>CM074968.1:13916236-13933554 GCA_037577455.1 Pangasius macronema | reverse complement strand
ATGCAGAAGATAGGGATAGGTGGAGAGTGATGATTCGCTGTGGAGACCCCTGAAGGGAAAAGCCGAAAGAAGAAGTAGCAATGCAGTGGAGTGTATAGAAGTGCTGTGTAGCATGTGTAGACTTTCTTTACATAATGCATTTTATGATAAACAATGAAAAAAGTCTGGAACAGAGGTGTGTGTGTGGGATGGTTTTGAAAAATCCCACTTTTGCCTTCTCCTGCAGAAAGTCTGACCATTCTCACCTGCTTACAGTATTTCTAGCTAACTTTGTTGCTTCTCTTTCTCAAAATATACACAGTTTTTGAATCTGAACCACAGAGATGCAAACCAGGATAAAGCAGTTAGAAGATGAATGAATGAATGACTGAACGAATGAATGGATGGATGAATGAACGAGCACCCAATACACCCCCATGTTAAAGAACATGGCCTTTTTCTTTTTTGTCAAACGAGCTTCGTCTCTGATCACCAACTCCCAGGCACATGAATGTAAAAACCATCTGCTCCGGTTCGTAAGGTTCGGTGGAAATCCCAGTTGTGATGCTCACCTCTAGTCTGGAGTAAATTTGAGTCTATTTTGGGGAACTAATATTAAATGAGTCTATGTTTTGTTAAATGTTATAGATAGATAGATATTCTTTATTAGATATACTTAGATATACTTTAGATATACTTTAGATACTTTAGATATACTTTATTCATTCCAGAGGGAAATTCACACATTACTACAGCAGCGACAAACGAATACTGTTCGCAGTAAGAAATATCAAGAGTAATCAAAGAAAAGCTTAAACGTTTTCAGTAAGATTATAAATAGTAGCAAAAATAAAGTAAATATAATACATCATATAACATTACATCATTAGGATAGTTAGTCGACTGGTTAACGTGGGCTTTTCCTGCTCCTTTATAAACATTAACGTCCAAAGACGAGTATAATGTTTAAAACTGTGGGCTGCTTTTAATTTGGTGCAAAACCGAAGTATCACGGATGGTAAAACTTCAGCTGGGGCTCGTGGAAAATATAAAATAACCGACAGACTGTGTTTCCAAATTCAGTTGGAATATTTTCTAAAGAAAGACAATTGGCTAGTATTCACTGGTGCCTCTTGTGAGTTTAAACTTCGCTGCAGGTCACACAGGCTTGTAAACGTGCTGAACTCGTTTCTCCCCGGATCACGTGCCTTACAGAAACCCGCGCGTGTAGCTTTGCATACAGCTCTGAATTGCACAAGCGGTGTTTTTAGCGTCTCTACACTCCAGTGTACCTGTGACCAGGAGCTGAAATTCACGTGGCACGTCAGCAGTCCTCGGCTCAGTCTCACACTGATACACTTCCTCATCTAGAGTCATCAAGCCAGTGATGCTCAAGCTGCTGTTGTCCAGGATGGATATATGCGTCGATATGTGCGCCGGCAGAGAGTGGTTATGGGTGGCCAACACCATCCCGCCCTTTTTCCAGCGGGTCACTGATGGGGTGGTGTTGACGGGGAGGTCGAGGCATGGCAGCACAACGTTCTCCCCCAACTCTCGGATTACTGTAACCTCCTCATCTGATAATGCTGTGTGAGAAAAAAATGGCCACATTACAGTCCAATCCAAAAGGTCCAAAAGGCTCCATTTACACTCCACATGGTGTAGAAACCATTTCATACCCTACATAGTGAACATATCTAGGCACTATAGAGTAAATCCCCCTTAACTCAGTATTGATCATATATTTGAGCAGGGGTCTTAAAGCTTTTCCTGCTACTGCACCCTTTTTAAGGTAACAACGTCTGTACACACCCATATTCTCTTAGCACACATTCATTTCATGAATATAACCCACCTTTTCAAATTTTATCCATATGAGGCAAATATATGCCATAATATTTCTATATTTCATCTCATTAAAGCTGTCAGTCATTTTGACTGCCCTTTCTCTCTTTTTTTTTTTTAATTAAAATTGGAGATTGAGCCACATTAGCGCACATTATTTATCGTAACAATTTTTATCTTGTGAAAAACAATTTTAATAATATTATATGTTACAAATGTCAAAGTCAGAGTTAAGGGCGTGGTCAAAAAAAGATTTATAAATTTTTTAATGTCTTCTTATTCAAAATGAACATATTCTAACCACATTCCAGTTATTTTTCCGGACTCGTACAAATTTATTATTAATTATATTTATATTATATGAAATTATTGGATTTGCAGGTCTATCTAATGTAAAAATAAATAAATAAATAAATAAATAAATAAATAGAGGCTACTGTACATGTTATATTCATAACTCTATTCACAATAATTTATATTAATTCAATCTTCAAACAGAAAAAAATACAGGGCTAAGCATTTCAATCTGTAATATAATATGTCTATCAAAAGTATTTGTCCCTCGGCACATTATTTTTTCATGTGCTCTTATTCTCTATGTGCACGTCATTGGATAATAATTTAAAATATAGAAGTCAAACATCGTGCAATTTTAATTAAATTGTTTATACATATACTTTAATATGATGGTAGAGGTTAAATGATAGAGGTTTGGAATGTAATAAAAGTGACCAGCCAATTATTAGACTAATAAAGTTAATAATAATAAGAATAATAACCATCATCATCATCATCATCATCACCATGGTGATTGGTTAATTTCCACTATTTTTAAGATACAGAATAGTTGTGTATCCTTTAGTCGACCCCATACACTGTAGTGCACTACACAGGGTGTAGGAGCCATTATGCTCCCTATGTAGCTACACTAGTGACCATGGAGCCGTTTTGAATGCGCCCTAGAATCCTGAAGAACCTCCATTAATGCTCTAACTTTCACATTTAAAACATCAACTATTATATCTAGAAAAAGTCTTAAAGGTCAAACTCACCTGTTTGACATAAAAGTAAAAAGTGCAGAAAAGTTATTCCGGATATTTCCATCGCTGTAGCCGGAAGTTTACAAGGACGAGACGGAATCGCGCGCACGCAGCAGCTGAGCAGGACAGTTGCGGAAGTAAACAACTGTCATATCTGTAAAAATAAATAAATAAATAAATAACCAGCAGCTGAGACAGTTCAGGAAGTTGCGTTTGTGTTAGCTGGGAAGAAAAAAAACACCCCACAACAACTCCATGAAACGGATATATCAAGTCTTAACTGCGTCCATGTTCACGTCTGCCTGTTTCGTTTCACGTTATACACCTGTTGTTCTCTCTCTCTCTCTCTCTCTCTCTCTCTCTTTCTCTCTCTCGGTTTCGATGTCTCTCTCTCCCGGAAGTACGGGTTGTGTATTCCGGATGTGCCCCACCCCGCCTTACCTGTCTTTCTTAAACATACAAGCACAACAGCACTGTATTAACTAATATAAACCACTATTCATAAAACAGTTTTTGTTTGTTTTAATAATGAAAAGCAGTAATGGAGGGAGATTTTGTTTATTAGAGCATATAGGCTACTCTCAGGCCTAATAGTGGAACTTTTAGAAACCTGTTATTTACATTTACTCATTTGTTGTCCCATCCAGGGTGTGTCTCCACATCATGACATCATACACAGTTTCTGGGATTGGCCCCGGATACACTGTGACCCGGACCTGATTACTGAAGAATTTCTTTTAGTTGTTATTTATTATTTATTATTTTATCCAAAATGACTTACAGTTGCAGGGGGTATGGTGGCTTAGTGGCTAGTGCTGTTGGCTCACACCACCGGGGCTGGGGGTTTGAATCCGGCCTCCACCCTGAGTGTATGTGTGTGTGTGTGTGTGTGTGTGTGTGTGTGTGTATGTGGTGTCTGCATGTTCTCCCTGTTCCTTAAGGGTTTCCTCCCCCAGCCCAAATTGTAGTATGTGATTGCACCCTGTGATGGATTTGTTCCCTGGGATGGGCTCCAGGCTCACCTGTGCCCCTGTGTAGGATAAGTGGTATGGAAAAAATAGATAGACATATAATTGTGCTGAGCTGCCACTGTGAAGGATGCAAATGTCTGCCCTCTTCTCTCTCTCTCTCTCTCTCTCTCTCTCTCTCTCTCTCTCTCTCTCTCTCCAAGAGTTGCTATCTTGTGCATCAGTCATCAGCATATACACAATAGATATGTGGGCCAGAGACACACACCACTTTTGTTGTAAACAAAGATGAGATAAGCAGAAGTTACTGTGGAAGTTGCAATGTCATTTTATTACAAATATCATATCAAATATCACATCGCTATAGTGATAGAGAGTATGAAATTAAGGAACCAACTCAATTTTATTTTCCAGGAGGGCCCTGTTTAGTCAGGTTTAGTCCTGTTTTGCCTGCTTGGTTGTATCGGGATTTGAACTCAGATCCTTTCAATCATAGACTGCTATAAAAGGTTCTTCTTTGAAAGAGATTCATTTCATTTTACCTTCTTTTATAAACAGACATAAAACAGATAAGTGAACTCATCCAATATTTTCGTAACCCGTGATCTCCTTATTGTGGTACTGTTATTACACACTGAGCTTCTGGTAAGATTTTTCACGATATGCTGACAATATTCTCAGCATGTGTTTAGGTTTATTGATATTTTCGATAAGATGAACAGATCTTTTTAATGAATTTAATAGCTATTCTGAGCTCTACATTATATATTTACAAATGTATGTTGAACAGCAAACAACATGTCTTTTCTGTCTTTGTCTTGGAATCCAAACAATATTTTATATTAATGTAATCCTAAAAAAAAAAGATGCTATTTCAGTTGCTAATGTTTTGTCTAATCTTTATAGACCTTTTAAGAACAAGATATCATTCCTTTGTTTGAATTATTTGTACATTTAAGACCCCTGTAATAATGCTGCAGTGATTACAAGCTGTAATACACTACATGGCCAAAAGTTTTTGGACACCTGACCATCACACCCATATGTGCTTGTTGAACATCCAATTCTTGATTCTTTATTCCCCCTTTGCTGTTATAATAAGCTCGACTTTTCTGGGAAGCTTTCCANGGGTTGAGGTCAGGGCTCTGTGCAGGACACTCGAGTTCTTCCACTCCAACCTTCACACACCATGTCTTCATGGGGCTTGCTTTGTACACAGGGGCATCGTCATGCTGGAACAGGTTTGGCCCGCTTAGTTCCAGTGAAGGGAAACTATAATGTTACAAAGACAAAGACATTATGCAAAATTGTGTACTTCCAACTCTGCGGTAACAGTTTGGGGAAGAACCACATGTGGGTGTGATTGTTAGATGTGCACAACATTTTGGTCATATAGTGTACATGCTGCCATTGTTCACTATCTCACCAGAAGTTTTCAAACACTGCTACTTATTCTTCTGCATTCCTAACACTGAAGTATGGAAAAGGTCAATTATGCAATCTTTTCTTTTTTTTATTGTTTAGCCTGTATGTGCACATCTAAAATAAATTTAAAAAATAAATAAATTAATTAAAATTCAAAATAAAATTCAATACAATTCAATTCAAATAGCATAAAAATAAATTTGCCCATATGGAGGCGCTAAAACGCCGCTTTGAGCAGCCAGGTGCTTGGTGTCACACTCTAAACGATCCCCCTCTATTTCTGCTCGTTATAAAGAGTTCCTGTTCGGTGTCAACATGTCGGGCAGTAGGAAACCCCGCTTAGTGGCCAACACTTTGGAAACAGCTATAACCACACCGAGCGAGAGAATTCTCAAAGAATGTCACACTCTGTATATCGACGACGAAAACGGTAAATACACAACAGTGACATTTATTAACAACACTATCAGGCTAGTTGTGTCAGTGAACGCTGCATGTCTGCCTTCGGCTTTTACGCAGCAACACTGAAACCTGAAGCTCAGATACAAAGTTCTTTGAAGAACAGAGACTCATAAATGATATTTATTACTTATAATTGCTTATTGTTATGCTAAGGAAGTCAGGCTGCTTGTTTTGAAAGTGAAAATGCTCGATGGTGCAATGGGGTCATTCATTCTGCGTTTATTATCAGCACATATTCAATATCAGTGGCACTTCAGTATCAGTTTAGAATTTAGATATTAATTTTATGAGTTTGGGCTTTTAGATACTGTCATTTACTGTAATTTGAGCATCTTATTTCTCTATGAATAAAGGAAAATTGGGGTTTGGGAGGCGAAAGACCCTTATTTCTTAGTGTCTACAAGATAACAGTGCTATTGAATTTGTCATAAAAACAAATTTTCATATTTCTGTTTAATTGAATATCTACATGACCTGATCTGGAGTTGTCAGTATTCACAGCTTCACAGTTAATAACAAAATATCTTCTGATTCTTTTCAGGCAAAGATGCACTTTAAATCATACGTTTGCTTTGAATATTGTAATATGACAGAATCTAAGTAAGGTTTATGTGTAAGTTGATGTGAACTAAAGTTTCTGTGAGTTGACGTAAGTTTACGTGAACTAAAAACTTTTACAAAAAAAAAACAAACAAACCACACAACAAAGATCTAGATGACTGTAATTAGACACATGTAGCTCACATGTGTATTTGTCTTACAGTTGATATTAACACTGGCTCTGGGTCCGAAGAAGCCTATAGATTAAAATAATAAAACAATCATTTTTAAACCAGTAAAATCTAACAAAGAAATGAAATGAAAGATCTGTGTTATTTCTGTAGTACAATACGGTCTCGTTTCACAGGGACTTGCATGGAGGAAAGCACCATATAAACAGCTAAACACCAGTAGCTGATATGGTGACGTTTTCCATGAGGACATGTTTATTTAACATTTCTGGAAGGAGTCTCCAGTGTCAGTGCTTCATAACAGTCACACAAGAGTCTTCAGGACAGATGACAAATAATACACGCTTCCAGTAAATTCACATAAACAGCATCAATTCAGTGAAAGACTGTGTTTTGGTCCACATACAGAAAACAGATGCTTTCTCTCTCCTTCTTTTTTTTCCCAAACCAAATGTGACATAAATCAGGCGGAGTTCTCTATTATATACATATCAATAGGAAATATTACAATAATAATAACCAACACTAATCAGTACAGATACAGAGCAATAATTATAATTTAACCAGTCGACATTTTTTACTTTTACAGGTAAATCAGTTTGTATATGAAACACTCACAGATGCAGTTAATTAAACTGAAAGACAATCTAATTAGAGTGATTTGTGTGAAAGTATTTGGTTTATAAAGCATTTGCGTAATGACTAGGCAAAAAAAAAACATGGCAACGTTTGCTTAGCAGTCTGTTTGTTTGGCATGACTGAGTAAAGAACCGCTAGCAGCCACGAAGAGAAGAGAAAAAAGGATTTCATGTTTTACTGTAATTCTTTCTGAGAGATTTTTGTTGATAGAAATAAGTGTCTGTCTGGCAGCCTCATATATATATATATTTTTTTTTATGTGTGTGTGTGTGTGTCCTTTAGGCCTCGTGAAAATAGCCTCCAGACTGGGCCTGAGATTGCTACCACCTCGGAAGAAGATAATAGTGATGATTATGGGCAATCACTCTGCTGGGAAAAGCTCCTTTATTAACTGGTAAATCGTACCTGAACAGTACTACAAGCAGCAGCCATGTAAAGTTTAGAGTTTTATTTCTGCTGGCACGGATGTCTGATTTCCTCCGCATCATTCAGCATGAATCAGACCACGACATCCACGTTTTCCTGATTTTTTAATTTGCATCTGCTTTTTTTTATTATCTCAGGTATGTTGAGGAGCACATTCAGAAGACAGGCGTTGCCATAGAAACGCAAGGATTCACGTTCATAACCAGTGGCAGGAAACGAGAGTCGCTAACCGTAAGTTCTCTTTCTTTATGGAGTAATTGTGTGTGTTTCATGGTGGTTATTAGCCCAGTAGAACGTCTCTAATAAAGGCTTTATTACGCAACATGATTTTGACATTTATCTCTGGTGTTTTCTTAACGTGAAGTGAAGTGAAGTGACTTTGTGGCCAAGTGTGGTGACCCATACTCGGAATTTGTGCTCTGCATTTAACACACACAGTAGTGAATGCACACACACCCGTGAACACACGCCTTGCTCAAGGGTCTCACCTCAGTCGTGGTATTGAGGGTGGCAGAGAGCGCTGGTCATTCACTCCCCCACCTACNCGAACCCACCACCTTCAGGTTCACCTTCAGGTTACAAGTCCAACTCTCAGACCATTAGGCCACGACTGCCCCCTAATGTAGATGTAACGTGAATGTTTCTTCAGTTGCAGTGAAACAGGAAACTATTGTGGTTACTAGTGAAAAGAACGTATGTCTGGATCCTTGGACTTTAAGGGTTAAATGTCCTGTTTAATCTTCCAAAAATATAGTATATATATTTTTAGATAGTAAAAATTCAATTTATAAGATTTTCTACTCATCCCAAATGGAGTCAGTTGGCTGAGCTAAATTTAATGCAATGCAATATGTGCTTCTTGAGTTTTGCACTGAAGCTAAAAGGATCGTAATAGAAAACATTTCTTAAAAATCTCTGCCCAAATATGCATCATATTACAGCTTGTACGTTGTTAAGATAGGTGATGCCCTCTCTCAATTAAATTATAACGTAACATAACTGGAATGGTGAGAGAGACCTTATGTAGCCTGTAGCTAGTTGTGTTCACAAATTGCTCAAATGAAATTGGGCATTCATGAATGTGTTTGGAAAAAAAACTGGTGTTTGAGAAAGCACTGCAGATGAAATTGGGCATTTGAGAAAATGCTGCAGGTGAAATTCAGAATTCAATAAAGCACTGCAGACGAAACTGTGTATTCAAGAAAATGCTGTAGATGAAATTGAGCGTTCAAGAAAGCACTGCAGACAAAAATGAGCATATAAGGAACTATTGCAGAAGAAATCGAGCATTTAAGAACGGATCACAGACAAAATCAAACATTGGAGAATGTGTAGCAGGCGAAATGGGTATTTGAGTAATCAACACAGGCAAAATTGAGCATCTGAGAATACACTGCAGATGAAATTGAGCATTTGAGAAAGAGCTGTGGACAAACTTTGGCGTTTGAGAATACACTGCAGATGAAATTGTTGTTGGTCTTTTGGCTGCTCCCCTTAGGGGTCACCACACCGGAGCACCTTCCATTGTCTGCATATTGATTTGGGACAGGTTCTACACCTTGACACATCCCACCCCATTTATCCAGGTTTGGGACCAGCACTGAGAGTGCACTCGCCCGCACACCCTCAGTAAGTGGGGTTGGTGCCCCAGCATGGGCCTCAAACCCACGATCCTGAGCTCGAGTGCCCCATGAGCTACTGATTGATCTAGCCAGACACCTGCTGCAGATGAAATTGAGCATTTGAAAAAGTGCTGCAGACGAAATCATGTATTTGAGAAGGTGCTACAGACAAAAACGAGCATTTGAGAAAGTGTGGGGACTGCAGACAAAACTGGGCATTCGAGTAAAATAATGGATTATATTTTATAATTCTGTGTGAAATAAAATCAGTTGACAATATGCGTTGAGTGTATTATAGCTGTGCTGGTGGTGTGTTCTGGGGTGTCGCGGCTTGTCTTAAAGGCACAAAGTGTCATTTTACAGCACACATGTTTCTCCTACACACACACACACACACTCTCACTCTCACTCTCTCTCTCTCTCTCTCTCTCTCTCTCTCTCTTTCATTCACTGTGATGAATAATGGCGTTAGACCAGAGAAGGGGTGTGAAGAGAGATTATCAGATATATGCAGGAAGAGACTTAAACTGAGTGCTAGAGGAAGAGAGAGGAGCTGCAGCTGAGACTGTGACGTAGAGAGAGAGAGAGAGAGAGAGAGAGAGAGAGAGAGAGAGAGAGAAGGGAGGCTCCCTCTAGCTGGCCCTGGCTTCTCTCAGCGCTCTGCTCCACTCATCACCACTTTTCCTCCTCTGTTTCGCCGGGTCTATTTCCTCACACTGTCTTCTTTCTCTGTCTCTCTCTGTCTCGCTCACAGGGCAATGCCACACTGCATCTTTACCCACATTTCCGACCGCTCCTGGAGTTTAAAGGTAGGAATTATCTGCCGTTGTAGGATCAGCAGTGCTCTTACTTAGTAGTGGCTTCTAAGATTATGTTGTTTATAGTTTTGTTTATATTCTAAAATAGTGGAATTTGCCAGCAAATTTCTTTAATAAGCTGATATTGTAGAATGAACAGACAAAATATTTCTGTGTGTGAAGTTGCTTGTCATGTCTAGAGCCTGGTGTTCATGCCACATTTCTTTTCAGAACATTCAGGTATTCGTGTATGTTCTGTGTTTGCACGTCGAGTATATTATGCCGAAAGTGTGCATGTGTGAGTTCAAACCTATCAGAGCTATGACTAATGCCTGCTCCTGAGTCATAGCCTTATTCTAACTACATCTTATTCATCGTTCTTCATATTCATCAGTAATCAAGCTTTTCATAGCGATAGGTATGCAATGACCGAGATCTGTCTTGCAAAACAGCTGGTTTGATTATAATTGCTAAGTAATGATTATAATTGCTAAATCGAGTTTTTTTTTCCCCACGATTTTAATGATTCACCTTTGTTGTCTTGATTACGCCCCAGTTTCTGGGCATAACATATCAGAGCGCATAATAAGCCAGCAGTGTCAGAACGTTCAGTAGGCAGAGGAGGTTCATCCAGTGCAGATCGAGCCAGAGTGAGTCACTCCAACTGACACGAGCTCGACAGCACAGAAGCTGACAAAGAGCGAAAACTGTGATACGGAGTGATGGTAATAAAATTGTGACACATCACGTTAATAGGCTTCGCCTTGTAACGCAATACACAGTAGGCTGTTTGTTTTTACCCCTCTGTCACACTTGCTGCATTTTCATTCATGACTTAAAGGGGCGGTTTATAATTTTTTACAGCCCTCTGCTGCCTGTGAGGCCAACTGCAATAAAATTAACACGCCTTCCCCTTCTCCTACTCGACGCCACCCTCTTTTTAAAACGAAATATTCCTTGGGAGTGACATATTCCATGTGGGCGTGGCTTATTTCAGGGCTGGAAATTTTTAAGCAGTATCCTCAAATAAAGAAACTAGCCAGAGCTAACGCATGCCGATATTGTGAAACACAGGGTTTTATTTAAGGTATCTTTCAAATTCGGTAATTATTACAGGTCTGGAAACACTTTTAATATCTACAAAGTGCAACTTTAAAAGTATAATACTGTCAGTCGGCGCTTGCCGGTATAACGTAGCATGTTTCTGTAACATAGCGTATGCTTTGGGTGGGGCTGGGCAGGTCTGGTCTGATGCAAACAGAAGTTTCAAATGAAGAATCCAGCATGGAAAAATTATATTCCTAGGTAGAATTTGAAAATAATTTCATACTTGACCTCAGTCAAATTCAGCAGTAAATGAGGGTGAAGGATATAACAGGTTATAAGCGTGACGTCAAAAGAGTATTGATTTGTTTCAAGGTTTTCAGAATGACTCAAGCTCTTTGAGATTCTTCACGAACAGCAGCGAATTTGTAAATCTTTTCTAGTTTGTGCACCAAAAATGGCGTTTTATCTGAGAATTAAAATAAAAGAATTTAAAAAAAAAATCTTAATTTTTATTGTTCTTGCATAATTTTTTCGCTCGAATGGGTGTGGCCTAGTACAGTTGTTAGACATCTGATTGGTGCACAGTGTGATTTATGACATTGCTGTCTTCAGCGCAGTGCTGCTCTGCTGTGTTAGGATGACACAGCACTTTCCCGACCTTTGACCTTTCCCCAGGCGCATTAAATCCTGTGCTGCGCTACTCACCCCCACCCCTCCTTGTCAGCCAAGATGCCAGCGAATTACCTTCCCACCTTTCAGTAAGCTTAAAGAGCAGAGTTCGGAGAATGCCACGTGCAGCTGAGCGTCTCTTGATTCTAAACCATTTTCCAGGGGCTATTTTAAGTCCTGCTTGCTCAGGGAGTCTGCTGTGCCATTTGCACCCTGCTCTGGGGAAATGCTAGTGGACTGCAGGCCATTGCTGAGGAGTATAGCTGGTGCTCGACGTGTACGGTTCCTGAGGGAGAGTGTGTGAGAGTTGCTTTGTAAGCATTGCGTATGTTAATGTGTATGTCGTGTGTTGAGAATGGACTGCAAGCAGAGCAGCAACCTCAGGGAATGTTGATTAGAGCAGGAACAGGACTGTGATTTGTAAGAGTGCATGGCCACCTGCTCCTGCTGTACTGAAAGAACCTCAGTGTTCCTCTCAAACTCCTAGAGGGATCTGAATCATTCTTAAAGTGGCAGTTTGTAATTTCTAGATCCCTCCGCACCCTGCGATAAGAATAAAAAAACATCGACAAGCCTTTACCTTCCATCCAAATGACCCAATCTCCATGTGTTAAATCTCCATTGCTTTTTAAGGAAAAGGTTTGTATTGGTTTAGGGGTGGAGCTTATTTCTGGGCCAGAAAATTATAATCAGAAGCCTAAAATGAAGAGACAGATCTATTCTATAGCAATGTTGTGTTCATAGTTTTTATAATTTATCCTTGAAATTATAAGATTATTACAGGTCTAGGAACACTTATGAATATCACAGACCACACCTTTAAAAGAGTCAGATAATATTATTGAATATTATATTATTATATCTTGTAGAAAGGGGGCAAATGATAAATCTGACTACGTAAGAAAGTTATTAATGAAGTCTCAGGACTGTGATATGACAGCGTGACGCTGATGGAGGTCTATAAGCCGAAGAAGAGTTGGGTTTGAGTGACAGGTTCTAGCTGGCCTGGCGTTGCTTCACAGTCGTTCTTCACTGGCTAGCTTTATGTGGCTCGGCATTAAAGCTGCCAGTTGAAGAGCTGTTGTGGGTAACCATGACAACAGACCTCCTGATGTATCATAGAAGGGGGTGTGGCCACATCCTGATAAGACATGTCGCTCAGGGCACAGTGATATAATGAGTTAGCAATGTAGTAGTTTGATGTGATTGATGTGATATGAAAAGACATTTATTTTTAATTATTATATATTTTCTTCTACAAGTTCTTAATTAATTAAACATGATTAACTACAATGTTGGTGAGCTAAGCCAAAGTTATTATCTACACTGTGGTGGCTTTTCACTGTATTTTGAGTCCGATTATGTTTAAATGTACCCACTAACAGATAGACATTACATTTTTGTGCTTAAGTAGCAGCCTTACTTAGATGTATGATATACACTCACTGACCACTTTATTAGGAACACTTGTATGCCTACTCATTCATCAATTTTCCAATCAGCAAATCATGTGGCATTAGCGCAATGAATAAAACCTACAGCAGGCACCAGGCAACATTTTTTCCGGTCTTCAGCTGTCCAGTTTGGGTGAGCCTGTGCCCACTGTAGCGTCAGATTCCTGCTCTTTGACTGACAGGAGTGGAACCCGATGTCATGTTCTACTGTTGTAGCACATCCGCCTCAAGGTTGTGCATTCTGAGATGCTTTTCTGCTCACCATGGTTGTAAAAAGTGTTTATTTGAGTTACCATAGTCTTCCTGGTAGCTTGAGCTAGTCATTCTCCTCTGACTTCTCTCATCAGGCGTCTCTGATCACAGAACTTCCGCTCACTGGATGTTTTTTGTTTTTCACGCCACTCTATGCGGAGACTGTTATGTGTGAAAATCCCAGCGATCAGCAGCTTCTGAAATACTCAGACCAGCCCATCTGGTGCCAACAACCCTGCCATGTCACTGAGTCAGAGTCACTGAGATCACATTTTTCCCCCCATCCTGACGTTTGACCCTAACATTAACTGAAGTCCTGTATCTGTATGATTTTATACAGTACGCTGCTGCCACATGATTGGATAACTGCGTGAATGACCAGGTGTATAGGTGTTCCTGTTAAAGTGGCTTGTGAGTGTGTGTGTATATATACACATGTGTATATATACACACACGTTTTGGTAAGCCGTTTGTGTGTTCTAGGACTCACGGACTACCTGTCTGCTGAAATCTCCACCTCGAAGCAGAAGAAGTTCAGCCTGGTGACGTTTGTAGACACACCTGGGCTGGTGGATGGAGATATGGTGTATCCCTTCGACGTCAATGGTGCAATCACGTCTTTTGGTGAGGACAATTAGTGCCATAAATGTTGATGCTTCACTAATATAAAAGATAAAGAATAGAATGCATGGAAATGGATAAGAATGACAGTACAAGCTATAACTCATTGTGCTGTTTGTATAATGTGTGTGTGTGTGTGTTGATCAGGCGAGCAGGCGGATCTGATCTTCGTGTTTTTTGACCCAATGGGCCAGGCGCTGTGTAAGCGAACGCTCAACATCGTGGAGAAGCTGAGTGAGAAATGCGGAGACAAATTACGCTTCTACCTCAGTAAAGCTGACGAGGCAGGACGCGAGACAGACAGACAGGTGGGTGTGGCTTGGTGTGTCTGTGTCTTGCTGCAGGAAGTCGAGCATCAGCATTCTGTTTGTGGAGTGACTGTTTCTCAGTCAGTCTGATGCAGAACAAAATCTTGACCTGTTCTCATATAACAGCATCTTGTTCTCTTTTTTTCCTGTTCGCAGAGAGTAATGATGCAGATAGTTCAAGAGCTGTGCCGCAGACCAGGACTCAACAAATGCGGCTTTGAAATGCCGACGATATACATCCCCAATCCACAGAGAGTAAGACACACACCTACACTGAGTACTGGAGGTGGAATCGAATGAAAATCTCACTGCATGATGACAAAACTGCTTTCAGTTATGCTTTCGCTAAAGAGCAAAGAGGAACAAGACTATTAAACTCGATTCAGTTTTATTTCTTTAACACTTTTTCTGGATGGACATCACCACAGAGCAGCTTTACAGAAATCTGGATGTAGATTTAGATGCCCAGACCAGGGAGAACTTTTGATTTTGCCAGACCACAGTTCACCAATTGAACATTTTGATGATTTGTTCACGTTACCATAGCAACCGAAGCAAAACATTCGAACTCCTGTATCCCAACCAATACTGGATACTTGTCTTTCTTGTTCATGTAACAGATTGCTTATGAGTCAGACCTGTTAGTGAATCCTAGTGCAAACAGTGCGATTTATAGAATCAAATTATGGATAATATGTTTTCCTGTACTGAGAAAAGAAACAACAACCCAGAAACCTGTTTACTCCAAACCTATAATAAAGCACTAAGCCATGTGAGGAAGCGATTTTTATCATGTTGCTTTAATAAACCGGTGACAAAAACAATATGATAAAATCCGCAGTCCAATAAATACATTTCATTTATTATTAATAATATCCGCAGTAAACAATTCTTCATCCACACAGTGTAGTCAAGGTAGTTTTGGTTGCTAAGCAAAATAACCGAAACGGATAAAGGTATTCAATTGGACATGAACAATTGTTTAAGTGTAATAGTTTTATTAGAAGTGGATTACCGTAATACGTGTGTAACGAGGAGTTTGCAATGGCTTCGAACACACACTCAGCCAATCAGATTTCAGCTTAATAATGTGTATTGCAAACGATAACCATCACAATCTAACGATAAAGGCGTTAGGAGGTGTATTCAATTTCTTGTCACCTCACGCATGCACTGCAGTTTCACTGGATAGAAGCTAGAGTCAAAACCACTGTAATAATACTTAAAAAAAAAAAAACAGATCTTTGTTAAGATTTGACGTATGTTTATTAAGATTTGTGAAGGTGGGGCGTGTATCAGTTTAAGAACACAATCTCCCTGCTTCCGAATGCTGAGAAATCACAACTGCTGCATCAGAGCAAATGGATTCATCTCTCTCTCTCTCTCTCGCTCTCAGTCTTGCTCTTTGAGCTCATCCTCATTGTAGCCTTTCATAGCTAAAAGCCTTTTGCTTTGAAACCATAGACACCTTAGTGCTTTTATCATCACCGGGCAGATATAAATATAATATCACTGTTGTTCTGGAGGTTTATGGGATGTGGTTTGTGTTGTTCCTTCTCGCTCTGCAGCGTTTTTATGATACATGTACGTACATATATAAATTACAGACACAGGTAGTTGACACTAATGTCTCTAATAGATTTTGACTGATTTTTAGTAATTTTTTTTCCCTTTAAATGTATTTTTAGTTTTGGCTAGAGATATTATAGTAACAGTAATACTAGTTAGTAATACTTACTATTAATATTAGTAAGTATAGGATTAGTCGTACTTACTAAATAAAAGAATAAGGAAGAATTTAAGAATAAAAAGTCTTACGAGCCAAATCCATAATCTAGAAATCGTCCCTGTAGCTTGTACTGGCTCCGGCAGTGCACAAGTCGCTCTACTTGCTTAATTGTAGTGCAGTAATGAATAAACTAATCTTGCAAGATGACATAGCTAGCTAATGTTTATAGCGAAATTTGGCTACGATACTTTTTTACCCCAGCACTACACATACATGCCTAATGTAACTTTTGTTTAGGAAGTAAAATGAAACATGAAATGTGTTGTCTCAGCTGTTGCTGGAGAATAATCTTGTAACACCTCTTATAAGGCTATATCTAGAATGATCTATGAACATGTTATAATGCATTCATAAGGAATTGCCAACATAATTATTTAGGAACATGGAGTACACTTTAGAGCAAAGAACACCGATACCAAACAAACTCAACTCCACTTATAGGGCATTATAATGAGGTTATAATATGATCTGTCTGTCAGTAATCTACACTCTTAAATGAAGTCTGTGTATACAGGGTGTCCTATAAGTCCAACATCTTAAGGTTATTTTAGAGTTTGATATTTTTACAAGGAAGAATGGATCTAATTCGAAATAATTTGACTCACGGGTATTTGTGTGTGAGAAAAATAGTGGACGTATTGCGAAGCTTCTTTTGTTTTGCAGTGTTTTATTTATATCCTATGATGCTGGACTTATGGGACATCCCGTCCATTCAGTTCCTTTACAGTTACCAGTTAAAAATCAGGGCAGGTCTCAGGGGGTGGTGTAAAATACTGCACTATTCAAACTGAGACTGAGTTTCTGATATTCTTTTACAAATTCACAATGCATTAAAACCACAGTAAATTTCATCAGTAATTATAATTATGTGGAAAAAGTTTTCTACACACACACACACACACACACACACACACACACACACACACACACACACACACACACATATCATGTTAAGATTAGGTCATTATACACCTACTGCCACATTGAGGCGTAAAATAAAGCAAGCCTGCATGTTTGAGGCTCAAACTGTAGAGCAAGGTCGTATAAGAAAAGATGGAGATGGATACCACTGCTGGAAAGCATCTTTAATGAGAGTTGGGCGAACAAATCCAAAACGAGAGACAAGATCAGCGTCAAAACTGGCTTAGGTCAGGCGATCAGCAAACTGGGTATAGCACAGAAAACCAAAACAGACTCAAGGCCAAACCAGAGCAGCGACGTTGGGAATAAACAGGCTTGGTAAC
>CM074968.1:13904714-13916136 GCA_037577455.1 Pangasius macronema | reverse complement strand
CTGTTGCATAGATATTGATTAATATAATACTGATTAACAAAGGATGTTAATATAGATAACAGGAAATTCCTCTATAATGGATACCACTGCCGGAAAGCATCTTTAATGAGAGTTGGGCGAACAAATCCAAATCGAGAGACAAGATCAGTGTCAAAACTGGCTTAGGTCAGGCGATCAGCAAACAGGGTATAGCACAGAAAACCAAAACAGACTCAAGGCCAAACCAGAGCAGCGACGTTGGGAATAAACAGGCTTGGTAACATCAGGTGCATGAAAACAAGCTGAGCATATACTTCGCAAAGGGTCCAGGGTGCAAGTCCGTTTATATAGGGTGTGAGTGTGATTGCAAACAGGTGTGTATGATCGGTAATCAGATAACTGAACACGTGACAAGGTGCTGGGACGTGGAGCATGTGGCGGCCACGGTGTGTTCTGGGAAATGGTGTTAGTCAGCTGACTGAGTTGGCCTGATAATCAACGTGCAGCTCGGCTCATTTGATGAAAGAAATCTACTTAGTCAGCCTGAGAGGAGGTCAATTTGTTCACTTATTCCCTCAGAATTAATTAGAATCTGAATAGTGCATCATGTGGTCAAATGTTCTAGTCTAGTGATTAAAAAACAGATTTAGAGCCTGATTCACAGTGTATTAAAGATATCTGTCATTAGAAGTAAGTATTTCATGTATAAACCAACCACCAAAAATGGTGATACATTGCTCTCAGAATATTAGAGTAATATTATTTACAATGAAAATAATATTACTACACGGTGTAAAACATAGTCAGACTACATAACTGTGTAACTTGGAGAAATGTGGCTAATATTAGGGAAAAATATAAGCTACATGGTTTATGGTCTTATGCATCATCAGAAGACTGTAGAACCCTATGTTTCAGTGCTTTGCTCTGTTCTTATCTATTCTGTGCGTGTGTGTGAATAGCCAAGCAGGTGCGTGAATCAGATCGACGAGGTGTGCGAGACAATAGAGAAGAGCATTAACCAGGCGGTGCAGAAGACCTTGGACCAGCTGGAGAAAGACTGTGACCTCATCGCCTCCTCCATCAGCAATAAGCTGGAGCAGGACAGGTCTGTTCGTCTTTCAGCCTCCATCTCCACTGACACTATACTTCATTTTATTGTGTGTTTTTTTTATTTATTTTGGAGTGCTTGATAGCTTAAATATGATTGACTGATATGATTTTTTTTTTAATATGATTGATATGATTTTTAAAGGGTCAGTTTGCAATTTTTAGAGCCCCCTTCTGCCTGTGAAGTGAATTACATTGAAAACAATTTGGAAAATCCATCACTCTTCTCTCATTAAACTCCACCCCTTTGATAAAAACCATTGCTGCGTTCAACTTAACTCAGATGTAGGAAGTCTTCCCGCCTTCTAGTCAACCTGGAAAGTTTGTACATACGAGGTCGGAAGTGGTGACGATGTGGTGCGTAAAGTAGTTTTAGTCAGGAAAAGCGTGTTTTGTTCGCAACAAGCTAGCCAAAACAGCGAAGTGTGAGCGGCCATGTTTATCTGATGTCATACCTGGCGACGAAGAGACTTTCTTGACTTTCCGAGTAGGAATTCCTAGTTGAGCGGGTGGTTTTCTAGTTGGAGGTTGGAAATTCTATGTTGCAAGCTTCAGTCGAATGCAGTATAAGAATGTCTCACTGGGTTTTAGAGGAAAGGGGTGTGGCCAAGCAGCTCTGTTCTGGCTAATTTCCAGAAAAGAATATACACACAAACTTACACAAAATGAGCCAAATTGCAAGTCAGTTCTTTCAAATGTGTAATCAAAGTGTTCTAATTACTATAGGTTTGGGAAAAATGTTTAAAAAAAAATTCTAACTGCACCTTTAAACCTGTGATGTTCTCCATGTGAGCTGTGAAATGTAGCATGTTCCCTCTCTGCTCTCGCAGGAGTAACGTGAGCTATAATAAGAGCAGCCGCTTTAACTCCTTCCTGTGTGGGTTTCTGGCCATCTTCCTTCCCGCCGTCTTCATCATCAGCTTTCTCGTCCATACATTTTTCCCAGAGGAGTTAGGAGCCCTGGTGGGGGAGGGGCTTGCCAGAAAGCTCTACATAATCACGGTATCCACTTATACACATGCTCATGAAAAATATATATAGTAAAATACTACAGTGTAGTGTAGGAAATGAGAGCATATAGTGTATAAATATATTTGAGTCATGCAGGTGTGTGTGTGTGTGTGTGTGTGTGTGTGTGTGTGTGTGTTCATTTTAAGGGAATAGTGCTGTATCTGTGGGAGTGGCTCCCTGAAGACTGGCAGGTGATGACCGTGATCATCTTCGGTGCGATGTGCTACTCTTTCCTTTTCCTCGCCAGGTATTTTGCACGGTAAGTGAATTCACATCAGCGCTGTGCTGCAGAAGGTTTAGAAACACAAGAGGGCACTGTAACCATAAAGCTGAACTCCTTCAGTCCACCCATTTGTCTATTGCGCCTCTTTTTTGTGCCATAAATATAAAGTCCATCTCATTAGTAACAGTTTTGTGTAGCTGTTCTCCTTTAATTGCTGTATAACGGAATACGGTTTAATGAAATATATCACATTGAGTTGCAAATGGTATTTTTAGGACAGTAAGCCACTCTGGAGTATATATCACACTTCCCATACCTCCATGTGTTGCACAATTACCCATGAAAAAAATGCTAAATCTTTATAATAGTTAGCTATTTGATATTAAATATTGATAAAGAAAAAAGTAGTAGAAGTTGTTTAAATCTAATGTTAAAATCTGATGAGTTATTTATATTATTGATATATGATATTTAAAAAAAATTATATTTACTGAGCTTAAATAATACATTTATATTCACATTGGCTCATCACCCAAAAGTATAGACAATTACAGTATATTTATAATAAATGACTTCAAAATTCTTATAGGGCTTCACAGCGAGGGGAAAAAAAACTATATTGTACCAACGGATTAAACCAGCTACTGAGGTAAAGCTATTTTAGACATTTGGACACGAGAATGTAAAACTACAGAAATAAACAAAGCAAAAAAAAATCAATGTTAACTAACCGTGTCCCTGGATTAACATACACTGAAACAATTCAAACAATTTTGAATAATTGAAGTTCTTAATTTACTGTCATAGGAGCTGTAATTACTGACGCTTGGATCGGTAGTTTCGTTTTATTTCACGTTCTTTCTCTGGGTTGTTTTGTCTGGTTTATTTTGTGTTTTGTCTTTTCTTTAATTTTGTACACACAGTGTTTCTTAGTGTTGCCTAAGTTGGTTCCCTGATCTTATCTGATACACTGCTCAAGTGTTCATGGTCAAATAACAGAAATTATAATTAAAAAAAAAAGAATAAGATTTCAGAGCAGTGGAAGCAGTGACTGAATGTAAAAGATGTACATATACGACCTTGTCTTGACATGTATTTATATATTCTGATTCCTCCTCCTCCTCCTCCTCCTCCTCCTCTTCCAGCCAGAGAAGTAAAACTCTCACCAAGAAAGAGAAGAAGAATCTGATGGAGTGTAGTGAATATGTTAAGCATGTCCTCAAAGCAAAAAAGGTAAGTCCTAGCAATGGATAAAATAGTTACTGGAAAATAATCAGTGATGGTGTAATTACTGTATCCACCCTGAAGTTGACTATTTTTCTATAACAGCACATCCTGATTTCAAATTGCTAACAATTACAATTTACTATTTGCTAAAGAACAACGCCGTACTATGGAGCATCCACAAAACAAGTTAGTTTCTGTTATCACTTACGTTATAGCAGTCGAGAAACTAGAAACGTGTCCATCCTGAAGACTTTACTGTGGTGGAAAACTTCCAAATCACTGACACTGGAGACTCCTTCTATAAATTTGAAATGAACATCTCCTTACAGAAAACAATTATACGTATTTCTTTGTTAAATAACGCATTTCTGATCTGTTTACTATTACACTTAGATGTGGAGCATCCGCTGTACGAGTCGCTGTTGCTATAGAAACGATAACATATATATTAAAACAAACGCAGTAATAAATGAACCTGTGATTTACCTTCTGACCAATCAGATTTGAGAATTCAGGTATAAGAAATTTTAATGATGGATATAATGTATAATGTATGTATCTCTTGTAAACAGAAGAAACTCTATGAGGAATATTTGAAGCAGTGTGCAGCCGAATACGACTTCAGCTGAACGGCGTGGAAGAGCCATGAACAAAAGGAATTTCATAGCAGGAATACGTAGCACATCTTCAGGATAAATCTTATGACAGTTCACTATTAATGCATATTTATTATGTGTGTAAACTATATCTTTCCTACACGTCATACAGGGGTCAGTTGTATGCACTCCAACTTCATAAATGACAAAACTACTCCGTGCCTTTTTTGTTTAACGTGAATGAACGATCTCAAGAACTTAACACCAGCCTGTATGTATGTTTCCTGCATCTATTTAAACCAGCCAGCAGAATAGTGTTGTTTACAAGTCAGTAATCTGCACTGATTCAGTGACTCAAAGTTTTAGTATATATTTGGAGCCAGATCTCAAGTAAGTAGGCTTGAAAAGCCGATGTGTAAATGTGAACATGTTCCTGAAAGCAGGATTTGCTTTTTTATCAGCCACGAAAACGATAGACTGTGACTTCTGATCAAACGAAGCTGCCTTTTTTTATTTGAGAGTCAGACTTGCTACTGTCTTTTAGAGATTATGAACATTTATGTGTATCAGGGTTTTGGTCTTTTACTTTTCTATATTACGCTGTGATGTTGACCTTAAAGGAAAATCATAGTCATTTTGCTTCACTTGTATAAGAATATTATAGAAATTTCTATAATACTACTCAAAACTGTACCTTCACTGTTGAGTGCACTTAATTTGGTACTCATAGGTACAGAATACCCATCATGCGTATTACTGCCGTAGGTATTAGAGTTACAGCTGGTTTCTGGAAATCTGTGCGATGTCAACAGTTTTTGAAGATTATTACTCATCACGCCATATGAGCCGATCTTGGCTGAACTCTATAACAGTGCCATGACGCGTCCATGTCTGATTATACGATGAAGATCCTCCGATGATAGAACAGCTATTGAAGAAAATTACTATGTTCTGCTCATCTGTCAGTGTGATCCAGGCTCATGCAGAAAATGGGCTCACATAAACAGACCCATTTGTTGGAGTGAGCTTGATGTAATAAGGATATTTATTTCTGCTTATTCGAATGCTTCATTTGCATTTCACCATTGTCACTAGTGTATTTATAACCATCTCGTCAGTTGAGTTATGAGCGTCATAACATCACTCACGCTCACACAGATTGTAGTCGAAATTTTCGAACACTGCCAGAACTTGGTCGTTGAATGCCTTCTCTCAACTCACGAGGGAAGAATCGTTTTTATTACAATGGGCAAATTTGTCCGTGATGGCAAAATCAGGACAAAAAACACAGTGTAAATCTGGCTTAAGACTTGACAAAACAACACGAAGCCTGTGATCGGATTTAAACAGTGAAACCGTGTTGAAATGCTGATGTGGTTTTAGTCACAACTGCCACCCAGATGGAAGCACCATGTCCAAAACGAAATGCCATATTTGTCTGTAGTTACAGTATTAATATTTGTGGGCCACTTTGTAACAGCAAAACACCAGCCATTACAGTACTGTCATTAAAAATGCAAATTTTAAGTGAATAAATGAAGAAAATATGAGATGAATTAAGAAAAACACAAACATGGGCCATTTAACTCTGATTGAAGTGATTGCTTTGGAAAAAATTAAGGAAGGTTACTCAGTAATAGTACGTCAACTTATTTGTTCTTTGGTTCTCGCCTGCATGAGAGGCTTTAATGATGATTATGGTGGTGAACGTAAGCGGAGTGATTGTGGTTGAATCGTGATATAATTCTAATTTGCTTTTGTCTGCTTTTGCTGCTGTGGTGTGGTGATAGGTGGAGAATCGATCCTTTTGGATCAATTTCATCACTCCACCTTAAATGTGAAGTATGTTCGATGTTTAAGTCACTTTTAAATAGTATCAGACTGATGATAGGGCATCATATATTCATCAGCCCCGGACCATGCATTAGCTTTGTAGGTCTCTACTTATCAGACATCACGAGAAGTGAGGCTGGGGCTGATTTCTTTCTAACCCAGGCTGTAGATTCATGCAGGCTATCAGTGATGGATGTATCAGGTGATTTCTTAGATTTGATCTGCACTTGGATTTACTTAATGCAGCCTGGCACAGCGGCAAACATCACGACTTCTCGCCAATGGCTCCAACCTAAAAATCCAGGTCAGTATTGATCCTGATACTTCGCATCAGATTTGGATCTTCCTATTCAAGAGAGGTGTCTGAGAGCAAAAACCACACAGTGCAGCAGGACTAAATCAGCAGAACTGGGAAATATGAATCTGTTATCAACTCATTGTTATCACTATTCACTATTTTCTCAATAATAAAGAAAAAGCAGAGTAAGACTGTTTGCAATATAAACTATTTTACTGATGGTACTGAGTTGCTGGTTTATTAGGTACACGAATAAAATAACATCATTGCCAAATAAACTGTTAAGCATAGTGTTTATTGTTTGCCAGTTTTTTAGGTATTAAAGCAGTTTTCCTGATAAACTGTCCACTTTGCGAAATTTTTAAATGCATTTGAAATCCTCATTTATTTTATAACGGTGCTGTCTAATTTATTATACGTCTCCTAGAGGCGATGAGTTCTGAAGTTTTTTACTTGCTTCATTTGAAAATAATTAAAACCTCATATTTACTGAAGAGTGTCTTCCATACTGAACTGAAAAAGCTGTGCTCCGTTATTTTGACTCTTTTGTATTGTAACTGCCGATGAATTAAATCATTTAAAAATAATATTTCCCTGGTCGTGTTGTTAAATCTTTTTGGCTTAATTAATGGCCACTTAAGCAGTGATCAATGAAGCAGATGTTAACTGTTTGTTTTATTAATTAAGTTAATCATGTGACATGCTAAATAAGAAAGTTTCCAGTTATTATTACTACACATTCTGAAGTACATTATATCGCTCACAGCATGTTTGCTTGCCGACAGTTAGAGACTTTTCTTTGTGAATGAAACACACGTCATTTTTATCCATTTATAGTTATATTTAACAGAGTGGAACGTCTGTGAAACAAGCCATCATGTTACAGCAGTTATAAACATTAAGATCTCTCCCTGGCCTTTCTGTTTTTCTTTCTCTGTTTTGACTGATTTTCTTTTCGTGTGAAATATGAATATCAAGAATTGTATGTGAAATAAATCATTTGAGACTGAATCTTGATTTCTTGGTTAGTTAGAAATAGGCAATATACATCACTGCCAGTTAGTGTGATCAAATTTTAAAGAGACTTTTAAAATTTCTTTTGTTAAAATGTACAATATTACTTTAACCCTTTCATTCAGAAATTATATAACAACATGCCGATTATAAGTGGTTTTTTATTACTTAAAATTGAATTCTTTGTGATGTTAGACTTTTTCTAAATATCTCTTATATAAAAGTGAATGGATTGCCCATGTATAGGAAATGTACAGGAAAGTAAAACTGGATAAAACGTCACATGGAAAAAAAAAAAGTATGTAAGTAAGTAAGTATGTAACATTAAATGTAATGATGACCAAATTATAGAAAATATAATTTTTGAACAAAATATTGAACAAACTATAGAAACAAAATTTACATGAGGCAGTTGATTTTGGAAGACAAAAAAGCTATCTTCAGTTAAAAAAAAAAAAAAGCTAAGGTGTTTACTGCAGTCTTAAATGATTTATTTATTTTCTTTTTTGCTTAATTTGGGATTTTGTGTAGAGTTCGTAACGATATACCAGACACATGTTGCACTGAGAATCGCAAATAATCCAGAAAGTGACTGATTTATGTTAAATTACAGTAATGGTTTCACGTAATTTGTAGCTGATGCACATCTTATATTTTCAGTCTTAAAAGACCTAAAAGTGCTGAAGGTATGATTTCTCAAAACTGGTCAAGATTTGGTCTCTGGTGGTTAAGTATGTGGAGCTGAATAAGATTTGAATGATTTGAGCCTGACCTGCTTTTCCCTCCCATGAACACAAAGCAGTGGTTCACCTAGTAGCCATAGCTTAGCCATGTAAACACAAACATGTCTTCCGGACCGTAACACAGTTTTTTTCAAGGGCTTTTTTCAGCCACATAAAACTTTTCTTCTGAGGTCACGCTTTAAATCATCATTTTTATTACGTTCTACATATTTTCCAGGTATTATTGGTAAGAAAAATAATCGACAACTGCACCTTTAAATTGACTGACCATAATCGTGAACACTGTACATGAAAAGTTAAATATCCTGTTACAGTGCATTATTCCTGTGCTGCAGCGCCCCCTAATGGCGGCTCCATAGCATTGAAGACTCCGCAGTAACAACACAAAAATAAACATAAATTAAGATTTTCTAAGATTGGTTTAAAATGACTTATTGAGTAAATTTGTTGAGGGAATGTGTAACAACAGGGTCAACTGTTAATCAAGGACGCTTGCCAATCAAGCAGAGTCAAATGTTGGATTTTTAAAAAACTAATATTACAAAGAAAATTAAAAAGAATGAAACAAATTCTAAAGTAATTCAAGGACAAAAGCGAAAAACAACAAAAATTGCTTATGAAAACGAACTAGGTACTGGAGCAGAGAGACTACAGCTAGTGTTTGTTTATTGAGCTATAGGCTAACGCTAATACGCTAACGTGCTAATGGGTTTGTTGCTAACACTGCAGCCATTTGAGGTCTCTCTCTCTCTCTCTCTCTCTCTCTCTCTCTCTCTCTCTCTAAGCCCAGTCATTTAGTATATTTAAATCTTCTCTTAAAACTTATTTCTTTAGGATTGCTTTTACTTGATTACTTTTTGTTTTTTGTTAGTTAATTACACTTATGAGAGGCCTTTTTAAAGGTGCTATATAAAAAAGTTTATTATTATTATTAATGACACTTCATAAGAAAGAGCTAAACACAGAGTTTGTGTATTTTGACGTTATAACACCTGGATCAGGAGACACAGAGCTTTGCCATAAGGTTGTTATGACCATGAGCTACTTCACTTCATGACCCTTACGTGACTCCAACATAACAGAAGTGCACAGAGCTACAAAGTCAGCTGTGAGGATGTTCTAACGTAATGCCATAACACAACCTTAAGTCACTTGACACAAGTGTTACGTCAGCTTGAAATTAAAAATTGACAGAAGCATTTTTGATGACAACTGATGCTATAACAATCCATAACAGTTTAATGTAGGTTTATATAAAGTGACATTAAGTAGCTGTAGATATTATATATACCTATGAACACCACCCATGTTAGCTTGGAGTCTCCTTATTGAAATGCTGGCTATAAAAACTTGTCAATTAATATACGTTTTATCATAAATCCTGTGTGGTTTTGTCTGTTTATCGCTACATTAAATGATGGAGTCCTTCTGTATATAAGTTTAACAATTGAATTATTAATGGATCAGAAATAGAGGATTAATAGTACACCATATTTACCTTGCAGTTGACATTATTAATACCCTGCTGTTATAATAATTAATTATTATATTATTTAGTAGTGAATTAGCACCTTCTGACCAATCAGAATTGAGAATTCAGTTCAACAACAGTGTGATGCAGTTTTAAATGGATATTTAGATACTTACATGCTAAACATGGAGGCAAAAAAGAAAGAAAGAAAGATAGAAAGAAAGAAACTGAAGAATTTAAAAGCAATAAATTTATTATTTTTGTTTTCAACAGCACAAACCCCTTTTATATGAGCCTCCTATCCCTGAGTTAGTAACAAAAAGGAGCTTGAGGAGGTCAAAACTACCAGTTCAGCATTCAGAATTATTGCATACTATCTAAAAATAGAATTATTCATCAATCAATCAGTCAATCAATCCATCAATCAATAAAAGATAACAGAAAATACAAGCTTATAGTTCTATATCGCTAGCATTATTATTATTACTATAGAGGTATAGCTTTAAATATGTACTTATATTACGTTTTTGTGCAATTAACCAGCAAGGCAACCAAAGTTACCGTAAGAGGTACATTATATTAGAGAGCTGTTAATCAGCATTAAGGGCCTGATGGCCAGGGAACATGCTTTTGTCCATTAAAAGGGCCGTTCAAGCTATTGATTTTATTTTATTAGATATTTCTACGAGTTTTCTGTGATAACAGGCCAGGTTTCAAACTCCATAATTTATTTAAAAAAAAAAAACAGACTCACTTACATTAAAGACCTATGGGACATTCAAATGTCCATTAAACAGCCTGAAACCTGGCCTCAGGCCACTCCGACTTCAAGCGAGATGCATGTTTGCTAATGAACATAGTTGATTAGCCTATATTTCTAAATATTCAGCGTGATTTCTCAAAGGCGTTTTTTTTTTTTTTTTTTTTTTTCTGAAACAAGGCAATGTCCTAGCAAACGTCATACCAAAGTGGGCTTACAAACATGAAAGCTGCAGATCTGTAGCATTACAAACTTGCAAAGATTTAGTAGAAACAAAACCATCACGTAATGTTACAATGCATTTCTAGGTAAGAACTATTTACAGTGTTGCATGTACAAAACAAAAACAACAAAAAAAAATGTTCCCCTTTCACTGCCCCTTTATAAACACTGTGTACAGGTAGTTGCTTCGTGCGCAAGCAGAAAAGGCCAAGCTCAGCATCACATCAGCGTCCGAAACCCAACCGTTCTCTCTTTACAAAACAGCTCTGGTTTATTTTAAGGTTAGTGTTGAGTGTAGGTGTACAGCTCCGTGTAGAGTCTTGGGTTTTCAGGAAACAGCTTCATGCCACATGTGAGCCAAGGTTTGGCATCTACGCCACGTAAATGTGCAGGAGGTTCATCAGCTACTCATCCCGCATGCAGGGTCCCAAATCAGCAGCACTGACATTAAATAGCTCCAAATTAAAGTCTGGTGGATTCTCACTGCAAACCTTTATCTATCAACCATGAGATATCTCCTGTCCTGCAAAAACAAACAACAATCACAGTCAGCATGTGTCTGATACTGACTCACTTTGTGTGTATACATGATTTAAACAAAGAAAAGTAAAAATAACTAAGGAATAAAACATGTTAAAGTTAGATGAAGCCCAACACAAAGCAATGTTACTTTTACCACAGTGAAATTGAGTATTTTCCCGTAACAGCATGTTCCAAAGTGTTTTATTCCTCTTATACCACAGTGATTTGCCAGATTTTTTTTAAATGTATTAATGAACGATACATTATGCTTTTTAACAAACTGTAGTTACATTTATTGTTATGGAATGTCTGCAGAACAAGTTTATTGCTGAACCTTTGGCTTATCTTTTTAACCTTACTCTTACTAAAAATGCTATTCTCAAAATCTGCCTATGTGCTTCCTATCCTGGAAG
>CM074968.1:13894188-13904551 GCA_037577455.1 Pangasius macronema | reverse complement strand
GGGAGTTCCTCAAGGGTCAGTTTTAGGTCTAATTTTATTCTTCATATGTTATGATATTTGTGATAACATACCTAATGTTCAGTATCATCTTTATGGCGATGATTCAGTTGTTTACTGTTCTGCTTCTTTTGCCTCATAGGCACTACAATATATACAGTCTGCTTTTAACCTAGTCTAGTTATGATTACATAAACCTATATTGGTTTTAAATACAGATAAAACCAAATTAATTAATTATTAATTTTAATTAATTAATAAAGCACAGCTTGTCATGTTACTGAGAAACCAGAAAGTGCAAAGTCATCTGGCCTGAACATTTTCCCATTTTGCAAAATGTGTGCTACAAAGCACTGACACTGGAGACTCCTTTCACAAGTCTTACATAAACATCTCCTTATAGACAACGTCAACATATCAACAATTATATGTTTTTTTCTTTGTAAAAATAAAAACACATTTTTAACCCATTTGTTATTAGACTCAGATTATGTGGAGCACCCACCATACATGTCCCTGTGCATGAGTCGTTACTATAGAAACAATAGCGTATTAGAACGAGCGCATTAATATAAACCTGTGATGCTGTTAGTGAAAATGAATCAACAGATTAATCGACCAATCAGAACTAAGAAGTCAATGGTGCTGTGGTATACAGTAAATGTATTATTATATAATTGACACAGATGTATGCATCCGTACTTGCCGTGGGTGAACATCCTTCATTTCATGAAAGCACAACAGAAAACAAGACATAACAGGACAAAATATGTTGTTTGGTTGATTTTTATACCTGCAGTTTAGATACAACAAAGGATAAATAAACAAATAAACGCTTTTACTGCTTTATTAAGATTCTACTATATACTAGTAAACATACACTACTTATTTTGAATGGATTCCATGATACCATGCTATGAATCTGGCTCGATCCTTTTCTGCCTGGTTTACTTTTTTTCTGGCCTGTAATTTAGTTCCGCCTCCAAAGTCCTGCCGATGTTCCTCAACCACATAAACTCCCCACTTGTGCTCTTTTAGTGGGACCAGACTTACATTCCTCACTTAGGACTTAAAAAAAATTATACAAACATTTAAGTACTGACATCAGCAGATCTACCAACCTTTACACATTTTGCATAAGAGCTCTGCATTTAACATTGGAGTACGCCACTATTATTAATATTCAATAATAGGCTTCTTTGTTTCCAATAAAAACAGCAGATGAACCAATCGGCATATATATCTGGAATGATTGACAGTTGCGTAGATGTTTTAGAGTTCTCCATTGATCTGTCCACCCTGGAAGCCCCGCCCTCTTCTCCCATCTGGCAATCATTTGGCTGGTGCTTTCACCTCGACTTTCTTTCTTGAAAGACGCAGCACTGATTTCTTTCAAGTTAAATCTTTAATGTGAAGTAAAATCTATCAATGTATGTGTGACTTGGCAAACAATAAACAAGTATGTAATGAATATCGGTTAACTATATTTTTAAGGGATGGCACCTGAGATTTTAGCACTTTTTCAGCCAAGAGACAAAAATGCCGAAAGTCTTAGGGAAAAAAAGATTGCATAGGCCTGTAACAATTGTCAAATCTAACACTTTACGAATACTTCTAATGCTAGTAGAAAGTAGATAGTAGGAACTGGAATACTGTGTATATACAGAGTTTTACAATAAGCACCAGGCACTTGGGAGGAAAGGTGCCACTCTTCTGTTTTTGTTACAATGAAGACACTAGGAGGAAATAAAGTGTCCTGGGGGACTACTCATCGAGGCGGGCAGGTCTGCAGGTCTGGTGTTTAAGGGTACAAAGGGGCCTGTATACAGCAAGTGTGCACATCTGACTGCCATGGCATTGTGCAAGGCAAGTCTAAACTTGCAGCTAATTATTTGGATCTTAATACTTAACATCATAAATCATAACATCTTACAGTGCATGTATACAGTGATAATAATAGTAAATATGTGTAGTTATGAAAGTGAAAGGTCCAAGTCTGGACCTATCAACGGCTCCTGGAGTTCCAGAGTTTAGAAAAATGTACTCACTCCACATCACGCTTCTTAATCGTCTTTCCAGAACCGAAGACTTCCGCGACCCGGGACACAATGGGGTCATAGTTCATACTGGCCACGGCGATCACCTCCTCACTTCTACAGAGACAGTGGTGTCAAAGAAAGCACCAGAAACAGCACATGAGGTTATAACATCCATTTAGGTGTATACTCCATAACAGTGTTGTTTCTCTATTTGTATGCAGTCTACTGAATATAACACAAGCACTATACAACCAAATATTGTTCAGTCCTAAATTGTATTAATATCCTGAAGCATGGTCTCTGGTAAAGATTAAATCATTTTGGGGCTGTGTTGTTATAGGAAATAATCAACTTTCTGTCCACCTACTGTAGTGGAATGTCTGTAAAACATGTTAGTTCTTGTTAGTATTATGCTAAAGCAGCTACAAACAGTTCTCAGCTTGTGATTGCTGTAATGAGTTGCAATTACAGAAGATTCATCGTCATTTTCTGACCAATCAGATTCAAGAATTCAAGAGTGTTTGGTATCAGAGGTATATATGAAACCACACAGACAAAAATAACCCAGTCTCTTCAATGTGATGATTTAGTGGACATTCTCTTTGCCAGAAAAATGTTTTTTTCTTTATCTTTTTGTGTATTCTGAAGAAATACATCAGGCCCTGTGAGCTGATATCCTAATGTTCTTTAATCAAATTACACCCTCTCTCCCTCTCTCTCTCTCTCTCTCTCTCTCTGTCTCTCTCTCTCTCTCTCTGGTTGGTAGTCGTTGTACGATAGGGGCACATTATCGAGAGGGCAGGAATTGGTACATTGTGCTACATTGTGGTTACTTACTTTGTGTAAAATGCCACAAATTTCAGCTCGTCCAAGTCTCCCTGGATGATGACATCATCAAAACCATCCCCGTAACCTTTATCAAGAAACAATTAAGAATGTGTAAAATTGTATAAAATGAGTGGCAGTATGTTGGGAATGAATGGTTGGTGGAATTTGGTGGAAGCAGGGTACAAATAAGAGAAAAGATGCTTAAATAATGGCAGTGTGTCGATTTATGTGCACATTACACATGGAATCTTCGTCACCTGCATAACGTATGCTTTTTCCAAACATAGCAGTCCAGAAGTAAGGCACCGTTCGAATATCTGTGGCTTTTCCCATCATGCCCAGAGCAGCAACCCTCCCTGCAGAGGACACAGTGTTGCTTTTAGACTGAATTAATTATACACATAATTAAAAACATGCACTAAATCCATCCACTGAAGATATTTAATGGAAAAATCAGTATGCTGTACTGAACTTCTTCTTCTTCTTCTTTCGGCTTTTCCCTTCAGGGGTCGCCACAGCGAATCATCACTCTCCACCTATCCCTANNNNCAAACGTCCAACATGAGCTGTCCCTCTGATGTACTCGTTCCTAATCCTGTCTAACCTCGTCACTCCCAAAGAGAACCGCAACATCTTAGTATGCTGTACTGAACAATCATTGTATTTAAGGTATGGAGGAAAAGAGACGGATTAGTTCCTGGTGCTTACCGTGGACATGAGCCATCTGCCAGTGAGGGATGTTCACCTTCTTATTGCCACGGAGAGCCAGCGGGAATGTCACTACATCCCCACCGGCAAACACTCCATCCACATTCGTCTGCATCATCTGACAAAAATAGAGAGATGCTGAGATCAGGTTTACTGTGTAATCCAGAAGTGAAGGAACATTACAGTTGTAACACACAACATACATACACTAAGAGTGGAATTCTAGGTCACATCTTATCCATCACTCTTTATTTTATTTACTATAGGGGTGTAACACAGTGCCATTATCTGTATTTTTATCTTTTTAAAGCCTAAAATATTTATCTGTATCTCTGTTTGGAATTGAATTGGAAATGAGAACTGTCGAGACCAGATTTTTTTAAACAAAATTTGGGCCAGTTTGTACAGAAATATGGCAGTAATATGGTTTTATTTTGGAATAACGCCCATATTTAGGTCTGGAGCAAACCACATAGACAAAAAAAAAGGAATTGTGTGCCACTTACTACACTGTGGCCCTTTCTAAAATCAACAAAACCCAAATACCGCACCTACTATTCGTATCTGTGTTTGTATGTGTTTTGAATGAATTATCTATTCGGTCTGAATAATGTATTCATATTCAGTTTCATCCCTAATTTACTAAAAACCGAGACGGTGTAATAATAATAATATAAACCTGGCAGCAAAAGTGATGTTTAGACGTTTCCTTTAGAATCCAAGTATTTCAAAAATAAAGAAAAACAGCAATAAATTATCAAGTAAAAACAGCATTAAACTATTACTTACAACCATAATTAACCATTTATAGTTAAAGTTGACCATTACTATAGAGATGATAACGTATTACAAGCACAGTAATATAAACCTGTGACTGGCTTGTAGCTAGAATTACTGTCAGAGCTGCTGTTATAGAAAATAAATCAACACTAAATCAACACTTTATTTTAGAAGTCTAAAATAAAGTGCTCCTACCAATATAAGACATATAAATGATATTTGTACCTTGTTCACAGTTATGAATCCCTTGGAGTCCATGTGCAAGCCACTTTGTTTGAGAAATGCAGTAGCAGGAGTCGAACCTGAGGATTCACGTCACAGCGATTCTTACTTTTTATTGATTTAAAGCAGATTTAACATAAAAAAACAAAGGAAACTTCAGGAGAGCGGCAGTGTAGTAATGTGGATGCATGTCAGAGTGAGACTCACCTGTGCCAATAACACACACGTCTGCTCTTAAGACCTTGCCGCTTTTCAGCACTACTTCTTTTAACTGATGAAAAACAAGAGAGAAGAGAGAGAAGAGAGATTCTGTTTATGCTGGGTTTTTGCTTCAGGGCTGGCTGTCAGTTGCACTCTCCATCTGAGACAAGCGTTAGACATCATTTACACATATTTGCAGGCTAAAAGACAGACACACAGGCATAAAGAATGAAGGAGTAAAAGCTGAAGAGACAAATGGTAAGGTAGAAAATGAGGAAGGTGTGGAAACAGAGAGAGGTGAAGAAAGAGTCCATCCATCAGAGCCCTTCTCCAGCAGAGTTTCTCTCACTTTCTGGATACCTGTCCATGATGGCCTCTCATCTCAGACACCTCGTTCAGCATGTAGAACTTCACCCTGTTCATCTCGAACAGCTACAAGAAGACAGCGCATACAGGATAGATTAACCAAGAGAAAAACCCCAAATAATAAATCGCTAAATCTTTAGGGCTCATATGATCACCTTCAGATGTTTTGTGTCCAAAGTTTCCAGCCGTTAAAGAAATAGCTAACGAGTAATAAAAGCTCTTAAACCACAGCGCTGCTGAATTCTCAAATCTGATTGGTCTCAAGGTGTTTATTTAATTGTCTATGAGAATATCGCAGGCTGCAAGGCAAATCACAGCTTCATACTAAAGCGCTCGTGCTAACACATTATCGTTTCTATGGCAACAGCGAATTTTCGTATGACAGATGCTCTACGTAAACGAAATTGTTGGTTTTATGATGAAGTTTTCTATAAGGAGACGTTTATTTAACATTTACGGAAGGAGTCTCCAGTGTCAGTGCTTTGTTACATTCAGAGAAATTTTACTGCAGTTTACTGTTAAAATGACAAGCTGAATTTTTTGTCCTATTAACTTCGAGACAGAGAGAAAAAAAAAAGAAGCTGGTGAAGGAACAATTGCTTATAGAAGCTATAACTTAAGTGAGAACAAGAACTAACATGTCTCATGGACTTTAGCATTAAATTGCTAAATTTTTCATTGTTCTTTCATTAATATAATTGTTTATATAATTATAAAATATAATTGTTTAGCAAATGGTTGTGGTATAAGGGGAATAAAAGACTTCTGAAAGTGATGTTGCAGGAAATAATCAACTTCAGGATCGTAACAGTAACAGTAGCTTCACGTCCGGTCGCATCACACCACCCACGTCACTGAATGTTGAGGTGTTTTGTACCGTACATAGCTACCAGTTTAGCATTGTACAAACTGCATGTCTAAATCTGTTGATGTTAACATGATTACAAACACAGTCTCCTCTGTCCTGAAGACTTTCTTCGGTTGGAAAACTTAAAATTAGAGCTGTACCTCTGACTGACTGTTACAAAGCGCTAACACTGGAGACTCCTTCCTAGAAAACGTCTCCTTACAGAAAATTCATATCAACAATTACACACGTTTTTAGTCTGTTTACGTGCCATACAAGTCCCTCTGAATAAGAGCTCATATATAAATATAAACGCCTTCTGACCAATCAGATTAAAGAACTCAACAAGAGTGTGGTATAATGCGCTGTATAGATCATCGTGAACATAGTCATCTTAGGCAGCGATTACGGAGACAGAGCTCATTTCCTTTTTTCGTTCTATCCTGTCTTTGTTCTGTGCTGTTTTTACAAATTTCACTCTGTCAACTCTCTCTGCCCATATCCTCCAGTGATTGACTGTTTTACGAGTCCTGGAAAAGCCCTGAAAAACCCCCTCAGCATTTATGTCCTGCATTATGTTACACTTGCAGGCGATTCTGAAATGCTGACACACACACTTTCAGGCTTCTGCTGCAGGCGAGCGATTGGTCCTGTGAAATTACATCCAGTCTAACAATGTGGGTTAGATCTCAGGAACTGGGTCCTGATACGGCATAATAAATCATCTTGTCCTTGTTCTGCTTGTTGTTCTGCCGAGAATGTTTAATAGCTCAGAATTTATCTTCTGTATATGTGCTTTTAAATGGTAGTGAGAAACCTATGTTTTTGTAACCCTCAAAACATTCCATCGGGGTTATTAAAACAGATCTTATCGCTTGTGTTTTCTGTATCTGTCCAGCATATGGTATGATTGCTGTTTGCTTTAGTTCTTTACTTATGTACTAGAGCTACGAGGCTAATGTAGCTAACAAGTAATGGAAGCACCATTTCTGGACATTAGTAAATAAAGGTAGTGATGGTGTTCTCACCTTCATCAGCGCTTTCCCTACTTTCTCCCCCAGAGCTTTACGGAAAGGCACCGCATCGATGCCGATCACAGAGACCGAGTGAGCTTTGTCTGTAAGAGCAGCTGCGACCTCCATACCTGAACACAGGTAAGCACTAATTAGAGCAAAAGGATCTGGGCAAAATCTGAAATTTTCCCATATTGTAGCCAATATGCCAAGACAAGCTTGCTAACCAAACAACCAAACGTTGACTTGGATGGACAAAGATATATTTATTTACACCTTACATACACCTGGGTACTGGTGAGAATATTCCTAGCTAGATTACTTTCACACACGCGTACCTGAGCCATAAATAATATTGCATACTTCAGTATTTCTGAGAATAATGTTACGTAATGAATGAAACTCTAAGCTCCAGCATGAACCGTATGAGATAACGTCAGTGGATATCCTGCAGCATTTGTCATGATATCTCACCAATAAACGAGGTCCCCACGATGACGGCGTTCTTGCTGCTAGCCAGTCTGGCTATGCTGTTCGCATCCTCAGGAGTTCTCAGATGAAACACGTTGCTTACCTCTTTACCTTTGTAGTTGATGGACTTGGGTCTTTGAGTAAGAGAGAGAGAATGAGAGACAGAGAAACGAGTTTTATTTTTTATTTTGTGGTACCATATGATATTTTGTGGTTGTACTGGATATGTATTTATGTTATGTATTTACAAATACAAATAATGTCCAATATGTTAAGTAAAGAATGAAAAACTAGGGGGTGTGGTGTTACAGAAAAATAATCAGTGACAAAGTGGTGTGTTGTAGACTGACAGTATTAGACATACTATATATAAAATACATATTAGATGATATACTGCATAAGTATCACTGTTCCAGCAAAGACAAAGTTACAGATGATTTCAACCTGATTATGTAAACAGTTCAATAATGTTTATGCCTTGGGTGAAAAAAATTTTTTAATGGGTTTTCTGCATTGTTTTTCTGGTGTACTGTCTGTTCTTTAATTCTAGATAAATTGTCTGTCTCATCCAGACTGGAGATATTTGTTTACAGAGAAGACAGAGGCCATTGATTTACCAGTAAAATAAACGAACATTGCTCTCCATTTGCTTTTATTGCCAATTTATTAAAGAGCCTTAGGCACAGCTAGGAAATGAAGAATGGTCCAGTGCTGGCATGCATACTGACATATAATGAATAGCAATATTCAAACTCAGCTCAAACTCAGCTTACAGTTGGGTCAGTCTGATTCAGCTACGATTGGGACACTTTTGGCCCAGAGTCTAGATGCACTGAAAAGCTTAAAGGTGCAGTTAGAAATGTGTTAAAGTGTCTCTAAGTGTATTGTAATCATACAATTTGAAAGATACACTCCCAGAAAAGGGGCTTATCGGATAGTTAAGGATACTTCGGCTTCTAAAAGGGAATCCTTTCTGATAGGGAAGCACGGTCATGTACCAGCATGAACTCCGTTTCCCAGAATCCTCAGCCAAATATCAAATTACAAGCCCTGTCACATGATCTGCTACCTTGTTCTGGTTTCTCAGACTTGTAACCAGCACGACACATTTCCAGTTAGCCCACTCGTAAATAGCTAGGGAAAGGCTAGCGTTTCTGTTTTAGGCTTCTGTTTACATTTTTCTGGCCCAGAAATAAGCTCCGCCCCCAGATACAACAGACTTGCTTAGCCCTGTAACTCAAGGTATACACCGGATGGGGGAAAGAGGAAGGGCTGATAGAGTTTTCAGTGTAAATGCAATTAACTTTGCACGCAGGTCTAAAACTTACAAACCGCCCCTTTAAATGTAGCTGCTCGCCTTTGGTTGGCTCCCTTTTCCCCCCACGGTACATTTGCGATTGCCATAACTGAAGCTTATGGCCCAGAATGATCTGTTTTTCTAATATTTTTGATAGTGTTTGTTGTACATAAATAATTATTCACATTTCAGCTTGTATTCAAATAATACCAGAATGAGATAATGATCATATTCTCAAGACGAAGCAATTAAAATGCTGACATAAGCAGAATATTTCCTCATCCATGGGAATTGGTGTAATAGGACACTGTTGCTAAATATATACTGTTTTTAGGTATTTTACCTATATGTATGAATAACCTAATAGATCCAGTAAAGAAGGGAATAACACAGCAATCCTTACACAACCTTCACAGCCTGTTCAGCAGCGGAGAATGAGAGCTGACTAAGCAACGACTTCCTCATGAATCAGAGGATTTTCTGTTCATGTCAACACTTCAGAATGCCAAGATTCCCCTCTATAATTTCCTTCATTTATTCAGGATTCGGCTGAGCTCTGACTAGGACAGAATGATTAATGGCGTCCCTGCACTAGTTATGAATCATGAGCGAAGAAACTGTAATAAATGAATGGCACATTTTCCAACATTTTACCCAAAAACATGCTGGTTTTATACTTTCGCTTTTTAGATATTTCTATGTAATGTTAATACTAGTTATAGTTCTTATTATATATAAGAATGTTAAGGGCCACTAACGTGGATGATATTCGTCGTTTAGTTGATTATTGATCTTTATATCACAGCACGGTTGGATTCTTGATACTAATTAATCAGAAGTTGTTGATTAAGTGTCTATAACAGCAGCTCTGAGGCAAACCACAGGTTTATATCAATGCGCTTGTTTTAATATGTTGTCAAAACGTTATAAAAAATTGTGTAATTGTTGACATAGTGACTTTTTTTTATGTGAGTTGATTCAACAATTTTTGGAAGGAGTCTCCAGTGCTTTTAATATTGTACAAGTAATATTGTAACTATTTTTATGTTTTTTTTTTTTGTAACATGATATGCTTCAAGAGAGAGAAAAAGAAGAGGCTGATGAGGGAATGATGGTTCATAGAGGCTATAAGAGAAGTGGTGACAGAAACTACAGCAGTAAATAAAATTGTGAATAAAATGTATGTGACTCTTTTTTTAACTAATAACTTGGCAAGTTGCTGTGGGAACACATCATAATTATTTTCTATTATTACTCCTAACATAATACTATGAGTTATTTAACTGTCTCATATTTTTACATTAACCTTCTAGCAGATGCTTTAACCCCATAAACTCTCAACAGACATTTTACATTCATCACTTTTGTAACACACCTTTTGTAACACACTTTCACTGTAGTTACTGAATAATAGGCTGACTTGAACTGCATAATAAAATGATAAATTATTATCTATAATTAAATTATATATTACTTTTAATGATATACACACACACACACACACACACATATATATATATATGTGTGTGTGTATATATATATATATATATATATATATATATATATATATATATATATATATATTATAAAATAA
>CM074968.1:13851257-13894088 GCA_037577455.1 Pangasius macronema | reverse complement strand
TTTGTGTGTTTGTGTGTGGCTTATTTTCTTGTGAGACCTTTTTAAAAATGTGTTTTTTTTTATATATATTTGTGTGTGTCTATATATATATATATATATATATATATATATATATATATATATATATATATATATATAGTAACATTTCACTGAGACCACAATGCCTATTTAGTTCATGTACATCCTAATACAGACACAGGCCTGCAGATGCACTACATCAGGTCTTGCCTACTGCATTACCAAGAGAAATTGTTCTTACCTGCTTCCTGTTGCAATGAAGAGCTTCTTGTACTCCATCTTATAGCCATCCTGAAACATTACGGTTTTTGTTTTTACATCGACTGACACAACCTGAGGAGGTAAAATCATGGATAGTTAAGATCAGCAAGACGGAAAACAAAAATAGAATTACTAGAAATTGCTTGAATTCTGTATATTACAATTAGACTAACTTGAGACTAACTAACTACAATTAGACTAACTTGAGACTAACTTGAGACTAACTAACTACAATTAGATTAACTTGAGACTAACTTGACTAACTGTTTATAAAGCAAACAGTTTTTTCAATTTCATAACTTGTTTTAAAAAGCTGTTTTTTTTTTTTAAATAAAATATACTTTATGTACTATAATAAGTTTTACTTTTTTTAGTGGTCCAACTGGCTGGGTGGGTGTAATATAGTAAATTTTTTATTTTTATTAACTGCAGAATGGTAACAGTAACTCTGCTTTGCATCAGTCCACTTCACACCACGGCCTCATTGATTATTTTCCTATAACAGCATGCCCCTAAGTGTTTATTCCTTTATTATACCACAGTTAGTCTCGGTCCACTAATTTGATTGAACAAGAAGTGTTCCAAGAGTGCTGATATTTCCTTTAATCACACCGGGACATTTCACTGTGTGTACCTCTCCACTCATCTGTGCTTGCTACATAAAACTCCACTTTCCAATTCGAAGCGGTTACTGCAGTAGTGCTAGCAACATAATCAGTGGACATGGCAAACGATAATTTTCAGAAATATACCTTTTGACTTAAAACATGAAAACTTGTCAGATGAAGATGAAAGGAAAATTGGGACACAGATTTGGCCAGAAGCACCTTTAAAGGGAATGTACAAATCAATGTGAGCTAGCTAGCCAGCTAGCCACGGTGCTGTGAAATGAGTGTAGCATCTTTGGGATCTTTTTCCGCTAGCTGAGCAAAAATAAACAGAACTTTTGGCCATATTGTGTCATAAATGCCACTTATTCTATATTAATTTCTTGTTTATAGAACTGTCAAAATAAAACCAATATTGCTTAATTATTGAGTATTATACGTCCAGTTTTTGAAGTTTAGAAGCAATGATTGATAAACTGCACCTCTTTCTCCAACAGCAGTTCAATGTCGTGGCTCTGGAAGAACTCGGTTGAGCGCAGTTGTAGCTGCTCAGCTGTGCTTTCTAATGACTAGAATGACAAACAAGCACAATCACACTGTAGTTAACTAAGCAAATGTTTGCTTACTATATGAAACCAAATAATTTTTTCCCCATATATACAGTATATATCAACTAGACTGAAGAAAAGTTAATATGGAATGAAATTAAACATATGAACTCTGCATGAAGCCCATGACATATTTGGTGACTGACGTGGAACCAAAACCCAAACTTTGGCCACCAAACAGGTCTTGCCTTATCAACTACAAATTTGGAAAAAAGAGGAAAATGGTGCAAATTAAATCCAAGACCACACAAGAAACTACTGTAGCTGGGAACTGTATTGTCGAGAAAGCATTCAGGTCTGAAAGCAAGTGATAGAGTAAAGTCTTGGAGTAAGAACTTTTGAAACACACATTTGGGTTTATCATGTTAATCAGGCCCCGAGGGGAACGCGACTCTCCTCCACTGCACTGTGTGTTGCAGTGACTCTGTACAAACCTTACTCAGTTTAGGCCTGTCATACGGAGGGTGTTTGTCCATGCTGCACATCACAATGCGGTCGGTGAAGCCTTCCTGTCTCAGCGTCTCTGCACACACCAACGCAGCGGGACCTGAGAGAGAAAGTTCAATAGCAGTGAGTGTGGGAAACGTGAGATAGTGAGTGAATGTCACTCTCATCCAGACAAGAACTAATACTAGCCAAGTGAGGATTCTAACAGAAAAAAAATCATGTTTTCTGGACTCTCACATGTGAAATTATGTCTGCTGATGTTGGACAGAAGCCTCCTGCTGGGAAACTCATTTAACTGGACAGAAGCCTCTTCCTCGGCAAAACCGCATGTTGGACCTAGATTTCCTGTTAGGCAAAGCCCTTTTTTTGGCAGAAGCCTCCTGCTGGGCAATGCCCCCTGTTAGTCAGAATCTCCTGTCTGGGCAGAAGCCCTCTGCTGGCAAATCAATTAATCGGCCAAAAGCCACTATTTGGGCAATGCCCCATTTTGGGCAGAAGTCCCTGGTTGGGAAGAGGACTCCTGCTGGACCCCATTGTGGGGAGAAGCCTACTGCTTCTCTTGAGCAGAAGCCCCTGTTTGGGTAGAAACCTTCTGCTGATCAGAGCGTCTTGTTGGGCAGAAGCCCCTGTTTGGGTAGAAGCCCCCTGCCGGGTGAAGCCAAACAGTGAGCAGAAGCTCCCAGTTGGGCAGAAGCTTCTGGTCAGGCAGAAATCTCCAGTGGGACAAAGCCTCATGTTGGGCAGAGGCCCCCGACTGGATGGAAGCCCCTATTTGGGCAGAAGCCTTCTGCTTGTTGAAGCCCCTGGTTGGACAGAAGCCCCTGGTTGGGCAGAAGCCTCCTGCTGGTCAAAGCCCCATGTAGGGCAGAGGCCTTCTACTGGCCAAGGCCCCTGATTGAGCAAATGGTTCCAGGTGGGCAAGGCCCCAGTGTTGTTCAGAAGCTTCTAGTTGCGCAGAAGCCCCTGGTTGGGCAGAAGTTTCCTCTTGGCTGATGTCCCATGTTGGGCACAAGCCCATTCTGGGCGGACATCTATTATAAGCAAACACATATTTTTCTTGTCTTTTAAACTTTTGAAGTTCAGTGTTAGGTAGAAAAGGAGTTTTTTCAACACATTAAGACAAAAATCACTGATGTCTACTTGAACCATTCGATACATTTTTCATACACGTGCATTATGCAGTCCAAATCAGTATGATACATTGTCTTGTCACAGCTAAGGTATTGTTTCTTTTGTTCTGAGCAAAACCAATTTATGCGTAGGGTTTGTACCTGATCCGATGATGAGAACATGGCTAAAGCTTGTACTGGAGTTGATGACGGCTGAGCACTTGGCCATGGCCTTCGTTCTCCTCTGCGTCTGTAGAGCCTGTCACACCACACATTTATAACAATAACTGATGCTTGTTACACCTCTTCTTCACACACTTACACCTCACGCATCCGACTAAAAGAGTGTTTTACCTGTTTGTTTGCCCGTATGATCACCTTCTCCTTTTCAACTCTGACCTGTGGCAAAAAGAGGTTAAATGTCAGTGGCCTGTCAGTGTGTTACATTTCTCTTTTCTTTCTCATTAAATGTGTGGCCTCAGTTCTATATCGTTCTCGCAAGAAAGGAATCAAACACTAACAAGTATCTGCCATATAATGAAGACTTATAGCTACCAAACTGCATGCCTAAATCATCATACACTCGACACCAACAGACAGATAGTTGATGAGTTCTGGCTGATTTAGGGTAAAGGCAAAATTTTGTACATTTATTTTTTCGTTGTTGTTTTGTTTCTTTAGACAAAGTATTCATTTAAGTGGAATTCAATACTGCATGAGAATGGTATACGAGTAGCAGCCTGGGACTAACAGATAAACTTGAAGTATCACCTGAAAAGTGGGAAGGCTGTCCAGACCTGGGAAGTCCTCGATGTCTCCGGTTGCAATGTTGAAACAGGCTCCGTGCCATGGACATCGAACATGTCCTTTAGATAAAACTCCTGTCACAGTAAACGTTCAGCTCGATTAAACACTATTACTACAATCCATTGATTTACAACCCAATTAATAAATACTCTCTATATAGTCGAGTTCCTGTTCAGAGCTCTTTCTGCACCATTGCTAAGCAAAAACTATGGAAGACCTTCCTCACCCTTAACCAGTGGTGCCCCATAGTGTGGGCATTTGTGCCCCATGGCAGAGAATTCCCCATGTTCCTTAATGAGCAGAGCTCTGCCCGGCCCCAAGTCCACCTCACGCATCCTGCAAGAGCCATCACACATACCATTAAAGAAATACTGCAGTGCTTTCAACCCAATCTCTATCCAGTACACCTGTGTGATTACCATGGACAAACAATTTCGACACATTTCCTTGTATTGCAGTGCCTTGCATAAATATTCACCCCCTTGAACTTTTCTATTTCACCCTCCTTACCCAGTCACTGACTTTTTGGTGACTTTTTTAGGCAGAGTCATGGCATGTTTTTATAAAAGAAGAGATTTTTTTGTATATATAACCAAACCGTGATTGATGCTTTTTCCAGTACTTTGTCTTGGACGAATGGTTTATATGACTTATTATGGCAACTGTTCGCACCAGTTCACAGCAATAGGGGTGAATAAGTATGAAATCAATACTTTTATATTTTTTAAATTTGTAAATAATTTTAAACTATATTGTTTTTTTCTTGTCATTTCATTATTAGGAACTCTGTTGTATAGATTCATGAAATTAAGTCCAACACTACAAATGTGGAAAAGTTCAAGGTGGGTTAAAACTTGTGCAAGAAACTGTAAGAAAAAAAAACTGTTTCTTCAAAATTCACTTATAAGTCTAAAGAAACTGAGATTTAGTTTAAAACTATCTAACATTTAAAATACGCAACTATAAAATCCGAATGAAAAACTACTGTAACTGTAATGTTTGATTTATGTTTTCCCAAAGGTTAAGATCAAAATCACAAATTCTACTTCTAATCTAAGTGCAGATTTGATTGAAAGTCCCAGGCCCATTCCTTTAACATACTAATTTCCCAGAGGAAACAGAACACCATAAATCATTTTCATACACTGACATACGTCAAGCACATATTTCGTCACACTCCACGCAAGTACCCTCATACGCCCATATTGTGCACAGAACATAAAATTTTCACACAACACTGGAAGCGCACAGGCTGTAAATAGTATGTGCGTCTTACTGTCCGTTCTCCAGGTCTTTGACGTGGCACACTGTGGCCTCGATGTAGTCTCGGTGTTTGTGTGAGGGACGCAGAACGGACGAGTCCTCATCTGAGCAGTGACCCAGAGAACCATTTGGACGACACTCTGAGAACGGACTAGCCTTACCATTCGGAGACATCAGGTCCGCTTCCTTCTCCTTCTCCAGGAGAGTGAGCTCAACTTTGACCTCTACTGCCAAGGCATCACAAATACAAAAGCATATCAGAGTTATGAAATATTGAACCTATTCTGGTTCCATTTAAAATATACTATATGTGACAATGCATACAAACTGCAGCACAGATAGATTTTTTTTCTTTCTTAAAGAAATGTAGTAAAAACATAGGGAATTGTATGGTGGACATTCCACATGAGTGGATTTTAAAAGGCATGTTGAGGAAACGACTGTTTATCGCCGTTAATAACATAAGTGATAACTTGTTTCGCAGATATTAAACATAACCATGAAACTGATCAAAAAGTAGGCTGTTCTTTAATAAATAAAAAATGTTAGCATTGTCAAATTGCTGTGGTAAAAGAAGAATAAATAAAACATTTAAGGACACTGATTATATTCATATAACAGCATGCCTCATGATGTTTAATTCCTTACATGAATCATTCCTATAACTTGTAAAGCGATTGTGTAACGCGGTTCCACCACAGCCAGTGCGGAACCTGCTTTCTCTCGCACCGGCTGGAAAAATGTGCTGAGAACTCAGGTCTTACGCTTTAATCTCAGAGAGAATTCTCACCTGCTGAGCGAAGCTTAATTAAAGTCAATGGAAAATCATAAGAGACGTCCGAGTCGGCGGTGGAGAAGAAAGAATGCTTTATAATTAGTGACACTGTGGCAACTAAACGAGACCTGGCTCTTCAGTACACGCTACACAGAGTGTGTGTTTGCAGTTTGCTTGAAATGTTGTACGGTGTAAAATTGACTTGCAAGCCAGAAATCAAAACTCCATTGAGTTACAGAGGAAGCGACCATGCAGCTATAGAGTGATAAATGTATGTACAGTGTGGGTTACAAAATGCAGCACCATATGGATTACCATTTAAATCATTTTGAATGTCATACTAAGCAGTAAGGCTGCTAAAATATAATAAAAGCTTTCTGTTTGACTTAATCACACCATTTTTCCCTGCCTTTCACCTCTCTCTCTCTCTCTCTCCCTCTCTCTCTCTCTCTCTCTCTCTCTCTCTCTCTCTCTCTATTAATTGGTCTCTTTCCATAGCCTTTCTTCTACCATCACACATTCACACACACTAGCACACAGTGTTAAAGCCAAGCAAATTATCTCCATTAGTAGATTGTACATGTGTAATGTAAAATTAAAACACTGAATAACATCTTCCAGAGATTTCTCAGATATCTTTCTAAATAAGAAACAAAGCCATGGTGATATTATGGTGGAGAATCTAATTTACACAATTTTCCCATTGTTACCAAGATAATGCAGTGTCCTTCGTCCTGAAGGCTTTCCTGTAGTGGAAACGTTAATTCAAACAGCTCTGACTGTTATAAAGCACTCACGCTGGAGACTCCTTCCAAAAACGCAGAGATATCAACAATTGTACTTCCTTCTGTTTATTGGGACTATAGAAATGATAACGTATTTGATCGAATGCCTTAATTTAAATTAAACCTGTGTCTTGAATCCAACAATATTGTCAGAACTGCTGTTATGGAAAATTAATCAACACCTTCTGACCAATCAGATTCAAGAATTCAACAACTCTATTATGAGGTAATGATTGTCTGTCTGTTTCAACTTACTGTCTGTCATCTATAAAAAAATAACTTTACATGTTCTTTAAGTGGAATATGGCACCATTCATTCCCCTAGATTCGACGTTTGAGGGCATAATTTTGCCTTGGAAGTGATGTGGATGATAATTACACTTTGAATTTTAAAAATATTGTCTCATGGCCTGCTAATGTTGTTTGAAGCAAGTATATATATAAAGATTTGGGCATGCATTTACAGAAAATATTTCCATTTCCATTATGTGGTAGCTACATGAGCTTCATAGCTCCAGTATAAAAACTACAAACAATCTGACACCAAATACATCTCTCCTGATCGACTGCATTTGGCCCAAGTGGGAAATACAAGAACTGGAAAGCTCTTTGTGCACTGAATAGCTTTTCACTGAAATATCGAATTGTTTTTTGGCATGATAAAAGGCACACGTCGTTGTAGCGTAGGTTCACTCTGTTTGATCTCACTGCTTTCTACAAATCCTGCGCCTACACTCTCACAGTTGAAAAAAAGCGAGCCTGTTGACAGATGAAGCCATATTTCTGGCCTTCAGCAACTCAAGATGTAAAAAACAGAACAGCGATACATTGTGCAACATTCAAACACTTGCCACTCATATTTCTGTCTAATCCCCATGAAACACAGAGAGCAATTGAGAGCATTAAAATTCCTGCAGCACCAAAAGAAAGCCACGCCACACGGGGGTCGGGGGGGCAGGTTAGACTGACCTATATATAGGCGGAGAAACAAGTGCCAATTATTACAGGATTTGAGGGTGTGTGTAGGTGGGGGCGTACAGGAGTGTGTGTGTGTGTGTGTGTGTGTATGTGTGTGTGTGTGTGTGTGTGTGTGTGTGTGCGTGCGTGTCACCTGGTTTGGTTTTGGAGAGGCATCCTCCCATGGTGGGCCTGCAGTGAAGCCAGGAGGCCTGGTGATTGGGAAGCCCAGGGAGGGCGCAGGGGGTGGCGGGGCAGGATCAGACGCTCACAGTGGGCCACAGGGAGCGGAGGTGGAGGTGGACACAGCACTGCAGCAGGGAATTCTGGGCCTGCTTGGCCCGTTCAGCCATATCACAGCTCAGCCACTGCACATAGCCTGAGAAGGGAAGAACAGCATGGTTAAAAAGTTCATTTAAGCATACCATATGAAAAAATCATGGCATGATATACCCATTCACCCTAATATTATGGTTTAATACGGATAGACTACAGTTTCTAATTTCTAATTCGTTAAGAGACTAGCTCCGTTTTATATTCGAGATTAGCGTTAGTGTTTTATTATGGGTTTTAACCCTTATATATTTTGAACACTTTTTTGATGTCACTTTTCATGTCAATGAGTAGTAAGTTTGCTCTTTAAAAAGTAGGCTACCCTGTTCTTACATCAGAGTTAGTCGTCTGAAATATCTCTAATATCCCATGATATTAATACAATACTTTTACAATGAATTTTGTTCTATGAATTTTGTGCAGTACAATCTGAGGTTTTGTTAGCTGTGTCTGGATATGAGTTATTAAAAATTAAAGACAAATGACAGCCAGAATGAAAAGTGTGACGATCGAGCCTGAGTTAAAAAAGTTGAGTCACATTGCTACAAATGAAGAAAATAATCCGACAGTCACAGTGTAAAAAAAAAAATGCTGGTGCAAAGTGTGATTTGATAGCTGGAAAATTGGTCTCCTTTACTCCTATACAGCACTCACGGCTCAATACACTGCAGCTAGCACAGAATTATTAATCAACTCTCTCCCCTTGTGACAGAGGTGTCAGTGGTGCATGCAAATACAGCAAACCCGGGGCTGATATATCTCTGTTATTAATCAGACTGCAGCTTATTTTAATTAGGGTACCACAAGAGAACAAGACGATCCTGGGATTCTGAATAGGTTGTAGAAATGTGAAGAGAGAACATCTTATGTAATGGTTCAACACTATTTTCATCTAGTGAAATGTTTTTGTCCAGACTTTGGAAAGAAGAATGTAAGAAGTAAAAGCAGAATCAGAACAAGTACGTAAACCTAGCGTGGTATTTATTAGAGACAATCTAAGTATCGTTGTCAAATTTCCAAACTTTGGGGTCTGAGCACAGGCAGACGACATTAGCCAATAATCAAAACACAAAAAATGGGCGAAGGTTACAGCCAGGTGTTATAATGCTTCTCAGAATTCAATAACGGAGTATGATAAGTCTTGGCGAAGAGACATAGAAAGATCAGAGTGCACAAAGACAAACTAATCAATGAGCTAACACTGAACAGGTGAACACAGTCGGATAACAAACCAGTGACGAGATTAGAACAGAACAAAAGCACATAGAGAAACAAGGGATACAAACAGATACAATAGTGAAAATAGTGTCTCTGTTATGCTGTGGGGCGATCTTATTTATTTTGCTATCATGGTTTGAGTTCACTTCCCCCCTTAGAGGGATGAGTCACTACAAATCAATCCAAAGTTCCTGCCTCTGATCACCTTTATCCTATGATGAAACTTTTCTATAATGGGCGTGGCCTCTTCCAGGATGTTTCCACCCCCATCAGCAGTACACAAAGGCTCACTGAATGGTTTAATGAGGATGAAAATTATGTAAATTATATGTTTTGACCTTCACACTCACCAGATCGCGACACAATTCGCAATTGAGTGATGTTTTAGACACCGGTCTTTATCACTATCATCACAACACCAACATACTTTTTATCCATCTTTTGGTGTTCATCACTCCAGGACAGTTCCAGTGTCTTGTAGAGTCTTACCGTACTAACATACTTTGTTGTTTTTTTCTTTAATTTGTCATCTGTCTGTATATAAGCCCTTCATGACAACTGACATAAACTTATATCAACAATTACGAAGGCTTAATATAACTGGTGTCAGTTGTCACAGATTGCTTTAGTCATGTTTGATGTCAGTTTGTCATAAGACCTGTGTGAAAGCGTTGACAGATTTTTGTGCTTCACTTTCTGTCATCATGAGCATGTCCTGCCATGTGACTTTGCTGCTCAATACATGACTGGTATTGTAAGAGTTACATACGGAATAAAACACAAACATGATGAGGTGGTGTGGTGAACTGAAGTTGAGTATTTTCCTATGACAGCACATTCCAAAGTGTTTTATTCCTCTTACACCACATCAACTTGCCAGAGGTTACATTTTTTCATTTATTAAAGAGTGACACATCATACTTTTTATTATATTTTATGGAATGTCCATGAAACAGAAAAAGTTAGTTCCTGTTATAACTTCCTTTATAGCAGCTATAAACAGTCATTCCCTCACCAGCCTCTCTTTTTGCATCTCTCTTGAAGTTAATAAGGCAAACAAAAAAGCAATTTGTCATGATACTGAGAAACGAGAACATCTCTGTCTTGAAGACACAAAGTGCCGACACTGGAGACTCCTTCCACGAATGCTGAAAAAATGTGAGAGCTTCTAAATATATTCTGCAGTGTTTCTTATACTTCTGGTACTGTATAGTTAAATGTCGTTCCTCATCCGCTTTAGTAAAGTGAGATTCATATATCTGCTTATAAGATTTCAGTGACACAGTAATGACATGTATACTTCGTATATTGTATGTTGTATATAGGTGTGTATATTGTCTTTGACTCTATATTAGAGTAATTTTGGTTTTGAGAGCCATTTTGTGATCTTTATGTGCACTGATATACAATGTCAGTTGTCTTGTGTCGACGAAAATGGATTTGAGGTCAACTGGACATCACAACTGACAGAAGCATTCCTTTATAACTGCTCATGGCATACGGCAGTTGTCTATGTAGGCTTATATAGGTGTCATGCATCCCTTTGAATGTGTATTACCAAAAAAAACACAAGTAGAATAAAATGTCTTTTTGCGAGTGCGAAAGAGCAACGACTCATGTAATAACCCAGGTGATATATGATCATAGTATAATAGACTCGACTACACTTTATCTCCACTCCATAAAACATGCACAGGTCCAGCAATTATTGGAGCGCAAGCATAGATTTTAAATGTTAAAACAGCCTTTCAGGGGCTCTGCCTTAGAGGACCACTTGATATTCACATCACACCCAAAGGTCCTGGAAATGGCGAGTGGAAAGAACAATAGCGCTCCTTAATGAGGCAGAGTGAAGCACACAGGAGCGGAAACAAGCCCACGGCAAAAGTTTGGAGGCATGTGAAAATTTAACACTGCCAATAATAAAAAATTCACATTTTTGTATACATTTTCTGTGATACAAAATATGTCAGCGGTTTTGAGAAATACATTTAGTGACTTGTCGTTGTGCTTTCCTTCTTTTTTTCTTTTGTTTTATGGTTCTTGTCTTTACTGATGGTTATCTGTGGAAGAGATCATTTGCATATTCTAACAAATCCCTGGCGTGGTTGCCAAAAATCGAGCATCTATTATAAAGAGCTAAAAGAAATCCCAGAGCGTAGGTTGTGGTTTTGAGAGACGGAGACTTCCACTGTTAAGACAGCACGATTTATAACAATCACTATAGCAACTGTGAGTCTGTTTATGCATGCTCATCCTTTCTGGGTCATACAGTATATCCTGCTGAATTACCAATCTTAGAAACAGGAAAACTATCAATGTAAGGAAACATATTCCTGCAGTATGGTTTTAATTATTTAGGGTTAGGCATTATGACAATATAATATTTATTATAATATAATATTATGCCTAAAATATCTTGTGTGTTGCTGTATGTTTAAAAAAAAAAAGTTACAAATTCTGATTGGAAGCAACTTATCTGACGTTAAAATTTAGCACTATTTCAAACCTTTAAACTTTTTACATCTTTTCTTTCTTTTTATTCAGTGTAAAATAATTTCTTTGGTAGACAGTACTAAAAGCATCATCAATCGTTCCTGTTCTTCACAGGTTTATTTAAAATGCAATATTCTTTTGCTGGCAGTTTGTTAACAAAGCCATTATCTGTATCTGTTTAGTGCTCCTAAATCTATATCTGTATTTGATTTTGTTTTCCTGAATTAAATATGAACTCTACCATTCTGCCTCCAGAAACACAGTGAATTTATGCTCTGACACTTCCTCAACCTCAGCTACATCACTCAGATCCATCATTGATTGCAGGTTGATATTTTGTTTGTACCTGTCTTTAATATTTTCTAACAAATTAAGCTGGTATTATTCCCGAAAATATAAACAATCTAGTAGCTTAATTTAAACCACCATGACCTTGACCAGGCAGGTACTAAGGAGGCTGTAAATTTGTAGTGCAGGATTGTAAAATTGTAAAAACCTCTTGTTCTCGTGACTTTGTTGCTGCATCCCGTGGAATCCCATGAAGCACAAATCAGAGCCCTTTCTGGCAGGCTTTTTACAAAAAAAAAAAAAAACTCCTGTTTGTATAATAATGACAATAATAATAATACAATATAGAGTATAATATTCATATTTGGTTGCATACCATGTATCATAGAAATGTCTTCAATTATCGTAATATATTTTAACACATATTGGCCAGTCCATCTGCATGTATCATCTTATTTCACTTCTACACCCCAATTGTAGATTAAGAAGACTTCCAGTGTTCCAAGAGCATGTGACGCAGATCTTGTTGGTTTGCTCACCAGGAGGCCCCGCCCACAAACAGGGCTAATAACGTTTATCAGTGGTGGCACGTCACCATTACTAACTGCACGTTGGCATTGTGTTGGAATGTACTTGTGTGATCAGTGCCAGCACTGAACTCAATCACCGCTTAACCTCTGCTTTCCATTTCAGAGCCTAAGGCTTCATTTCCAGTCAGTACGTCAGAAAAAAGCAAAGCAAATTATCAAGCTAATATTATAAGTACACAGTTTCTTGGAGTTTAGCTTACATTTACATTTATGGCATTTGGCAAACGCACTTATCCACTTACAAAAAGTAGCTCAAGAGAAATATGGTCTAAAGGAGAATATAATTTCAGAATAAATCCAAGAAGTAGGCTAAATAAGGTGGTTTGATGGCACAGATCTGAAGGGTCATAAGATTATCAGAGAGTGATATAACCAATGAAGTGCTGAAAATGTTCAGCAGTAGTACATTATATCATGTGAACAAAACATTGGCCAGAGTAGAATACAGTTTAGTATTAAACCTCTCAATGAACATGTTTTTTAAACCATTAAAATAATCTAAGTTGAATAAAATTGTTTAGAATGTTTTGTAATGTCTAAGAAAGTACGGTGTAAATGGTCTAGGAACAGCTCTATAACTTAACATTCATTAAAAAGGCAAGGGGTTATGAATATGTTTGCTAACCCTGCCAAGTCTGCTTTTAAGTATCTCTACTTTTTCACCTAGTTTTTTTTACGTCATACATTTATCATTTGTAAAGTCAGAAAGTGACTTTTTAGCATCACAGCTTCAATCTAAATTTCAAACCAATCTACACAGATATAACAGTGAAAATGAGACCTAATACCATTACTCTATTAGCATAGTTGACAGAGTTATCATCATGCTAGCTAACATTTGAGATGTTAGGAATGAAGCTGTTGTTGGTTAGCCTTAGCCAATTTTAGCTACTTATTAGCATTCAGTTTGTATCATCAGAGTTATTATGATGCTAGCTAGCATTTGAGAGATTTTGGTGAGTTTGCTTTATGGTTTCTTAGTGAAAGAAGCACTAACTTGCCACCAGAAACTAAAATCAGACAGACGTCTTATTCTTTTGTGAATCTTTATTCTACTTTTACTTTCATGCTTTAACACAATTTAAGAGTTTACATTTTCTACTTTTACCACATTTGGATATTAGCTGAATATACTATTTCTCCAGAAGAGCAAAAAAGATTCAAGTACTAGTTAACATTTTCTACAACTAATTAACCCTTAATATCCAGTTTGCATTTTAATATATACATTATACATCCAATAAGCATAATCTAATCCTTCTACGTTAACACGTTGTACCATATGAAAAGTGGGACCACATTTCATCCTCTAAAAAGGAAATGTCTTCACAAAATTGAGAATCTTTTGACATATCAGCTTAGAAAGATCAGCTATCGATTTGGTTTTACTGACATTCTTTGTTGGTACTGTACACCTATGCTGTATTTTACTTCAGATAACGTGAGCACACAGCAATCCCTGTAGCTAACTGCTAATAAATGCACTAGCAATTTGATTTAACAGTGACTTATTTAACAGGGGTCAACCACGCCGTAATCAACTGTAACAGCCACAGTTTTGATCTTCAATAACATTACAGAATTAGCTAGCTAGCTAGCTAGCTAGGTTGGCATGTGGTTCTTATAGATCTTTTCTGGTTACCACATCATTATACTGTAATAGGTTGCATATTCAACATTATAGATTCAAGATGTTAAGTCTGTTTGTTGAGTTTGTAAACTCAGATGTACTGCCTCTTCTGGAAGCCCCCTAAGGAGGTGCTTTACCACTGTTTTGACTAAATATCTTGTAATTTAAACTTAGTAACTTGTTACTTCAAATTATTATCTTGTCATTTCCACATATTTTCTTGTTATGTTGACTAAATATCTAACACTCTACAATCTATACGTTAAGATATTAAGTTGTAAATAACAGCATATTGTGAAATAATGAGATATTAAGTTGTAATAATGAGATATTTAGTCGAAATAATGAAATATTTAGTCGAAATAATGAGTGTAATTCAAGACATGAAGTCAGAATAATGACGAAATATCTTGAAACAATGTGTTATTATGTCAAAATAACAACATACTACTTCAACTACCCTTTTGTTTTTCTTTTTTTTTTACTTGCGAATTAAGGGCTTTAGAAAAGTCTGTGTTTTAGATGGCCAGATGTGAATTTAACTCTATAGTAACAAATGTGACCAAAGTAGTAATCTATATAATCGGCTTTAAAAAAAACAATAGGAGCTCACACTTCCAAATTTATGACAATTGTCACAACTCAGATGATATGAAAGGTTATGAAGGTTAGGGTTAACAGTAGGGTTATTGTTTTTTAAATCACATTTTTGCATTCAAAGCCTATGTTTTGGAAGGTTTTCATGAATGGCATGAATTTGGAGTATAAGCCATCCAAGTTGCTTCACTATCCTTCAACGGGCTTCATGAGTTCTAATGATGAAGTGACTGAGATTCTAATCAACTTATTTTACTACTACTAGATTAAATCATTTAGGACTACTAAATCAAATAATGAGGCTTCAGCTGTAAATGCAAGAGGACTGAGATCCAGATCAGATCATGCAGAGACTTCAGTTCAGTTCAGTTTAATTTGTATAGCGCTTTTAACAATGGACATTGTCGCAAAGCAGCTTTACAGAAATAAATGGATTAACAAAATGTANTCCCTGAGATGATATGAGGAAGAAACCTTGAGAGGAACCAGGCTCAAAAGGGAAACCCATCCTCATCTGGGTGTACTTATTTGAAAAAGATTTGTAAGTACAGTTAGAGAAAGTCATCTGATCTGAGGACAGAGTGAGAGGACACCTGTACTTTTCTTCTATCCAAACCAATTTAGATAAAAGCCAGGTGATGAGTTGAGCACAGCCAGCAAACGTATTTTATCATTTCTGTCTCTTTCTGGAATCCAACCCATCCAAGCAGAAATGTCCTACAGGAACAACCTTTTCCTTCTGCCTTTTCTTCTAAATTCCTAGAGTCTTTGGAGGATCCTTAAATGTAGAATTCTACAACAAGGGTTGTAGGTTTCTACCTTAATCATTCAAAGAACCCTTGAGGAGCCCATTTTTCTGAAGCTAACCCAGAGCATAAACACCAAGAAATACAAGTGTCACCTATGTTAGGTTCTGATTCATCGAGTCTCCACCCAAACTCCTTCCTCCTGGGGTGCCTTCAAGGAACTTTGAACTTTTCCCAGAGTACTCTTTTGGACTCATAAGACCTGACATGTTCACATTCTCTGACACTTGTGTATACACAGTTTGAGTTAATAAGCTGGAGAGAATTGACTGAACAGTTCAAAGGCTAGATCAAATTCCATCACAGATGTGCTTCTTCAGGACCTCAGTACATGCTGGAATTGGATCAGAGCAGCAGTAGGACATGGTGTCACCAAGTATCAGTCCAAAATTGCCTTTATCCAAACATACATATGAAGCCAGCTGTCCCCAGCCTAAGTCTTGATGGGTTAGGGGTGAGATATGCTGGAATTTTCCAGATCATTGTTGTGAGGAGCTCACGCTCCTACACAGTTCCCCTATGCCTTGGATGAAGTGTCAAATTGACATGACATGTTGATCTTTGCCACTTCACCCGTACCCTTCTGTTCAGGTACAAATGGTCTCTGTTTAAAAATTAGCTCTGTCTCAGAAATTTGGAGACGACACTCACAACAAAAGCCTTTCTTAAGATTGCATCTTCATTGCTTGCAAAACATGGAGCAGAGATAGGGGTTGAGCTACAGAGTGCCTGGAGTGTGTTTACCCCACAGAAACCCACAGAGCACTGACTTCCACGACCTTTCACACTGTACACGGCTCTGGCCATACGTGTACCATCTGCACGTCAAAGACATTACGTAGAGTATTGCAACCGGAACGTCTGCACACAAGGGCCTAAAGGAACGTTAATCTTTCAGGCACTAATGCTGTCAACACTGATAGTGATGCTTTACTGCAGGCAGTTTATTAACGCTGTATTGATTTTTTGTAAGGTGGATTCCTTTGACCTGCTCCCCAGGATAATGACGCGGCTAAGTGTTGTTATCTCAGCAAAGGAACACATATTGGATTTAGGCAACATAACTAATGTCTGTCTGACCTGAAATTACTACAACTGATTAGATTCCACATTTCTTTAGCCAGGGTTTAGGTAATCTTGTGAAGTTCTTTGAAATTCCATTGGCATATTACGCAACTTGGCCTCTTGTAATAATGACTTGCTTGAAGGATATCAAATGTTCTGCCGAAACAGATAACTTTGTAATCCCATGATGAGAAATGTACTACAGCACTGTTGAATGTTTAAATGAATGTGCTCGGTCTAATCAGTTAGCATTTTTGTAGTAACAACTTACATAAACAGACTGAAAACGTGTATAGTCATTGATGCGGTGACTGTGAGGAAAGATTTATTTAACATTTATTAAAGGTGTCTCCAGTGTCAGCACTTTGTAACAGTCTGAGGAAAGCTTCCACTTCTAAGTTTTCTGACATAAATGGTTAAATAGAAAAATGTTGCAGGTTCTTTACTTGTCTCTGTGGGGGAACCCTTAAAAGTTCAATACTCAGTGTGTCCCTCAGTAAAAAGAGTTCCCAGTAGAACTCTTCTAGGAGCTAAGAACCGTTCAAAGAACCCTTGAAGGGTTTTTAACCCCTAAGATTGTAGCCACTATCAAGAATACATTGAAATACTTTTCTGTAAATCTAGAAATATAAGTTTTCAATTTGTCTCTCTTTGGGAACCTTTAAGTGTTTGATGTAGAACGCTACAAATAAGTGTTTATCTATTAGAAAAAGTTCAGAGTAGAACTATTTTAGGAAGATAAGGATCCTTAACTGTACAAAGATCACTTGAAGTTTTTTTTTCTTTCTAGGAGCTGTTATAAAAAATGATCATATTAATGGTTCTATGTTGAACCCTATATTTGTCTTTTACCTTGATTTACTTGGTTTACTATTCCAAGTAGAAGCTAAGAATCCTTAATTGTCAAAAAAAAACCTTGAACTTTTTTTTTTTTTCAAAGGTACCAGCTGTTACCAAAAATATATCAAAGCCATAAACTTAGAAACATAGACAGTTTTTTTTTAATTTGTCCATCGTTGGGAACCATTAAGGTAGAGCTGCAGTACAAGACAAGGACTAGCCGAGATGGAGTCAAGACCAGGTCTCAAGGGGGTTGAGGCCAAGTCAAGATCGAGTCCAAATGAAAGCGAGACCGAAAACCATCAAATCCTTTTTGAGGCCAAGGCTTTACTTCAACTAGTTGGCTTCATTCATACGTTGCTCTTATGATTAGACTGTTTTTAACACAAAGGTATTATACTTGCATAAAAGAAAAGACAACATGAACATTATTTTTATAAACACTTGCTCATAGACCATATTTAACAAGACCAAAGCCCAAGACTAAGACAAGTCCCACTACAAATTTCAAAGAGTCACATTCATGTCCAAGTCAATACAATAAAACATCTCAAGACCGGATTTGAGTCCTACTTAATGGTTCTATGTAGAACCCAAGAAAAAGGGATTTCACAAAATGAAGGACCATTAACTACCCAAAGCACCTCTGAGAAACGTTTTCCCCCCAAAATATATATTAAAACCAGGTCAGAGATGAATTCCTTGGTCTAATAGCAGGAGGCAGCGATGATCTGAGACTCAGTTTTGGTCATGTTAACTGACTGTGATGTGCAACTTTTTATTAGCTTATATAGGATAATGTCAGTTGTGGTAAAATTACTGTACTATAATCACAATTACTCACGACCCAAAGTGTTACACCATGGTCTCTTGTATCTGTTATGACTAGTGGAATACCAGTTCTTAGACACTTTGTGCTTTATTTAATTAAAAACTGAGCAATGTTTGATTTTCAATGACTGAATCAGAGTCAGAGCAATCTGCCTGAGAGATTTCCCGAAGGAGTCAGTGCCCCCTGTAATGAAATAATCTGACCAGATACAGAATAATCTGCTCTGGGAGGAGTTTTCTTAGCAGGATATCCTGCAAGAGTTTCTCTGAGGAGCACATGGACAAACTGACACATAGATTCAAGTCTGATTGAAAATCAATCTTTCAAAAGTTGCATGTGATGAGAGTGAGGTGCAGGAAAGTGTGTGTCGCAGCAAAATAAACCATAATCGACCATGAAAGTGTTAATTAATTAAAACTTTGCAGCAACCACACTAACTATAGTTTTCAGTGAATTTTAGATGAAAGGTCAAACTAAATTCTTGGACAGTTGGTCGATTTATACTCAATGATATTTCCATGTTTGAAGTTCTGGAAGATTACTGTGAAACAAAAACCATTTTTATCAGTCTGATTGTTGGTATACTTTCAATGTAGCACCATATAGTATTTTTCCCTCTGGGGAACCATGAAGGTTTTATGTAGGACTCTACAACAGAGGGTTTGCTTTCAGACAGGGTTTCCCTGTTCTTTCCTTAATAACTGTTCATGTAGATTTCCATCAGTTGTCTTGGAGGGCATATAAACACAGCTCTTGAGTAAAGTGCTAGCAGTAAATGAGTGTGCACGCATGTGTTCCTGCACGTCAGTGTCGCTGAATAAAGGGCACTGGAGTTCAGAGTTGATCTTGTTGTGGAATTCGGAGTTTAAGCTGTAGTACACTGCAGGGTCATAACACACTAGCAAGCACACACAAACACACACACACACACACACACACACACACACACACACACGTGCCATTAGGTTGCACTAAAACGCACATTTTCTCTGTGTCCCGCTATTTCTGAGAGTATGGAAAATCCTGCTGCTGCTATTACAGGAGGAGACAAAAACAATTAAAACAAAATCACTTGCAGTGTTTGATCTAACCAACTACAAAATATTGCGCTGTGTGTGTGTGTGTGTGTGTGTGTGTGTGTGTGTGTGTGTGTGTGTGTGTGTGTGTGTGAGAGAGAGAGAGAGANGTGTGTGTGTGTGTGTGTGTGTGTGTGGGTGTGTGTGTGTGAGAGAGAGAGAGAGAGAGAGAGAGAGAGAGAGAGAGGGAGAGAGTGTGTTAACGGAACAAAGGTAAATTAAAGGTGTTTAATGACATACCATGAGAGAGAGAGAGATTAAAGTGACACAGAAGAAGCGAAATAAGAAATAGACGCGAGACATAAGGTAATGTGTGTGTGTGTGTGTGTGTGTGTGTGTGTGTGTGTGTGTGTGTGAGAGAGAGAGAGAGAGAGAGAGAGAATCTGTATCATTCTCACTGCATCAGGCTGTGATGTTCTTCAACTAAAAAAAAAAACACTCAACAATATTCTTCAGTATTGAACAACTCCCAAAGGAGCCACCAAGTTCCCAGAGTGACAACACGCTCCTCAAATGCTCCTCACACACCTATGCAGGACATCCACTCCTCAAACTTCACCTACTCCACATGAACCATCTCTAACTACATCATCCACCCCCGAGACCAAGCAATCCCTCCCTAGCTTCCCCAGACAGGAAGGAGCGAGCAGGACTCACCTACAGCCCAGAAGAAGCAGGTGCAGTCAGATCAACGTCCACACACTCACTGCACAGACAGTTCTGAGGAGCAGGAGAACATTCTAGCACCCAGACCAAGCTCTTATTCAGGCTCCTTCCACTCCTCAAGCTCCTGAGAAGTCTTCTGGAGTGCTGCGTTGTGTCCTGCACCGCTTTTACTGCAGTAACCCAGGATCCACACACAGTCCCACAGCGAGCCTCTCTCTCTCTCTCTCTCTCTCTCTCTCTCTCTCTCTCTCTCTCACACACACACACTCACTAAGCAGTAGGAAGAGAGCAGAGTAAGATATGCTCGTGCACTCTGTCCTATTCTTTATTTTCTTCTCCTGGTGCTTATTCCTTCAAGGCTTCAAACACAAAACACACACACTCACACCTTCTCACTCCTTTCCTCTTCTCTCACTCTCTCTGTCTCTCTCTCTCTCTCTCTCTCTCTCTCTCGCTGCAGTTGCAGGTCTCTTGCCAGCAGTTCAGCTGTATGCGGTATTGATGGAGTTGCTCTGGGATGCTAACACAGCATGAATTCTCCCGGAGCTCCACTTTTTCCCCTCCCCTTCCCTCCAGTCCACTCTGCTTTCTTTCCCTGCCCTCGCCACCTCCCACCCTCCCTCTCTCACTCATTCTCTCACTCACTGTTTTATCTTAGTCAAATTATTCTCTCTCTCCTTCTCTGTCTGTCTATACATACCTATCTTCCACATTTATTACTAAAGTACATTGCTGTAAACTACTGTATATATATATATGTATATATATATATATAGATAGATAGATAGATAGATAGATAGATTTTTGGGTGGCAATAATTCTGGAGTTGACTAGATAGATAGATAGATAGATAGATAGATAGATAGATAGATAGATAGATAGATAGATAGATAGATAGATAGTTTCATTTGTTTTTTGCTAAAGAGTCCAAACTATTATAGAGTTGACTGTAGATAGACTGACAGAGAACTAGAAAGACGTTTGGACGAATGGATAGATTTGTTTTTGTTCAAGGGTGCCAATAATTCTGGAGTTGACTGTAGATAGACAGATATTAATTTTTTCTAAAGGGTGCCAATAATTATAAAGTGTGATAGATAGATAGATAGATAGATAGATAGATAGATAGATAGATAGATAGATAGTCATAGTTGACGTTAATGACTATGAACGGGTGCCAATAGTTTTGGAGTTGACTGTAGTAGACAGTTTACCATCACATGACCTGTGAATTTCTCCCTACAGATGGTAGCTAGTGTGTCTATACTACACGTCTGCTGATGTCATCAAAATGACGGTGTACAGCTGAAATCTTCCCGAGAGGCCTGATGGGAAAAGTGTCCTGTTTGGGTCTGAGAAAGCGCACAAGGTCTTCTTGAAGAGACCTCCTGCAGTCTGCTAACAGTGTTAGCTGATGACTTACAGTGTGAGAAAGAAAAGGGTGTGTGTGTGTGTGTGTTTGTGTGTGCATGTTTGTGAGTGTTTGTTTGTGGTCGATGCTCTTCTTAGATCTTTTCGCACTGATAACGCAGTTGTCCTTCCCCATGATGTCATAAAAGTCGTTAGACAGGGTGTGGCAGGGTCAGGACACATGATCCATCCTCACTGGTGGCCATGCTGGCTCGGACAAATGACCCTCGCGTGGGTCAAGAACACGTGCGGCTGGTTTTCTTCTTAGTGATGGTAACACACACCTGGCACACTGACTGAAATCAAGGTTGCCAGGTTGGATAAAATGCATGCATGCTAAGGAATTCCCAAACTGACTACATTAAACATAAATTCATTTACATCTACTAGCCAGGGTATCATTCTATAAAGAGATATGTATTTAATTTATTTATTAAAACAGTCTTGCGTGTCATCGCTTTGTAATGAAGAACAAGACAGATGCGATTTCCAGGTTCTGTGTAATAGGTACAATGAGCTGTGCTTTTTGTCTTATTAATTTCAAGAGAGACGAAAAAGAGATATTATAAGTGATAACAGGAGCTAACTTGTTTCATGGACGTTCCACAACATTAAATATAAATATAAATGGATGAAAGTATGACATGACATTCAGAAATAAATTTTAAAAAATTGTCAAATTGCCGTGATATAAGATAAATTAAACATCTTATGGAATCTGGATGAAATTTAAAGTTACCAAAGATTCATAGAGCAGTTTTCTGTAAAGAACAGACTGAGGGAGATCTGAGTTTATAACATGCTACCACAGAACATGCATGCTAAGCTACAGTAGCTAGCTAGCTCTCTGGGCTACTCTGATGAACATGATGAACAAAATTATGATTCTTAGGATATATTTTGAGTTTGGCTAATGTCAACAAAACCCTGAAGCTATAACAATTTAAAAAAACAAGACTTGGTTAGTGAAATCCCACTTGTGTTGACCTGAGAGAAATGAAAGCTAGTTTACTAGCCATTAGCTAGTTTACTAGCCTGTTTCTAAATTGCATATTTACAGAGCCTGGCATTTCTAATAAGAATTTATTTAACAACATAGTAAAATCATTTTAATGGTTTAAACACACTCAGGGGTTGTTTAGGACCAGATTTCATTCCTAGTCATTAAAATTTTTATATAAATGAAATGAAAACTAGCATATTTTCTATTTATAGCACCATCATAGCCATAAATGTCCTGCTAATTTAACATCATATGAATGTGTTATGAAGCTTTATAATGTCAATTCATGGTTTTTACTTTAATCCTAACAAAAGCTGTTTGTGTAATCTCATGCATAATTCTGATTCATTTGCTTATCCATGTCTTATGCTTCTTTATGAAGATTCCTTTAATATTATATACAGTCTTAACCTTCTCTTTAATCTGAACTAGTTTGTGAACAAGACCATAAATGTACAAGCAAGCTACATATATATTTTTTACATTAAAAATATTTTTACATTCACAACTTCTAATCTGCTGTAATGTAATGTAATGTAATGTAGTGTAATGTAATGTAGTGTCCCTCTAGTGGTCATTATGAGAACTGCACAGTGCAGCCTTAATGCGATCCAGCACATGGTGATGAGGAAGACACACTGATTTAAACTTCAAGGACAGAAGGACGAAGGCATTTCATCCTGACGGATGTCATTTAGTTCAATTCAATCATGCAATAGCCCATAATGCTACATTACGATCAGGCCGGCATGGCAAGCCATAAGGGCCATAAACAAATAAATAGTAAAAGAGAGAAGTGCGCTGTTGAATAATGCATTCAGCAGCCAGGCTGAATGTTAATGTCAGTGCCCTGTGATGGAGAGCTTTCTCCAGCTGACTGCTCATGTGAAGCTGGTCAATAAGCGAAAATAATTCATAGCTATTGACACGGAGCGCGTATATCGCTCGGCGGCTGCTGGGTTGCTTAATAAAGCTTCAGAAGGACAGATTAGCACCTGTTATACTACAGCATTGCTGAAGTCTCAGGTCTGACTGGTCTGAAGGTGCTGATTAATCTTCTATTACAGCTGCTGTGTGGTTGCAGGAAAAATCAGCAGTTTACTGAATATTAATGAGTTTATATATTAGAATATATATTGTTTCTATAGTAACAGCTCGTTCACAGGGACCTGTACGGCAGGCTTGCCACATAAACGCATAAAGAATGTGTGTAAGTTTCGATTCTGTGAGAAGAAGTTTATTTTGCATTTGTGGAAGGAGTCTCCAGTTTTAGTGCTTTGTACCAGTCAGAGGTTTTTAATTTACAGTTTCTCTGTAAGATAACAAGCTGCATTATTTATTTATTTATTTATTTGTTTGTCTTATTAAATTAATAAGACCGAAATAAAAGAGAGGTTGTGAGGGAACGACTGTTCAGAGCTGCTATAACATAAGGAGAACAGGAACTCGCTTGTTTCGCAGACAACGTTAACAGACGACGTTAAACGTAGCTATAAATGGATAAAGAATATGATGTCTTTTTTAATAAATAAAAATGTGTTGCTCATCACACCACACCACACCACACTGTTGATTTTCCTATAACAAAAATGCCCACAAGTGTTTTATTCCTTCCTTATCTGTCTGTCTGTCTGCTAAATACATTTATGGTATATATACTGAAGTGACACTGGATTATTCTTTTCATTTTTAAAGGATTTTGCCAATAAAAAGCATCAAAGCAAAGCGAACTGTGAAAGTCTACCACCTAGCACTCAAATCTTCACCTGGACTGAATCGTTAGATGGGTGGCATGTGGTTTCTTTTTCCATTAATGGACTTAAAACACTTAGAATCAGCTACAGTTACACACACCTGTACAGCTGCTTCAGTGCTGTGCTTTCACCCTACCGAGTGTCCTAGTTTTCGAGCAATGCCGGGATTACGGTCTGATTGTAAAGCAAATGCACACCTGTGCTTCACTTGTCCTCAGTCACCCCTGAACACTAGACGTCTTGAAACTCAGTCACCTGTCTTTCAGTCACATCCACAGATTAAAAGCTTTTTAAAAGCTAGCATGGCCTGTCCAAAAAAAAAAAAAAAAGGAAAAAGGCACCAGTGTTGGTCTGCGCTTCATCATTCACACGACGCTGCTGTCTTTCTCCTGTGCTTCTTTTTTTTTTTCATTTTTGATGTGATTTGATTTTGTAGCGCAGCCAAAATGACCATTAAAATATTTCTGTCACCTGACAAGTGTCCCATTTTTTTTAAACCCGACAAAACATGATGGATTGAAGTGTCTCATCTGTTTTTGTCCAAAAAGATTTCTTTAACTTGGACATAAACATTGTGGGCAAGTCAAAGTTTGACCAATATGAACTTTTAGAAGTTAAGTTCATCAGCAGAAGCTGTTAAGAGTGCAGTAGGACATTTTCTGTGAGACTAGTGTTGAGGAATACAATCGTGGAATACAGTAATCACAAGGAACAAAAAATTACTGTCAGCTCAACATTCTCTAATAACTTGTAAGCCCACCCTTTGCCTCCAACCTCTTTTGAATCCCATAGATAGTTTTCTTTTTTTTTTTTTGGATCCTCTCACCTATTCCCATTTCTGCTTGCAATCTGATCTCATGAGACATTCAAATGAAGGTGGATGGAATTTTTTTTTTTTACAGATGAAGTCGTAATAAACTGAACGAACACTGACACCAAATCTAATCCTAATTTTCATCTTACTAAAATTTTCACTGTACAAACAAAAAAGTCAAAGAAGTGAAAGAAAAGAAAATGGAGTCTTGAAAAAAGCTCAGATGACTTATAAGTAAAGAAGTAAATATGCAGATAACTCTGCCAAACTGAAGTGTCTTCCAAAATGAAACAATCTCTGAAAGCAATTATTGTTTTCTCAGATTTAATGAGCACCAACAAGTATGGGTCACAGAAATACTAAAAACACACATACTAACAAACCAGGCAATGTGTGTGTGTGTGTGTGTGAATAATGAATTCATTGTTGTATCATACTGTATGGTGGAAAATGTAAAAATAAATCTATAAGACCTCTGTCTTTAGGTAGTGCTGAGTCCTTGGTTGAAGTTCATGAGTAGGTGAGAAGATTTCCCTTTGCTGCTTGGCTTCGTGGTCCCTCATGCACACTGCGACGAAAAGGAACGATCCTCCGATGACCAGCAGAAGTCCTGAGAACCAGGCGGAGAACATGGCCTCGCCGTACTCCCAGCGTGGCATCACGTCAGGGAGACCCTCATCCCAGAACTCCACCACCATCACGTATGCGATCAGTGAAACCGGCGCCAGGGTCGTGATTCCCGACACCCAGATCAGCACACCACCGAGGATGAGGAGTCCCCTCTTTAACCTGTCACGGCCGGCCCCGATTTCAACACCATCGAGTCCAAAAAACGCCACCAACACACCGAGGAACCCAGTCGCGATGGACACACACATAAGAATCCTGGAGGCAAGCGTGACTGGAGGCAGAGCGAGGAGAGACTCGAAGGCTTTGCAGTGGAGACCCACTTCCTCCGTGAAGATGCAAGTATGCCACAGGCCTTCGTACCAGTTCTCCATCTCGTTCAGCTCCGAGTTCATCGTCTTCCATAGCGGCAAAAATGTGGTGATGAACGTCGTAACGAGGCCACCGAAAGCCACAAAGAGTGACGCTCTCTGTACGATCTTAGTGGTCAGAAGCACCATCGTCACTCCTGGTTCCTTCTTCACTGTGTACATTTCAGAAAGTCTCTATCCAATGTCGCTGCTTTAATCTGTTCCTCCCCAGGACCCACAGAGCCACAGGCCCATCCCAGCCCGACTCCTCATCAGCAGGTGTTTTAATAAGCAAAGCATGCGGTAATCCTTAAGCATGGCCTTCCACAAGAGCCGTTCTGTTCAGCTGAAGTGATGAATATCATCGTAGAAGACAATAAGGGCTTTTTAAAAGCTGAAATAAGATAGGTCTAGATTTGAATCCGGATGGAGCGCAAGGAGTCTCCATAGGGCGAAACATGAGCAGGTCAAGGATGAAGGCACAAGCAGAACAAAGAGACACAAGAATGAACCCAGAGCTAGTTTATGTAGGAGCTCTAGGCAAATTCGTACACTGATACTAACTAATCAAAAACACTACAGACAAAATGTACTCGAGCTACAAGCAGATGAGCATTATGAAACGCAGCTAATGTCCATGATTACATTTTTGAACATGAGCAGAGGTACGCAGATTTACTCACTCAAATGTGCAAATACTCATCTAAAAAAATTCTCTCCCAGCTAACAGAGAAAATTATCAACCAGGTGTTAAGAAGGTTAGGCTATAACGTTCCTGCAACTGCAATATTCTTAGTAATGCGATGCTTACACAATTTTCCCAGTTAGACAAAGACTAACATTAAGGAAATGTTATATTTACCATTTATAAACATTAGGATAAAAAAATATCTTATAACACTCAGAAAACCAGAACATTCTCACAACCAAGGGTTCCTAGAACTGCAACTAACGTTTTTAGCTTCAAAAACACAAAAGCACAAACTTTTAAATTTACTTCATCAAAGTACATGAAAGAACCTTAATTGAGAAAGAAGTCTGCATCCTTAAATCATATTCAGTTTGATTACTGACGATGAAAACTGCTAAGAAATCGTCTAGCTAGTTAGCTTTATGTAGAACATGAAATAAAGCTAGCTAACACCAGCTACTCGGCAGCTAATCCCTGAATGTCTCAGACTTTATCTACTGTGGTGACGCTACAAGCTACAAACAAGCTTCCATGTTAAGCTAGCTGTCATAACACAGACTAGCTAAACAAAGATATAAAATGTGGATATTTATTTTGTTTTAGTTGTTTCTGACCTCTTTGCTGATAGCGTTTAAGTGTATGAGCAGCTAATCATACAAGACATGGAGACATTTACATCTAAATATATCAAGGGAGAAGGAAATTCCCAGTTCTTCTGGTCACAGCCATTAAAGTTTAGGTTTGTTAGGGATTTGGGATTTATTTGAGCACATTTTACTCACCACAGATCACCACATGGCTTTTAAAAATGTAAAATGCGCATTGTTGAGCCACTGATTTGTTTTGAAGTGTGGTGAGTGAAATGTGGTAAAGTAAGTCTCAAGTGAAATCAAAACTGAAGTAAAGTACAGATGATTGAAAGCTGTAATTAAGTACTCGAGGTACCACCTCCACTAATAATTAGCAATCACACTCAGAAAAAAAATTAAAGCTAGAACCCTAGAGAGAAATTTGGTTTGTCTCTTTGGGCAAACCCTTAAAGGTTCTCTATAAAACCCTACAAGATGGTTCCCTTTTAGAAAGGACTCCGAGAAGAAGAACCTTTGAGGAACATCAGTGTGTGATCACCTGAGCGTTCCATATTTCAAACGGTTTTAATTCTTATCTGTGTATTTATCGATATTTGATATCAGTGCTCCTATTTGGACAAAGAGGACTGTGTTTCAAGTACATTTAACTTTTTTTGTTTCTCTTACACTCTTAGCAAACTTCCTTTCTGTTTTAAAGATTTGATCTCCATCCAAAACTTCTTTGAGAAACTGACGACAACCGAAACAGGAGCAGGTTGATGATAAAGGTACGAGCAGCACTTTGCCTTTTCAAGCTATAATTGGTTTAGGAAAAACATTTTTGGAAAAATTCACCAGGTTTACACCCCCCCCCCCCCCCCCCCGCAAGCTAAAAGACCTATTATCTACCACATAACACACACTCCATAACTGTTCTGAGATCAGAATATAAGACATTGGTGGTCTCTTCACCTCTGGGATCATTCATTGTCAGTATAGAAGGACATCTTTATGAAAGACGCTCCCTGTTGCTCGTATTACAAAGCTCAGGTGCAGATTCATAAACATATGATGTTATTGATTGGACCAGCAGCTGTCTTTGTGAGAGGAGACATGGCAGGTAATTTTTTAAAAAAGGGATGTTTCAAATGACATCTAAAAGAAAGAAGACAATTCAGTGCATCCCTGCTAGTGTTTTTATGGTTTGAATTGTTTTTTCCCCCCACTGTTTGTCTATCTATCTATCTATCTATCTATCTATCTATCTATCTATCTGTCTGTCTGTCTGTCTGTCTGTCTGTTTTTGAGACTTTGGATTTAGTTTTTAATTACCTTTTCAAAAGTTTTTAAATTTAGTTTTTATGTATTTTAGTTTCAATTTGATGGGAACAGATTTTCAACACTAGCCCTATATTTTGTTTTTGATTGTTAAAGACGATTAAATAAAGATTTACTGTACATTTTTACACTGAATGTCAAAATGTCTCCACATTGCACTTAATTTGTTCTGGCCAGCCACCATTTTTTAGATTTTTTTATTTCAGAGACTTTATTTTTTATGTTAAGCATAATTTCAAATTTAATTAATTTTTGCTTACTTGCTTACTTACTTATTCGTTTAATAACAGCTCTGATCTGATCACTGCTCTTCCTAAACACAAACTAGTATGAAAAATAGCACTGGAGTAGCTGATATATGTCTACAAAACTCAAAATTTGCCTGATTTATACATTTTTAATAAATGAAAATATAACAAAAGCATGATACAGTGTGTGAGGTTTTCCACATATATATTTTTCATAGTTTTAATGTTATATTTGTGCCTTTATATAATTTTATGCGGTTATATAAAGAAATAAAAATCACACACCATTTCACATGTAGGGTCTGAAAGTGAGGTGTTATTTATGTAGGGATGCACATTGAGCATTAATAACGCTAAGAAAGAAGTGAATTACAGGAAGTCCGTTATTATTAAAAAGAAAAATTACTCAAATTGAAAATATGGCTCAGTTGTTTAGTTCCACTGTATAAACATTTTACGCTTTTACAGCATTCAGTGAACAGATTCACTTCTCTAAATTCCACACTGAGGTTACGCTGCATTTAAAGTCTGACCGTCGAGTTTTTGAAGCATTTCCGAAATTTAAACACACAACTGTAAGAGAAATTTAAAGTAAAGTTCTGCATATGGTTTCCCTCGCCGTTGAGGCAGCAGTGACTTTTTTGTGCCAGTGTTGAAGCCCCGAGGCTTTGGGTGGCCTGAATGCCTCTCAGGTCCAGTTGCACTTGCTGGCAGTGGTGTTTAAGAGCGCAGACTCACACCATCAATGAACCTCTTTGTGCTCCTGTCCAATACCTCTCTTTCATTCCGTCTTTTGTTTCGTCTTCTCCATCCAAGAATCAGCAGAGAGTCAGAGGTAGAAAGATGGTCATCGCTTTGACAAAGAAACAACTAAAACACTGTTGCAACTGCAGAAACTATTTGAATTCCAAGTCTGGTAGCGACTGTTATCAGATTTACAGTGCCTTGCAGAAGTTTTCACCCCCCTTGAACATTTCTGCATTTGTAATTTTACAACCTAGAGCTGAAATAGACTCAGTTGAGATTTATATCAGGAATCTACACAAAATACCACAAACTCAAAGGGCAAAATTGTTTACAAATAAAACACCTAAAAGTGATGGTGGTTGCATAAGTAATCCCGCCCTCCGTTGATGTGGAAACCCCCTCAAGTAGAATTATCAATGTAATGAATGACCAAATGAAACAGTTGAAATTTTATTGAAGAAGTAAAGCAGATACAGTAAGTCCACTTAAGGTCTCTGCAGTTAATATAGAAATCATACAGTACCAGAATTGTGAAGCTGTACATATTTATTTAGGTTAGTCATTTAACCTGCGAGCAGAAACATTTAGAACTGACAATAAAGTCGAAATATAAACGGAATAGTTTGGGAATAAATAAATCTCAGTATATAATATTTACAGTGTGGAGTAGAAAACAATCATAGATTCAGAGCACTTAACAGGATTGATTAATAATGGCACCAGTGTAAAGAGAAGTTAAAGATACTGAACAGCTGTTGGTTATACATTACATAATTGCCATTACATAATTACATAATTGCCATTATGGTAATATATATATAATGTTTTCTTTTACATGTGTGAAGAATCATTTTAAAGTACCCCTGAACTTAAAAACATAACTGAATTTTTTTTATATATTCACTCAGATCGTGAGGACAGAAAATAGGCTCCAGTGCTTTGGACCAGTCGTCTGATATGCAAATCATAAGATAACGGAGATTTACTAGTGTACTGACAGTCATACACAAACATGTTGTAATAGATTAAATGAGTTGTATTAAATTGTATAGACAGTCATACACAAATAACATATAGAGGCTACAGTATATGATGAAAAGTCTGTGGAAGCCTGACCATCACACCCATATGTGCTTGTTGAACATCTCATTCCAGATTTATTATAACAGCAAAGGGGGAATAAGCTCCACTCTTCTGGGAAGGCTTTCCACTAGACTTTGTGTTCATTCAGCCTTAAGGGCGTTCGTGAGGTCAGGCGCTGATGTCGAGTTTGTAGTCAGCGTTCCAGTTCATCCTAAAGGTGTCCAGTGGGGTTGAGGTCAGGGCTCTGTGCAGGACACTCGAGTTCTTCAACCCAAACCATGTCTTCATGGAGATCTCTTTGTGCACAGGGTTGTTGTCATGCTGGAACAGGTTTTGGTCTTCTTAGTTTCAGTGAAAAGAAATTGTAATGTTACAGGATACTGAGACATTCGACACAATTGTGTGCTTCCAACTTTGTGGTAACAGTTTGAGGAAGAACCATATATGGGCGTGATGGTCAGGTACACAGGTGCACATACTTTTGGCCGTATAGTGTATGTCGTGGCATGCTGTTCTAGGAAAATAATCAACACCAACCCCAAAGTGGATTATTTTCCAATAACAACAAGCTCTGAAGTGTTTTATTCCACTTATACCACAGTTAGTTGCCAACGAGTATGGCTAGATATAATTGGGAAAGCAGCGGGACCTAATTTGCATATTCATGAATATTCATAAGCACAGGAATTTCTGTCATTTAATGAGTCACTTATATTAGGATGGTTTATAATCTTACATAAATATATTTAATGGGATAAAGCGACATGTTCAGAGGTACTTTAAACCAGTTAGCATTTTAACAAATGAACGTGTTAGTACATCTGTCAGGAAGTTAACCATGCACAGAATTTTCCACAGATTCAGTTGTTAGAGGAAAGAGAAGCAGGCTGTAGGGAGAACAAGCGCGGAGAAAGGGGAGGGGAGAAAACGGCAGAGACGCTGCATGAGATGAATAAATAAACAGGTGAGAAGAGACGAGACGAGACGAGACCAGGAGACATGCCTATATATCGGAGCTCATCTCGGCACACTGTTTATCTGATATGTGTGATGCCAGAGACTCTATGATGTCCAACAGCAGCGGCTGGCTGAGCGATCGCAGGTTGGGGAGCTTGGACACCTTTAGGGGAAGGAGAGCAGAGCAAAAAACGAATAAACCGACAGTAAACGAAACAATACAAGCCCAAAAAAAAAACAAAACACGCAACTTAAAACATAGCAGAATAAAACCAAAAATGAATAAAATACTGCGCTAGTGTTTTGGCACTTTCATGCTCCATGCAAACACTCTGTATCGTATTGATCACATCGACTGCTAACGATCGCCGTAATCTGATTTAGATGCAGATCGGAACTTTGGGATCTCGCACTGATTAGAAGTGAGTGCAGTGAGGCGGAGGAGGCTTTAGCCGTGGTCAGGTAACCAGCACAGCCGCAGTGCGTCGCTCAGCAGTACACCCACCTTGATAAACTGGTGCACTATGATATGCAGACAGTGCTTCTTCATGTCCAGAGCCTGAGTCTTATCCGCTGCCTCGAGGATCTGAAAATAAAACGGAGAAAAATACGAGCTGAAATTCATCAAATTAACAACACGTCATACTTTTCAATCTGTGTATAGTAACATTTAATGTACGATGTCCATGCAACAAGTACGTTTCCTGTTATCGCTTACGTTACGTTATAGAAGCTTAAACCGGTCATTCTTTCACCAGCCTCTCTTTTATCTCTCTCCCATCAAATTAATAAGCTGAGAGAATGCAGCTCGTCATGTTCTTAATCTCAACCTTAATATACATGACGCTTTGACATATACCTCATGGACAGGGTGTGAGACTCTACACCGATATCTAAGGTTATCAACAGGGCTGGGCAATATGATGATATGATATCAATATCATGATAAATTATGTCACAATACACATTTCTGGGAATATTGTGATATCCTTTTATAACATTTTTAATAATAATAATAATAATAATTGCAAACCCTGATTGAAAGCAGCTGATTAGATCAAATAAAGTTCAAATTTCTTTCAGAATCTTTGAAATTGTAAAATGGTTTTAATTTATCTTCATTTTTACTGTTAAACAATTCATTTTTTAAAGAAATCAAAGTTTGTTAGCGAACCTAATGCTGCATTCAGCTAAAGGTCATAGCTTGAAATTTGTAACTTCTGACTAGAAAAAGAAACAAAAAACAAAAAAGGTTTCCTCAAGTCTGAGTTCAGCGCAAGTGACCTGAAGTCATCGTGGTTGCTCACAGCATCGACAGTAAACAAAGCAGCGCTTCCTACCTTTAAACGAGTTACGTCGTATATCCAGGTATTCGCTTTAGATCAATCAACACGGATGTATTTGTTACAGATTCAACGACGCAAGCGTACATCACTCGTCACGGTAAGCTAGCTTGTTGCTAACAAAAGACGAACATGAAGGTGTCCACGGTTATGGCCTCCACTTTGTAGCTCGAAAGCATGGAAGCTGAAATTTATGCTCCGACGCATAAATATTGATACATACTGTGTTCAGTAGAAATGCCTTCAATTATCATCAAATTAAAGTTTTGAGCATATTCACCCACCCTTAGAGTTCAGAAAGAATCTGAGACTGCTATCAGAATTTAGTCAAAATATGTGTTTGAGGATTTGAGGATGAGAGACTATCTGATGCCGAAAACAATCATATCTACGTCCTATGATGTCACAGAGAGGCCAATTTTAGATTTCACGTGCCTGTTCGTTTGCAGTAAAGGTGTGCTTTACTGCGATCGCTGTACATGCATGCAGCTGTCTGTGCAGACATGCAGCATGCTCCCAGTCTCCTGTCATTTTTAGCAAATCATCGTTTGCAGCTGGCAAGCGATCCACTGAGCTCTTACCTGCAGGACATTCTCTACAGTAACGTTCATCTCCAGGTTCTGCTTGCAGTAAGCCTGCAGCCTGTTGTTCGAGAAGCCGTAATAATACGGAGCTGCAAACAGATAGCTGCGCTCGGGTTAAGGGGGAACAGAACAAAATACAACGAGAACACGGTGTGTAATCTCAAAATTCAAAAAACAAACAAACAAACAAACAAACAAACACACTTCATACATGCATTTGCCATACTTTGTTATACAAGATGTGTTCAGTTGTTTAAGTAAGGAACAAAACAGGGTGTGTTGTTATAATATCATATATAATATATATAATAAATCAACAACATGGTGGTGTGATGCAGCACAACGCAAAGCCAAGTTAGTAATGAGTTAATCCACTCATAAAAGTTCCACCCTGGTATGCAAAATAACACAGTAAATGAATTAAATATTTCACAATTAATTCCTTTAATTTTCATTTCATGATTCACGTGGGTATTATTTCAAAACGTGTGCTAGATCAACCGCAATTTCCCACCCTGTTAGACCTGTGTGTCCTAAGATGATGGAATAAAAGCTGTGCATCGGAAATTCTTTTCTCCGTGGGTGAATGTGCGTATGCTAGGTGTGAGAATTTGGCATCGTTTAAAAGGATACAGCGAATCCTCCGGAGGCATGTTGACGTCTCCGTAGTAAATGTAGCGCAGCATGGACTCGAAGGCCTGTTTGCTCGGCACCATTTCTCCTATAGAGATGTTCACCTGTCCGTCCTCGGGCATGAATGAGCGGAACATCGCCTCAAAGTAGCTTGCAGGAAAAGCAGACGTCGTGCGATTACTTGTCACAAAAAGACTTACAGAAAAATAAATCAAAACCTTCTGAAAGAAGACTTTGTGGCCTGAGTGACGAAGGTTTACCTGGAGCGGGCTGCCAGAATGGCTTTATGCGCTGGCCGAGGATGACCGTCCAACAGCAGGATGATGTCACAGAATTCCAGCCCCGCCCCTTCCAGGTAAGCCTTCATGTCCTGCACCAGAGATGTACCTGTGTGACAAACCACCAAAAATAAATAAATAAATAAATAACAAGTGGGAAAAGGAAAAACTATCAAAGTGCTTCCAAAGATATTACAAGACTACAAACTTCAAGCGAGTCCCATTTTTAAAAATGTAAAAATCATGATTTGTAAATGCTTAACTTCTTTGATTAATTAATATCTGACTGGGTTTCTTGGGATCAGACATGACATGACATGACAGATTTATTATTAGTTCGGTTTTATTAGTTTACTTGTATGAATAATAATTCAAGGACTCCGTTTGTGATCTCACAAAATTAATTTAAAGCCAATCACATGATTGAGTCAATATGCAAATGATTAATAAATGATGACATGGCACCTGGAAACTTTTAGCCACCGAACACGTGTTATAATACTAAAGCTAGCTAGCTTACATAATTATACTGATAAATAAAAATCATGGTTATTGCAGGATATGCATGTTGAATGTCTGAGGATAGGAAGAATGAAATCCCTCTCATAAACACCAGCTAGTTTGCGATTCAATATTCCTGCAATTTTTAATGAAGTCAAAGCTGCAGAGATATTCCTATACATTTTACTAATTTATGTAAAGGTGGTATTTAGGTCTGTGTGTGTATGTTTCCACTATACAGCCAAATGTATGTGGACACCTGACCATCACACTCATATGTGCTTGCTGAACATGCAATTCCTGATTTATTCCCCTTTGCTGTTATAATGAGCTCCACTCTTCTGGGAAGCTTTCCATTAGATGTTGGAGCGTGGCTGTGGGGATTTGTGTTCATTCAGCTACAAGAGCATTAGTGAGGTCNGTCTGGGGTGCAGTCGGTGTTCCAGTTCATCCCAAAGGTGTTCAGTGGGGTTGAGGTCAGGGCTCTGTGCAGGACGCCCGAGTTCTTCCACTCCGACCTTCACACACCATGTCTTCATGGAGTTCGCTTTGTGCACAGGGGCATCGTCACTGTCATTGTCATTTGGGCCTCTAGGTTCCAGGGAAGGGAAGTTGTAATGCTACAGCATACAAAGACTTTCTAGACAACATTCTAGAGAAGAACCACATATGAGTGTGAGGGTCAGATGTGCACAAACATCTGGCCATGCAGTGTATGTCTGTGTTGTAGGTGTACCTATATCCACTGGCTGGTCAGAGTAGACCCTGGGAGGTGGCTGCTGTTTGCGTCTCACAATCTCCACAATCAGAGGAGTGGAAAGATGTTCAAACTCCTTGGTCATAATCACCTGATTAAAGTGAGTCTCCTTCACCACAAAGTTAAGGCAATGCTCCTGAGCAAACACAAACACGCACACAGGATGAGAGAAAGAATTGACTTCCATTGTACATTTCTTATTTCATCTGTTATAAACTCTAAACAAGTCTTAAACATTTGGTTGAGGGGGTTGGGGTTACAAGAACAAAAAGCAGGGCCACTGTAGCCTCTGACTTGTTCATTAGGGACGTTATTTAACATGTAGATTTCTGTAACGCTGCTTTGTGACGCAATGGCACTGAAGTTGCTTTAACTGTAGTCACAGCTGTTCGAAAAAATGAACTATAACCCTCAGGGTCCTGATCTTGATTTGTGCAGTGGAAAAGCACCCTTAAAATCAAATCAACGCAGTGTTGCAAACGTTCTTCTCATTTCTAACTCTCTTAAATCTGTGCTAATACTTTCGCTCTTCGGTCACCTTGAGCTGGTCGAGCTGCAGTTTGTTTGCATTCTCACACACGCTGAGGACGTTCTGCAGGTCAACAGAGGCCTCGATGTACTGCACACACAGCTGCTCCAGCCGCGAAAGCTTGAAACTCAGGGCAAGTTTATATACGTCCATGATCAACAGGACATCCTGGACATGGCCTGAGGGGGAATTGGAGAAAAAGGGAAGCGAGTTCGTTTAGACGGTGTGACGTAATAGGTTTATTTTTTGATATAACATGTTTGTTATTCTATGAAAGTGAAACAGAATGGTTAGCGGTAATAGTTAGTGGACGCAGCTTGCACACATTAGGCTCATTTTCACTGTGGGAAGCTTTTTTTTTCAGTGTTTTTTCAAGAAACTCGTGAACTGTAGCGGCATTTCCATCTATTTTAAGTGAAACCGTTTTAGTTACCGCACCAGAGTAGGTACTTTGTGTTTCTGGAACCTTTGAGGTTCTGAATTCAATCAAAAGCTCTGACAGAGTTTTTTTTTATATCTCTTATGAGACAATCTGACAAATTACAGGCCACAGCACTGACTTCATCGCTAATGAGATCATTTAATTCCTAACACTCTGTCCGCTTCATGAGGAGTGTGTGGTGGGTACGGACCTCGACGTGGGTACTGGATCTTGTCTGTGTACAGGAACTGCATCAGCACCTCAAATGGCTGAGCCTCGGCCTCTCTGATGGACACCTCCAACAGAGGAGGACCTCCTGATGGCCGTGCAGTGCTGGAGCTGTCCTTCTGTCTGCCTGCTCCGGGCTCCTCGCTCTCCTCACTGGCCTCGTGTCTACTCCGCTACAGAGACAGTGACGCAAAACAAGATAGAGCATATGGTCTAAATCCAGTTTACATCTCATGTGTAAATTAAACATTAAGCAACGTTAAGTTTGACGAAGTTCCACTCAATGCACAATTTAAACATAAATATGAATTAAATCTATCTATTATCATAAACACAATACACAAGTTAATTTTATTATATCGTTAAAGTATATAAAAGGTGTCTAGTGCAGGGTGTCTGCTGAATAAAATCTATTTCTATGTAGTTTTAGACCTAACTGGCCCCAAGTATAAGAACGCTCTTCAAAATAACATGCACATACGAAAATATCGATTTACACTGATTCTACGAGAAGACGTGTCATGATGTTAAATGACTTTAAAATAGATTCAGGTGCATGAATATTTAATGACGTCAGATACAGAACTGATGTAACAGCCTAAAATCTAAGACTCTGAATACACATTTACGGAAATTTAAATACTTGAGACTAGTAAAATTAAGAGAATGTTTAAGGGTGCTTTCACACTGAGGAGTGTTTCGTGGTGTCTGAATCTGAGTGAATTTGTTACTTCTGTCTTGTTTGCTGTTTGGTTGGGTTTGGGTTCATACTGCATGTAATTAAACGAACCACAAAGCAAACAGACGCTGTTTGAGGGGTGTGTATGGCTGAAAATGTTCTCGTAAAACTCTTTCATTTGATGGTCAGAAATATGGTGACGGAAAACGTTAAACAAAAGCTTTGCCAAGTGCACACAGAAACCGGGAAAGCACGGAGAACACAGCCAGTGCTAAATAAATGATTAGATAATTATATAAGTAAAAATTAAATAAATGATATATAAATAAAATATTTTCTGTATTACGGCCAGCATTTATTTGCTTTTTGTTCGTCGGTGAACTCAGAGTCGAATCAGAGTCGATTCAGAGTTGAACTCAGAGTCAATTCAGAGTCGATTCAGAGTTGAATTCAGAGTCGATTCAGAGTTGAACTCAGAGTCGATTCAGAGTTGAACTCAGAGTCGATTCAGAGTTGAATTCAGAGTCGATTCAGAGTTAAACTCAGAGTCGATTCAGAGTCGAATCAGTTTCTCACGACAATCAAATGCTAGCGATCACTTGACTCAGTTGGACACGGATCGGTTCTTTCCGTCCACGTCCGAGTGCGATTGCTGTTTTCTCACCTGCCTAAAGAATCGCACAGACGAGGCAAACACACCAGGGCAACAGACTGAACACTGCATATCTGAAAGCACCCTAAAGCTTTTTAAAGTCCTACACATATCCTCATCTAGCACTTTTTCATATAAGCACCACTCGAGTAATGGCACTGTAATCTCAGGCTGACTTGTTTCTGTCGATCTCTGGCCTGAAGAATCTTCTTCCGCAGCCACTGACATCGCGCTGTTACTATGGCAATATGGCCCAGAACCCTCTCCTCCCTCTGGAGACAGCAAGTGACAAAGAGAGACAAAGTATTTACGTCCTGAACGCACGTGAACAGCAACAACATTACGATACTCATAATGAAACTATTTTTCAGCAGTAAAGCATTAACAAATCATTATGGGATGCAGACGGACCTCTCCTAGGATAAACTCCACATCGCAGAACTGTCTGTTCTCCCACAGCTTGCCGTAGTCTTCGTGAAGGGTGCATTTCGGATAACAAGAGAACTAATAAAATAAAAAGGGGGGAAGAAAAAAAATCAGGGCCAAGACTGCATACATAAATAAATGAATTAATGAACATTTTAAAGTTTTAAATGCAACAAGGCAATGAAGGATGATCATTAACTGAATTTCTACTACAGTGCTGTTGAATTCTGATCGCTCAGAAGCAATAACAATCAATAATAAGAAATGGATTCAAATATTTCTAATTTAACAAACACAAACATCTAAAAGGGAACAAAACCATCTCTTTCACATTTGTGGAAGGAGTCTCCAGTGTCAGTGCTTGTAACAGTTAGCTTTCCTCCTCAGGAAAGTGTTTAGAAATTAAAAACTGCAATCCTTGATCAATTGCTGTGGTATAAGAGGAGTAAAACACTTCGGGACATGCTGTCAGATGAAAATGGTCATCACACCACCTTATAACCGCGTGACCTTGTCGTGTTTTATCCCTTACCTCACAGGCAGAGTGGATCTTTAATATCTAAAGATCTAAAGAAAGGGTCGTGTGGATAAGCGGCTCACCTGAAACCTGTACATCTCTCCACTGCGAACGTTGTTGTCGACTGTTCCTCCGAAAATGTACATGGCATCGTGGATCACTGCTGCTGCGTGGAACAGTCTCCCGCTCGGCATCTGAGACAAGACGGTTGAAGTGTCGGAAGGTGACTGATTAAAAACTTATTAAACTTAGTGTTACTGTACACAATTAAATAAATGCACCTAATGTTTGAATAGTTGGATTATGTTCGGAAAACAACTGTGTTCTGAGGGGGTCCATGGACGTTCAGTTTAGCCTTCTGTTAGCATTTTTCCTGCCAGGATATTAGACACTGAGCAGGAAAGTCAACCCGTAATGATTATGATGTTTGATAGTCTTGCTAAATGTGTGAGACACAAAGATGTTGGTCCACTTTTCCAAATTTACTGATGTCACATGTAATATGGCTGACATGTAAGCTCATGACTGACAGTTTTTTTTTATAATTCTTCACTACAAGTGCTGGTTAATAAATTTACCTCGCTGTCAGCGCTGGGCTGAATCACCTCCCAGGTCTGAGAGTCCACATCGTAGCAGTGCAGCTCGTTGGGCAGGGTGTTATCCGCCGCGCCGCCAAACACATAGAGGTGGCGGTCGAACGCTACCATGGTGTGGCCATAACGCCTCTGCGGGGGCGGCGGGGAACCTCTGAGTAAATGCTCAGTCGGGATACGGGTCCATCTGTGAGAAGAATACAGAGGAAGTATATCTGATTAATGAAGCGTATCTGATTTATGAAATGCATCTGATTCCGGGAGTGTATCTGATTCATGAGTATACCTGATTCAGTAATTGCATGTGATTCATGAGTATATCTGATCTATGAAGCGCATTTGATTAATGAAGCATATCTGATCTATGAAGCGCCTCTGATTAACGGAGCGTATCTGATCTAGGAAGCGCATTTGATTAATGAAGCATATCTGATCTATGAAGCGCCTCTGATTAACGGAGCGTATCTGATCTATGAAGCGCATTTGATTAATGAAGCATATCTGATCTATGAAGCGCCTCTGATTAACGGAGCGTATCTGATCTAGGAAGCGCCTCTGATTAACGAAGCGTATCTGATCTATGAAGCGCATCTGATTAACGGAGCGTATCTGATCTATGAAGCGCATCTGATTAACGAAGCGTATCTGATCTATGAAGCGCATCTGATTAACGAAGCGTATCTGATCTATGAAGCGCATTTGATTAACGAAGCGTATCTGATCTATGAAGCGCATTTGATTAACGAAGCGTATCTGATCTATGAAGCGCATCGATTAACGAAGCGTATCTGATCTATGAAGCGTATTTGATTAACGAAGCGTATCTGATCTATGAAGCGCAATTGATTAACGAAGCGTATCTGATCTATGAAGCGCATTTGATTAACGAAGCGTATCTGATCTATGAAGCGCATCTGATTAACGGAGCATATCTGATTGATGAAGCGCATCAGACTCATGATGTGTATCTGATTCGTGAAATGTGTCTGATTCAGGAAGCGTATCAGATTCATGAAGTGCGTCTGATCAGCATTTTGTGTAACAGATCCATCTTTAGCGCACTCACATGTGACCGTTAAACTCAAACTGGAAAAGGTTGTTGGTGATTTTGGCTCCACTCTGGCCAGAGAAGACGAACATCTTGTCCCGGCACACAGCCACTGGGAAGTTACAGCAGGACGGGGGAATCTCGCCGCTCTGCTCGATCTGCACAGATTACCATCATTACATACAAATCCCATATAATAGCTTGAAGAGCAAATCAATCGTAGTAAAGGCTCACACGCCATTTTACTCAGTGTCATTAGATTAAGCATTAGATTAGCTTTGTTCTAAATTCGCAGTCTCAAAAGCCCTCCACACCTCCTCCCAGCAAGCCTGCTCCCGATCCTGAAGCCCGATCGTCCACATGTCATTCAGCCTGAGGGGGAAAACATCAGATTTTACTGTAATAACCTCCACAACAACGGCACAAGCATTTCAGCAACGAGTGCCTCTAATCTCCTCGGTCACAGAGATATTAAAGAATATTAATCATATTGCCAAAGACAACGCCATTTTTTCATAAAGCAGAGTCTTTAACATGTCAGACGTCATAAACGTACCTTGCATTTCCATCATAACCAGCAAAGATCCACAGCTTGTCGTTATACACCGTGGCCCCGTGGGCGGAGCGTGCTACTAACCTGAAACGGTGAGAGAAGTTTAAGAAGCTGCGCAGAATTCTACAGCTCAAAAAAAAAAAAAAAAAAACAACGTTGCATGCAGAAAGTTTTACCTTCCTTCCACCTTCCACTCTGTCCACTGGCCCGTGGCAAACTTGTACTCGAACAGATCGTTTTTGTTTTTCAGGTTGGAGTTTGAATAGATATCTCCTGTATAGCCACCTAGAACACACACACACACACACACACACACACACACACACACACACACGTCTATTACAAGGATAATAAAATATAAAACAAACAAAACTATGAGTTAATCTTAAACCACTGATCATTTGATACTGTATATAGTCACCTATAATGCACTGTACAGGGAGAAAGAACCCAGTTTGGGATGCTCTGTGTAAATTAACGAGGAGTTTAAACACAATGTCTCCATCAGAGTGGAAAAAGAAAAAAAATCATGAGCCAGTTTATCAAAAAAAAAAAAAAAAAAAAAAATCATGAGCCAGTTTAGCAGAGTTACACTCAGGCACTAGCGCCTCCTGCTGGACAACTGTGCAATTTTCAAAAATACATTTGTCTCAAATTGTGTGCTGTAACTTCATTTTTTTTTAAAGTATATACTTTAAAAAATATCTAGACCAGGGGTTCTCAAAGGTTTTGCATCCAGGAAGCCTTTTATTGTAAAATAAACTCAATTTTAAAGTATATATAAAGAAATAAATCGTTTTTAATAATCCAACTCTTCAAATATCAGGCTCATTATTTAAATGTATACAGTAACACTTTTTTTTTTTTTGCAGATTTATTTATTTATTTATTTGTTGGAGTTTTTGTATTCCTGACCTTTCCATTCTAACCCATTTTAAAACCCATTATTAAAACTGTCATTAGATTCAAGCTGATTATTTATAGGCTACTTGTTTGAGTTATTGAGGTTGATGTGATGAGTAAAACAGACTAATAATAAGAGCTCAATAATAACTGTAATAACTTCAATAACGTTGGACCATGGATCTAGAATATTAGCAGATTAAAGCATGCTTTTGAGTGGTTTCACACTTCGGAGGTCTTGTACTTAAAGGAAGGGAAATGAGGTTAAGGATTGACGCTTCATAAACAGCTGCAGCTTTTTATCAAGTCATGAGCAGCCATGTTGGCCCTGTTGGTCCTGTAGGTCAGCTCCTTCCCTTTGTTCCATGGTGCATGATGGGACAGGTTAGTGCTTCACACTTGTATAGTCCATCATCATCTGAGTGCGTTCACTGAGATACATTTTGAAGTGGAAGTGACTTTGTGGCCAAGTGTGGTGACCCATACTCAGAATTTGTGCTCTGCATTTAACCCATCCAAG
>CM074968.1:13802846-13825523 GCA_037577455.1 Pangasius macronema | reverse complement strand
ACTGACTTTCATTCCTCTTCTCTCCAGCGCAAACCTCCACCTCTCCAGGTTTTCCTCCACCTGCTCCCTGCTCTCACGTGACCCCCATGGCTAGATTCAATCACTCTCAGATTGTTTTTTTTTTATTTTTTTTTTTAAAGTGTGTCTGTGTGTCGGTCCTGCAGGTGCCGCTGCTGTTCCGGGCGCTGGTGCAGCTCGGCTGCGTGTGTATGGTGAATAAGCAGGTGGTGAGGGCGCTGGCTGGCCGAGAGGCCGACACCTTCGAGCTGGAGCACCTGGAGATGAGATCGCTCGCTCAGTTCAGCTACCTGGAGCCAGGTAACACCCTCAGCTACACGGTGAACACTGAGAATAATCCCTAGATATCATGATTTCATCTGACGGAGCATAATGGACTGTCTGCTTTTCCTCACTTGGGATTTGATTGGTTAGTTGTCAGCACTGGTGTTTTGTAGTCTTACTGTATGCTTTGTGCTGCAGGCAGCGTTAGACACATCTACCTGTACCATCACAGTCAGGGCCACAAGGCTCTTTTCGGCCTCTTCATCCCCTCTCAGCGCAAAGCCAGCGTCTTCGTCCTCGACACGGTCAGAGCCGCACTTCCTCGTATAACTGATTTCTTTTCTTTTTCTACATCACATGGCGGAGTGATTGCGTATTCTGATATTCAGCACTTCTAGTAGTATAAGAATGCTTTGTCTGCCATGTTTCTGATTGCCCCCGTGTCACCCCGCCGCAGGTCCGGAGTAACCAGATGCCGAGCTTGAGTACGCTGTATGGAGCGGAGCGCACTGCGCTGTTAGAGAAGACCTCAGAGGAGCTGCTGCCTCCAGAGAAGCACCTGTTTGAAGTGCGCGCTGAGAACGACGTGAAGGCCATTTACCGCGCCGTGCAGCGCATCCTGCTCAGCTATAAGGTACACGCCCACCATGACGGCTCTGCACGTGTCACACTCTTTTTTTTTTTAATGATGGAAAATTCTTACATATCAAACTAGTTTATATCACAGCACTGTTGAATTCTTGAACCTGATTGGTTGGAGGTGTGAATTAATTTTCTCTAACAGCAGCCCGGACAGTAGTGCCGGCTGGTTGTATGTCTTGTATGGTGGACATTCCATATAATCCAAGGCTAGTTTCTAAATCTAGACATGAAATCTAAGCTTCCTTCTTTATAAAGTGAATCTTTTGAAGACGCTTTGGAGCAGTCAGAGGTTAAACTCGCAGGTTTTCCGGCAGAGAAAGTCTTCAGGACAAGAGGGCTTTGCTCTTTGCGAGTTCTCTGTAACATGACAAGCTACTTTTTTTGTTGTATTTCCTTTAAGAGTGAGAAATAAAGAAAGACAGACAGAAAGAGAGAAAGACAGAAAGAGAGAAAGACAGAAAGAAAGAAAGAAAGAAAGAAAGAAAGAAAGAAAGAAAGAAAGAAAGAAAGAAAGAAAGGTTGGTAAGGGACCGAATGTTTATAGCTGCTACAACATTCCACAACATTAAATGTAATGTAAACGTAAATGGTGCGTGTGTGTGTGTGTGTGTGTGTGTGTGTGTGTAGGAGGAGCGTCGTGGTCCCACTCTCATCGCTGTGCAGTCTAACTGGGAGCTGCGGCGCCTGGCGGCCGGCATGAGCGTGCTGGAGGAGTTCCCCGTGGTTCCCGTGCACGTGACAGACGACATCAGCTACAGCGTGCTGGACTGGCAGCGGCACGGCGCGCGCCGCATGATCAAACACTACTTAAACCTGGACAGCTGTCTTTCACAGGTCTTCGACATGGCCAGGTACAGCACACACTGCCGAGTCACGGCAAGCGCTACGGCTATTATAGGCCACCTTTAAAAAAAAAAAACGCACACAACCTAGGGCTGTCATTACGGACACAATAGTAGTACATTTTATAACAGTCACAGTGGCAGCATTTTATTAATGATTTTAATCATTTACAATAATGCACAATTGGAGATGGAATTGGTCCTAGTCCATGGTTGTGAAGATGATCCAGCGTCCTGGCCATTTCTACATTTATTCTATTGACTTATAGTACATGCCTGTCCTACTGCCCTATTTTTCCCTCTTAAAAAACGTGATGATGTGATATTTTTACACAAACTCATCCAAATTCAGTACTTAAGGTAGGGTAAGGTTAGCAAAAGAGTGAGTTTAAGGTTTAAACACCAACTGGGTGTCTTTTTACGTCATCATTGCGTTGTTTTGGTTTTATATGGCCATGTTCAGTTGATTTTAATTTCATTTTTGATTAGTTTTTTATGAGACTGAGTTATTCTAACATCCACCCCGCAGGTATTACCACTTGCCTGTAGGGAACCTGCCTGAGGACATCTCCATATTTGGCTCGGACCTCTTTCTGGCACGTCACTTGCGGAAGCACAACCACCTGCTCTGGCTTTCGCCCACAGCCAGACCCGACCTCGGGGGCAAGGAGGCCGACGACAGCCGCCTGGTGATGGAGAGCGACGAGCGGGGCTCCATGGAGATCAACGCTCCGGGATGCTTCTCTACAGGTACAGAGTGGAAAAATGAACTAAATGAAATATTTGAAAATGCATTTAGCGTTAGGATTGCTTGCATGAATTATGGGTTATTTTATTCAGTGTGTGTGGAGTTGGACATTCAGAGCTTGGCGGTGAATACCATCCTCCAGTCGCAGCATGTAAATGACATGGAGGGCGGGGCCAGCATGGGCGTGAGTTTTGATGTCATTCAGCACGCATCACTGGAGGATATGATGTCAGGAAACCAGGGAGCGACCGCTGTGGCTAGTTATGATGAGACTGCACTCTGCTCCAATACATTCAGGTGTGTGTGTGTATGTGTGTGTGTGAGAGAGAGTGAGAGAGAGAGAGAGAGAGAGAGAGAAACTATCATTTGGAAATGTTAGTGAAAATTATGTCAACTTTTACCCCTTTAATATCGTCAGACCATGATATTATTCAATAACGTCTTTTAAGGAGGTATTTTTATAATTTGAAACAATTTGAATAGAATTTGAAATTGAATTTGAATAGTGTGTGTGTATGTGTGTGTATGTGTGTGTGTGTGTGTGTTTAGGATCCTGAAGAGTATGGTGGTTGGCTGGGTGCGGGAGATCACACAGTACCATAACGTGTACGCAGATAATCAGGTGATGCACTTCTACCGCTGGCTGCGCTCCCCCAGCTCGCTCCTGTACGACCCGGCGCTGCACCGCACGCTGCTCAACATGATGAAGAAGATCTTCCTCCAGTGAGTGACACAGCACAAAGAGGAAGTCGGTTTACTGAACTGAGAATACGACTGATAATGCTTTGCATTAAATATATATATATATACATCTCCCTCTCACACGTGTGCAGGCTGGTTGCTGAATTTAAGCGGCTCGGTTCCTCTGTGGTCTATGGGAACTTCAACCGCATCATCCTCAGCACCAAGAAACGGCGCATCGATGACGCCATCGCCTACGTGGAGTACATCACCAACAGGTCAGGGCTTGTTCTCTCCTCACATGAAATAAGTTCTGCAGAGGTGCCAAAATTTACGGTTTACTCGAAGGATTATGAATTTTGATCCCATGTAGTATCATAGAAAACGTTTGCTATGATCTTTAGAGGTTGCTTGGCTTTCTCTCTCTCTCTAAGAGTCATATAATTCATTAAAGATTTCATAATTACCCAGATGGAACTGCGAATAGTCAACTAATTCTGTAATTATTGGCACCCTTTAAGATAACGGGCAAAAAGGAATCTTCTTTGAAAAAGTGGTGACGCATTATATTCAAACTTTCTGTTCAAACAATTTGGAATAGCATCCATTCACGGGAGATCTTCCACTCTCTGTCCATCACCTTCTCTCGATGCTGGGAGTTCCTGCTGTGGATGGATCCGGCTAACCACGGAGGAGTGAAAGGGAAAGTGCCCTCCAGCATCATGTACGGAGAGGTATGTAGAAGTTACAGATCGTACAAGCGTAGAATATCATCTTTAATTTGAGGGTACGTGCAGATATACTGGCTGAAGCAGGAAGTCAGCGCTCGTTATATAATGGAGTAATTCTATAATAAATTATAATATACGGTATAATTGAGCATTGAGCTTCTTACTGCTTTTTTTTAACTGATACAAAAACAGACTGGCACAGACAAGAAAAAGAAAGGAAAGCAGGAAGGAGAGAATGAGGGCAGTGAGGACGAGGAGGAGGAGGAGGATGAACCAGAGGATGAGCAAGATAGAGAGGAGGATGAGGTGGAGGACCTGATTGAGAGCAACTGGAACATCATGCAGTACCTTCCTCAGGCTGCTTCCTGTCAGAAGTATTTCCTTATGATCATCTCAGGTACATGATCGTGTTCTTATCATTTATTTCTCCTGCACTTCACCACAGCTCAGTACTTCATTGTGAAGCATTAGAGTCTGGTCTATTACGTTGACATTCTCATTTTTAACTTTTAACTACTTTTAACTTCTTTAATTAGCATCATCATTTTTCTTTTTTTCTTCCTGCCGTTTTACACTGTTACTGTTTTGTCTTGACAGCGTACATTGCCGCTGTGTATCACAGCATGAGGGAGGAGCTCAGGCGAAATGCTCCTGGAGCCACGCCCATAAAGAGGCGGGGCGGAAGCCAAGCGTCCCAACAGCCTGCTGGTGACATCAGTGCACTTCCTGGTAAGACGTTAATCATTTATTTGCATCTGATCGGCCAAATGGCGTTAATTAATTTTCTGTTTCTCTGTAATGTGGAAGGCTGTTTTTTTTTTTTTTAACTTCAAGAGAGCGCAAAAAAAAGGAAGGCTGATGAGGGAACGTGTATTGCGGTCATTCCACAACATTAAATGTAACAAAAAAACTGAAAAATAACTGATAATAAAATATTTATTTATTTATTTTTTTATTATTATTATTATTTTTAAATTGCATGAATATTTGTCTCTTGCTTGTGTATGTGTTTAGACTCCACTATAGCCCGTGTCTGTGTGACTGTATTTCCAGGCATGATCACATTCTCTCAGGAGTACGTGTCGAGCGAGCTCACGCAGAACATCTTCACCATCACGCAGAAGATCCAGAAAAAAGTGTGCGGGACACGCAGCGTGACTCAGCCGTCTGAAATGTTCCCCGTGCTGCCAGGATCACATCTGCCCCTCAACAACCCCGCTCTGGAGTTCATCAAATACGTCTGTCAGGTGAGAACACACAGCTTTAGGTGTTGTGTTTCGGATTTCCACAGAGTTCCTGAAGAGGGTGTTTCCTGGTATTTTATTATACATTATACCACAACGTGAATTCTTGTCTCTGATTGGTCAGAAGGTGTTGACTGAATTTACTAGGGTGGTAGTTAATTCAAACTGCTCATTCTACCATGTTATCATCTCTACAGTAACAACTTACACAGGATTAAAAACACGTGTAACTGCAGATACGTGAAGGAGACGTTTATTTAGCTTTTTTTGGAAGGAGTCTCCAGTGTCAAAGTTTTGTAACAGTCAGAGGTAGAGCTGTAACTGTAGGTTTTCCACCACAGGAAAGTCTTCATGGCGGAGGTTTCCTTTTTTTACCAAACTGCATTTCATTATTATTAACTTCATGACGACATTAAATGTAACTATAAAGGGATAAAAAAAAATACGAAATATTGTTATTTAATAAATAAAACATTGTTAGCATTGGTGAATTGCTGTGGTATAAGAAAAAGAAAGCAGCTTGTGACATGCTGTCGAAGGAAAATAATCAACTCAACCTGCCATTGATTATTTATCTATTACAGCACATCACCAAGTGTTTTATTCAACGGTTAACTTGTAACTTTAACTACCTTTTCTTTTATATTTTGAAGCAATATTCCAAATTTTTGCTAAGTTGTCCCTTTCCAGTTAACATTTCCGTATTTTTTTGTTATTGCTGTAGATTTTGTTAGCAATAATCACCATGGTGTGTACAAAAATTCCTCGAAAGGTTCTCTCGCTGGACGCTAACATAGTGAACCAGGTGAATAAGCTGAAGCGGGATCTCCTGCGCTTGGTGAACGTCGGGGAGTTCTCCGAGGAGGCTCAGTTCCGTGACCCCTGCAACTCCTACGTCCTGCCAGAGGTCATCTGCCACCAGTGCAACTATTGCCGTGACCTTGACCTCTGCAAGGACCCTTCCATAGCCCAGGTCAGTGTGTTTTTATGCTCACCGTGAATCTACGATGCTATGACGGTGACATTTACAGATTCGATATTTCTGGTCTGTAGGACGGCTCGGTCCTGCCGCAGTGGTTCTGCTCCAACTGCCAGGCGCAGTACGACACCGACTCCGTAGAGATGGCTCTAGTGGAGGCTCTGCAGAAGAAGCTGATGAGTTACACTCTGCAGGACCTGGTGAGAGACAGCCATGTGTCTGAGACCATGGATCATATTGTCCTAAATGTGATTACAGGGGCATCAGGGTGCTGAGGCTATAGCTCAGCTTTCTTAGCCTGAGATGCTTGATACATATTTCTTCTGTACTTCACCATCCAGTGAGACGGGAGCAGTTTCTTAGTGCGCATTAGGAACGTATGGGAATGAATGAATTAGGGCAGGAAAGTTCCTCTATACGCTATACGTGTAGTTCTTGTGATCTTGTAGAACTGATGATTCTGAAGTGCTCTTAATGGTTTGCATTGTGGTGGTTCGTCAGTGACCTGCTTTAATCTGTGTACAGGAGTGTGCGAAATGCAGAGGGGTGAAAGAAGCCAACATGCCTCTGTACTGCAGCTGCGCAGGAGACTTCCATCTCACCTTCAGCACAAAGGTTCATGCTTAAAATATTTAGTATTCAGTACACTTGCATTTGTTTGCACTAGTTCACCGCTGTCATGGCAGACGTTTAGGAGCAGCGCTACTGCACCATGCATTCATAATCACGTCAAAACCACGCAAGGTGGAAATCGTCTCTTCTTAAGCAAAGTAAATCGGTACTGCAACTTTATTTTTTGTTTTTTGAATTTTTTTTACAGATTTATTCACCCACATTAATAAGGCTTTCCTATTGATTATATGGCTAGAGTTTAGGCTCTTAAACTCACGGTCACTCAGAATCTGAATCTGAATCTCAAACGGCTTCCTGTTGACTGTATTAGCAACAATCTTTACAGTGAAAGCACAAAATGTTTACTGACAAACAAGCTTGTTTTGGGTCTCGTAAACAGCGACACTATTCAAAACTGTCGATCAAGAGCCTCGTTTTCATCAGGAAGGACATTTCATTAATAAGACTTTTGCCAATCCAAGCCTTTTATAACATCAGTTATTAGATAGATAGATGGATGGATGGACGGACGGACAGACAGATAGATAGATAGACGGACAGATAGATAGATAGATGGATGGACGGACGGACGGACGGACAGATAGATAGATAGACGGACAGATAGATAGATAGATAGATAGATAGATAGATAGACGGGCGGATAGATAGATAGACGGGCGGATAGATAGATAGACGGACGGATAGATAGATAGATAGATAGATAGATAGATAGATAGACGGACGGATAGATAGATAGATAGATAGATAGACGGACGGATAGATAGATAGATAGATAGACGGATGGATAGATAGATAGATAGACGGATAGATAGATAGACGGACAGATAGATAGATAGATAGATAGACGGATAGATAGATAGACGGACAGATAGATAGATAGACGGACAGATAGATAGATAGATAGATAGATAGATAGACGGGACATAGACAGATAGAGTTTATTGTCATTGTATTTCTACACCGAGATGAATGGAATGATGGGTCACATCTTCCCCCTATAAGGAGAGAAGAGGTCCTTAAAGCAGCCATGCGAGGCGCTAACGTCCTCTCTCATCCGCGACAGAAGAACATTAACAGAACAGTCAAAGCAATGAACAAAGTCACAAACACATACGACATCAAACAATGGAGCAGCTACATGAGGGGTCTTTTTAGTTGGTTACAGTACGGGAGGGTGGGCAAGAGATTAGGGGAAAAAAAGAGGAAAATGTGACACTGAGGCAGTCCTTGAGTAGGGCAGAGTATTTAGGAAAACAGTGTACTAGCTGAATTTGATGTGGTGTGCTTTGGAGCTGTTGTTATCACAGCTGTGTGTCTGTGGAGTGTCTGGTGCAGATCAAGAGTCAAAACAAAGCATTCGTTTTGAAATTAAAATGGGAAAACAAGGAATTATCACCTCTTATTAACACCGCTTGTGTTTTTCTTGGCACGCCTTAAAATACAGAATGAATTTTTTCATAAAATTATTTACATGTAAACAGACTCGTTTTTATAATCGTTTTTCTTCTACTAATGTTTCACCACACAAATTAAAAAAAAGAAAAAAATGTAATATTTATGAATCTAAACATGAAAAAAAAAATGGCACTGTAGTGAATTTCAGTGTAAACAGAGTGGACCTGCAAGTACAGTTAAGCTTTTCTGCTCTTTGGTTAAGATGTGTGCTCTTAATCTTATTCTGTTTTTGTAAATGATATGATGAACGTAGGATCATGTGTAGAAATATGTTTTAGGTGATTCGAATATTGTTAAATCGCAGCACCTGGAAAATCCTGTTTTTTTTAGCCACAATGTCCTCCTCCTTTACCTCTTGCTGTTATTAACAAAAGTCATAGTGACCCATATTAGCAGAATATCAAGCACTAATGGCTTTAATATACTTCTTAATATTTAATATACTTCTTTAATCTTTAATATACTCTCCACCTCATGATTATTCTCAGTCATTAATGATTCACATCGGGGACGTTAAAGATCGATTGTTATTTTTAGCCCCGAAATGAATCTGCCTGGCAGTGTGATTTCACGTGTAACGTGTAATATTACTTTTAGGACACCACTAAAGTGCTTTTTTTTTTCTTATGAATGCTGACAGGAGTTCATTTCTTTTGTTGCGTTGTGTTTTCAGAGCTTCACGGAGCAGGTCGATGTGTTCAGAAGCATCGCTGCCCATTACAACATGAACTTCCTGCTGGAGACCATCGACTGGATCCTGAGGATGAACAGTTAGAGTGCGTGTGCGTGCGTGGGCGTGCGTGTGTGTGCGTGTGTATGCGCGTGTGCAAGCGTGTGTGCGTGCGTGTGCGCGCGTGTGTGTGTGTGTGCGTGCAAAAGTGTTGATCAAAGTGTATGTAAAGATTTTGTCACTCTTGAAAATGTGTGAAAATGATTTTTTTGGAAGATTTTTGTACAAATTTTGATCTAACATGACTTTTTCTAAACATGTTTTGTATTAAAAGATATGTAGATACTGTGTTCACCTAAACAATGATGACGAATATGGTGTGTTGTTGAGATGAAATATTTTTGTGCTTGAATATAGAATAAAACCGTGGCTTGTATTGTTTGTTGATTTGCCTTCACTTGTATGAGTTACGGCAAAAGGGCTGAGAACGTGGCATGAGTTGTGTTGTGTCTTGCTCTTCTCATGCCAGGTCATTGCATTTATTTTATTACTATAATTAAACCGAGCCATAGTTTCAGAGTGGCCCAGCATGTCAACAGCAACTTAAAAAATAAAATAAAATAAAATAAAAAAAGTAGCTGCAGGAAAATGATGGTAAAATAATAGAATACATTATAACTAAATGAAGCAATCTGTACATTAAGAGCAATTTCAAATGAAGGAAAATAAAATGGCATATGAAATTATACAGTATTTATTTAAAAAAAAAATTAAATAATAATAAAAGAAGTAAAATATAGTTTAAACCAATTATAACATCAACAACCAAGAGCACTCGCACTTGCTGAGACCAGTTAGAAGTAACTTGAAATGACTAACTTGTAAAGGGGAATTTTCTTTTTGAAATTTTTTATACTTTTGCATATCACTGCGTCATTATTTTTGCTGAAATAAATATTCCTGTATTGCTTTATTACTAAGACGTACTGTACTGTAACATCCAGACAAACACCGATTATTCTTCAGATAGTGAGACACACACAGTAGTGCCACTTTCCCTTTATCACATTATAGCTTAATTCCTAAAGCATCTCATGAGGTCTAGTTTCAAACTCTGCTTAAATACATCGACCGGGAAGCTGCAGTAGATGTGAGATATCACAGGACATAAAAATAGCAACCTATTAAGCATGAGGTCTGCAGTGACCCTACAGGGTTTTTTTCACACAAAAAAAATATAAAGACTGAAGACCTCACGTTTCATATTTTTGCTGCCTTGGAGTTCAAAACACATCTGTACCAGATGTTCAGTGTCGCTTGTTCTTTGGACAACTTTGAGCAGTCACACACACTTATATTTATGGCATTTGGCAGATGCCCAATTATCTCATTTATACACCTGAGCAGTTGAGGGTTAAGGGCCTTGCTCAAGGGCCCAGCAGTGGCAGCCAAAGTGATATTATGGTACATCTCGAATGCTGTTGGTGTTATTGATTGGACAAATAAATCAAACTCCTTGAGACTTTCTATCTGTTGTACATCAACATACAGAATCAAGTCACTACCCTTAACCTCAAACCATTTCAGGACTTCACACAGCTTAGGTGACTTGACAGTAAATCACATTCATGCGTCACATTTTTTCCCCCAGACTTTGGACATTTTCCGTTGGTGAGATGAGTACATTTGGTGAAGTGTCTTTGAGCCATGGAGCAGTCCAGAGAATCAATCCCGGGCTCTCTTGAAAGTGGTCCAAACCCTGGTGTGGTCTGCGTCATGTGCGGAAGCTACTGTGTCTGCTCTCTGTGTTGCATGCCACGTAACATGATTGGTTCAACTTGTCGCGGTACTTCCTGTTTCAAGTTTTTTTATGGATGGAGAAGGGTTGTTACGGTCAGTGGAGGAAATGGAGCACCTTACTGATATATGGATAGAAGTAGCCATTCAAATTCAATTCAGAATGATTTATATGCTATATGGCCAAACATCTGTGGACATCTGACCACCATCCTGATGATGTCTTTGTATTCTGTAGCATTACAATTTTCCTTCCCTCCATGAGGATATGGTTTGCCAAGGTTGGAGTGGAAGAACCCCTCTGAACACCTTTGGGTTGATCTGGAATGCTGACTCCACCCCAGGGGTCTTCACCTGACATCAGTACCTGAACTCACTAATGCTCTTGTTGTTGAATGAACACAAATCTCCACAGCCACGCTCCAAAATCTAGTGGAAAGCCTTCCCAGGAGAATGGAGGTTATAATAACAGCAAAGGGGAACTAAACCTGGAAATTGGATGTTCAAAAAGGACACATGGGTGTGATGGTTAGGTGTCCATATACTTTTGGCTGTATAGTGTATATGTGAGCAGCTTTAACTCAAAGGCTTCAATCAATGGTTTGTACTGAGACATCATTTAAAAAAAACGTGCATATCTCATAAAAATCTTACATGAGACTGGCTCTTGGTTTGCAGGTATTCCTGCACGTTATATGTATCCATAAAGCGCTTCTAACACAGTGGTGCAAAAGGAATTCACTTGAGTGGCAGAATGTCGAGATATCGCAAAATTCGAATCCTGACTAGGAGTCAAATTTGGCTGTGCTCTCAGGATGGGTGGGATGGCATACTTTCTCTCCTGTCAATCACAGTGACACTGGCCAATCGTGGGTGTCTGTGAGCTCATGCGTGAGGAAGAGCACTCCTCCGAGTGTTGCGCTGCCCTGTGACCCAGCGTGAGTAGCAGTTTGAAAGGATATGGAGGTTGGTTTCACGTGTCTCTGAGGAAGCCTTCACCCTCCCTGGGTGTGTTAGCTGTTGCGGAGAGCTGGCTAGTGGGTGGGAATTGGCAAGTCCAAATTTGGGAGAAAATGGGAGGTAAAACAAACAAACAAACAACTAAAAAAAAAGATTAACATTGCCTACCATTTTGCAAACCTACAGGTACAAAAATGGTGCAAGGAATTGCGCAATCAATCCATGACTTGAAAGGAATACTTCTGTGAAAACTAACCTGCGACTATGAGCCCCGCCTCCATACGAGCCCAGAATCAGACCTGAATGTTGATGTCACCGGAGCTTCCACAGGAGGAAACAATCCTTTGTAACGATCCGATCGTTGTCCTGATTTGAACAGTGGACGACAATAAGAGGAAGTGGTAGAAGCCAAACCTCTTAAGCACAAACCTGTAGAACAGCTCTCTGTCTTGATGTGGGATCTGGTTTCCGTCTGCTGCCCTGTCTACAGAGGTGTGGTTTTAAGCCAGTCTCTTTGGAGGCCGATCCATAAACCTCAAAAGTGTGAGCTCGGGAAAATCGATGAGCTGCTATTAATCACACTTTGGCATGGGTTGGGTGGATGTAGCAGCGCTTCTCCTCAATCTCATTATGAAAGCTCATCTCATCTCACAGGAAGAGCTGCCGTTATTAGATTATGGCACAGAGAGTGGCTCTCTGACATGAGGATTTCATCCTCATCTTTCCTTCTATGGCAGCACTTCTTGGAAAAAGAAGGATGATTGGAGTTTGTCGCTGTTGCCATTTTTGGCATTACATCTGACTTTGACAAAACCTGGGTGCATGTGTAAGAAGAATAATGGAACATTTGTGCTAAATATCACTTTGACATTTATAGGAGGTTTAAGATTTTTTTTTTTTACCTTTATTCCTTTTTTTTTCCAACAACCTTAAATTTGGCTTTTATGTACAATATATGCTTAATACTCTATCTCACTTTATGTATATCAGATTAACATGAGGACTGTTGAGTCATCCACATAACAGCCATATTATTAGTCAGCATGTGAGTTTATTTTAGTTCAGATTAGCTCATATGTAGGTTTTGAATGCTGTAGGTAGAAGCAGAAGCTTTCTCAGAGTCTATTTGCGTTTCAGCATGAAGGCATCTCTAGACTGTGGCCCATCACCTTTGCTTTATTCCCTTCTTACAAGTCCTTTACATTAAAAAAAAAAGTTCCTGATCATTCATCTCATCACACTCAGGCTTTTTTTTGCATGGCATCGGCAGTCCAGGGTAACAGGGGGAGGTGTCTCACAATGGCACCCCGTCGGAGAGGTCAGAGTGGGTGGAGCCATAGCTGGTGAGAGTGATCTCTGTGACGACTGGTGGGCTGGGGTTCTTAGTAACCTGTTTTAAAAAAAACACACACACACACAATAATAATTAATCCCGTACACCAAAGAGAAAGGTGTTAGCTTAAAGAGTAACGCAATATCTCTTCCTTCAGAGATGTTAAGCACTCTGATCCTATCTGTAGCTTGTCCATAAAAGCTTGGAATAAATAATAATAAACAATTGCAAACTTTCCAACTTTCTGTTGCAATTCCATGATCAAAGGTTTGAAGACGTGGCCTAAAAAGGAAAAAGTGAGTCCAGTTTTCCATGATGTCTGCGTCAATAACATTGCAATGTTCAGCTACTTGGACATCAGTGAAGGCTGCGTGAAGATGAAATCATAAGCTCACATACTCTGTGTGGTTTCGTATTGGCCGTCACGTCCAAGTGTTCCTGTTAAAATTTCATGATAAGTTCTACGACTCCAGGAAGAAGATTGTACGTGGAGAAGTGTTGATAGCGTAAACTCTGGTGAGTGGAAAGCACCCTATATGGCCCAAGTTTTATGGACACCTGACCATCACACCCGTATGTGGTTCTTCTCCAAACCGATCCCAAAGTTGGGAGCACAAAATTGTGTAGAATGTCTTTGTATGCTCTAGCATTACAATTTCCCTTCACTGGTACCTGTTCCAGCATGACACTGCCCCTGTGCACAAAATCAAGCTCCATAAGACATGGTTTGCCAAGGTTGGAGTGGAAGAACTCGAGTGTCCTGCACAGAGCCCTGACCTCAACCCCACTGAACACCTTTGGGATGAACTGGATCACCGACTGCACCTCAGACATCAATGCCTGACCTCACTAATGCTCTTGCTGCTGAATGATCACAGATCTCCACAGTTATACTCCAAAATCTAGTGGAAAACCTTCCCAGAAGAGTGAAGATTAACAGCAAAGGGTGACTAAATCTGTAATGGGTGTGTTGGTCAGGTGTCCACAAACATTTATCCATATACAGTAGTGTGTATAAACAAATGATGGAACACGAGGAAGAGCTGCTAATTATGTTCCAGAGAGAAATAAGACCCAGGTTGTACCTACTTGGACACACCTCATTTGTAACAATTAATCACAATCTTGGTCTTGTAGTATGTTTGTTCTGGAGCCATGTAGATTTACTGCACAATCACATGATTTTGTTCATGGAAGCTAGCTGAACATCATCTCTGCATGAAGTCCCACTGTCCTAAACCACATCAGATAGCATTTTTATGTTTATGCTAATGCTTGTATCTAAAGCAACTTACAATTGAGTCAGGATACAGTTCAGTAGAGTAAGTCTCTTGGTGAAGAACCCAATAGTGGGTGCTTAGCACAACTGGGATTTGATCTCACCACCTTCTGATTGGTAGCCCAAAGCATTAACCACTGACCAGCACTGCCACATCAGTGAGTCAATATGACCACTGAAGAACCAGATGTCATTTTAGGCACATGTTTACAGAAAAGATTTTACTTGTGACAGACTTTCTTTTTATATATTAGCCAGATTAGCCTTGTAACTCCAGTACAAGGCTAAAGACGTAAACTCATATCTGAGTGTTTAACCAATTAGCTGTCAGGAGCATTGATTTGGCTTTCCACGACTTGAGTTGCCCTGAATCAAATAAACGTGTCTGATTGTCACTGTTTGTGCTTCAGGATCTGAAGGTTCTACTTACATCGTCAAACTTCTTTCCACTGTAGACCTCGTGCTTATCGATAAACGTCAACATGATCCAGTCACAGATGATAGAGCACTAATGGAGCAGGAAAGATCAGTTCTCACCACAAAAGCCTGCGTAAGAGTTCATAATCATTTTGTCAAAATCAAAGTCAATACTTACAATTCCCACTGATGTCATGGCTGTGACCGCATTGATGATGGTTGGGATGAGGCTAAATTTTCCTGCCTGAAAAAAAAATAAACCATTTTTAAATGTAACTAATGGAGACAGTACAATCTTTAAAAAAAGAAATTGCAGATGAAAGTCATTCTCTTCTATTATAGCCCCTTACGACTTTTCATTATCATACAACACTTAGGGGTGTGCTTTTATAGGAAGATAATCAATCAAGGGTTGTGTTTTGTGGCTCGATGTGAAATGAAGTTATTGTCATCACTCTGAAGTAGATTATTTTCCTAAAACAGTACATCGGTAAGTGTTTTATTCCTCTTATACCAGAGCGATTTGTTGACACTATTAAAGAACAACACGTTGTATGTTTTATCCTGTTATAGTTACATTTACTACTGATGTGGAATGTCCACAAAACTACTCAGTTCCTGTTATCACTCTTGCTGTAACAGCGATAAGCATTCGTTCCCTCACCCCTCTTTTTCTCTCTCGATGTTTATAAGACAAAAAAATGCATTTTGTCATGTTAGCAAGAAACCGCAAAGTCCTCTTTCCTGAAGACTTTTCCGTATTGCAGAACTTCAAGTTACAGCTTTACGTCTGTCTGACGCTGGAAACTCCTTCCATGAATGTTAAATAAACAGAAAACTTCACCATATCAACAATTATGCAACAATTTACGTGGAGCTTCCACACAAGTCCATGTGCAGTTACTATGGAAACAATCAAGCATTTGTACGATCACATTAATATAAACCTGTAATAACTAATGTCAGCGCTGCTGTTTTAGGAAAATCAATTAATCGATACCTTCTGACCAATCAGATTTGAGAATTCAGCAGTGCTGTGGTAGAATAATACAGTATAACGTTGTATAGCATATAATGCAGCTTTACAGGGTTTAAAGGACAAGACATATTTCAATCAATCAATCAATCAATCAATCAATAAAAAGAAACACCACCAAGTCAATTTATCTTGACTCAAGCTTTTCATATATTTTATTATTATAACAATAACTAGTTAACTGTCAATGTGTGTATTATGAAGTCCTTATAAACACGCATCAGATGAAGTGTTTTCAGTAATCGGATCTTACATGTCCATGTACGATGACATCCAAACGAATCCCAAATGCTTTTACAAGTGATCTGTACTCCACTCCGTCCTTGTAGTAGTATTTGGCAAACCTTGAAAATAAAACAGAAATATTAAGAAAGTTGTTCTTCTTCTTTCGGCTGCTCCCGGTAGGGGTCGCCACAGCGGATCATTGGTCCGCATGTTTGATTTCGCACAGTTTTTACTTTGGACGCCCTTCCTGATTAAACCCTCCCCAATTTCCTGCAGGCTTGGGACTGGCACTGGGAGTGCACTGTTGCGTGCAACTCCAGTGACTGGGGCTGGTTCCCAGGCTGGGAATCGAACCCGGGCCACGGCAGTGAGAGCGCCAAACCACTCGTCCTCCATGGACCCCAAATCCCTAAATGATGTTAAGCGACAAAATGTATCTCACTGAGCGCAAATAGTGAAGTGGCATCAAACAGAATCAAATATTTAAAGAATATTAAGAGCCTAGCTGAGGAGTCCTGTACCTGTAGTGGTAACCCGAGCTGGTCAGGGTTTTCCTGAGATCCAACCTCCGAAATGAGTAAGTAGGAACGCATTCTGATGGATCGACGTCAAAGTCGCAGTTCCAGTTAATAAACGCTCCAATCACTCCACCCTGAAGAAGAGGCAATAAGTAATACAGAAGCACTGAATTTCACAAAACAGCTGTTTGTAGCAGCTATAATGTCACTGTTAACAGGAACTAACTTGTTTTGCGGACTTTGCTTTACACAATTAAATGTAACTGTAAATTAATGCAAATATGATGTCATTCTTCAAAAACTGTAATCATTGACAAATGTGGTATAAGAGGAATAAAACACTTCAGCATGTGCTGTTATTGGAAAATAATCAACTTCGTGGCTTTGATTAGTTAAACTGTGTGACGTTGGTCACAGGTTTGTTGCCTTTCATGAGCAACTCCAGTGAATTTCTTTAGCGTCTGAATTTATTAACAAAGCAAATGTTTTGTCTGTAGCTCTTTCCAGTCTTGTATCTGTTCCAATGAATGCTAACTCACAGTTTTGCAGAGTTCACTGAACTTTTCTCGGGCCTGTTCGGCGATGTAGCCGAGTCTGAACACAGGGCAGTACGGGTTGGTCTCGGGGTGGTAATGACACCGCAGGAGCTTCTTCGGCTTCCTTGGTTTGATGTTCACCCTTAATTGATAGAGACATTTTTTTTTTAGAAATAGAAGTTGCTAAGACAGTACAAACATGCGAACATACAATATAAGGAAGGATGTTGAGTGGTGGTTCTGGAGAAGCCAGGGCCTCTGTAACGCTTGGACTCCCCTGGCCCACTAAATAAGGAATCTACATTATAGCTGTATCACTTTTTGCAATTTCTCAACACAATCATGTCATCGAGACACGTGTGAAAACTAAAACCGTGTGTCCTACGTGTGGAAAAATGGCTGTGAAAGTAAGCGAGTCGTGTAAAAGTCAACGTCAGCACGTGCTACATGGGAAAAAATTGTGAGACAGAGCATCTAAATCTGCATAGTAAATTTCATGTGACTTTTCTGTAAGTGAAAGGGGGTGTTTACTGTTTAAAGAATTAATCTAGAGACACTTCAGAGCTATCACAGTAGCAATTTCTATTTCTTCTGTGTGCCTAATTATGTACCAGCAGTTCCCAGTAATCACATTTTGTCTTGCTTTCTTACATATATTTTTGTTTCATATTTATAAAGACAGTACACACTCAAAAGACTTTATATGTAGAAATTCAGAGTGGGTATATACACTGGAAGAACATTTATTAAGAAAAACTAAAGTGTTGGAAAATGTATTTCCGCTCACTTGTATGTGGAAGAGGGCGGATAGCGCTTTTCTCTGGGTGTGTTATACTGCTCTGTGATGTAACAGTTTGAAAAGATACAATTGGATGTTTTCATGTGTCCTGGACATATCACGTGTTAGCCTTCACTTTCACCAGTTGGTAGTTTTCGTATGATACTGGAGAGTACCGACTACCCACCCTTGACCGGTTCTGGTGGACTCTGAGTGGACTCGTGAAACTTGAAACCCTTTACCTACCGCAACCTTATGAAGACTGTGAAGTTGACAGCTTCTTCCAGTGGTGGCTCTCTGCGAGTTAAAAAAGGAAGCACGGACTTATTAAATAGTTTTTGTTTGTTTGTTTCTATCAATGGACGGCGGCATTTAATGCTGTAATTACATCTCTGCAGCAGCCTCCTCGATCGGGCACCAGGTTTTGATCTCGCAGGTTTTAAAGGTGTAATTGTAGTAAGGCACACAGTGTCCTGTTCTCTGACCTGTGACGAAAGGATACGATTAGTGCAACACGCTTACAGTCTTAGAAACAAGCGTTCCTTGGAAGTTCTTTAGATAGCTGAAGGTTCGTTTGTTTCTGCATAGAACCTTTTGAAGTGTTTCCTCAAAAGGACAAACCAAAAAAATTCCCCAGAAATCTTTCCTAAAATTGGACTAAGCATTATTTCCTGATTTACTGGTTTTACAGAGCCACGATTCTCACGGTGGATTCCTGGTACCCTCAGGGATCTATTAAGCGTAGCCAGGGGGTCCATGATACTTTTATTTTGTTATGGTGGAAATCATAGCAAATTATTAGCAAAGTTATTATATTAATTATAGGGTTCTATATATATATAATGGAATATTTTTATTTTACTTTATTATTGAATAAAAATATTGCTAATTATTCAGTCGTTATCTAGTCCTCAGATCCTCACCGTGGCTGTCGAAGTCCAGCTCGCCCGGGACGCAGTCAGCATCTGAGGTGCAGTTTGCATTTGGGATGTTGAAATGCTGAATAAACAAACACACACAAAGCAGCAAGGTGCATCCGAGCACATGAGTGGTGTGTGTCCAGGGATTAAAATCACACAAAGCAGTGGTGACACATCATTATCTACAGGACTAGGTTTCATTTGCAGAACATCTGACTGGTTCCTTTTTGCGAAATGAAAAGTGACATAATGACAACATTAATGTCTTGGCTTCATAGCTGCCCTGAAATTTACACAAGCTACAGGAAGTGAATGTGATGCGATGTAATACTAAAGCTCACAGATACGTGATCTGAGAACTGAGATTAAAATATATATCGTGTGTGTGTTTACCTCAGCACATGCGCCCTGTCTTTGGTTGTGTGTCACCTCCCGCCTCAGTATTGTACTAATGACATCACCACCCTGCGAAGTAATAACAGAGACATCTGAGAGGAGAACAAAGACCCGCGTGTCCCATGTTATACCTATACAACTTTAATATTTATTATACAATATAATACAATATATTTAGGATTTTATATATGTGTCTCTCTCTCTCTCTCTCTCTCTCTCTCTCTCTCTCTCTCTTTCTCTCACACACACACACACACAAAGTGATGTTAGGGGATCCAGATGGAAGGTGTGTGTGTGTGTGTGTGTGTGTGTGTGCAGGTGAGTTTTAATTCATGTAAACACTTTCATGACATGACATGACCTGACCATAATCCTTATTAAACGACTCACAGCAGGTAGAAATAATAACATGTTCTCTTACACTGTAGTAACGAAAGAACTCAGCATAAATATGTTTATTTCAGCATTATTGTCCATATTGTCCATTACTTAAAAGTTAGCTAATCTGAGGAAAGCCCACTACTGGAGTAGTATACAGTATATATAGGGATTTTTCGAACAAATGACATGTGAACTAGGGTCGTATCGGTACATGTAGCAATCTGTTCTGACATTATACCACAGTGGGGTTGAATGCTCAAATCTGATTGGCCAGAAGGTGTGCACTATTTCATTTAACAGCACAGGAAGTTCCAGCTGTAACATGACTGTTAATATTAATGCACTTGTTGTAATGTGTTATTGTTTCTATAGTAACAACTCGGACACACTGACTCAGACTAATAAACGGATTTACAAACGGGTTGTTGCTTAACAAAGTAATTTGTTATAAAGGTTGATGTGGTGAAATATTTTTTGTTAGGAGACATTTATTTAACATTGATGGAGTCTAGGTTGTTAGGTTATGGTTTCTCCGTTTTCTCAATAAAATGACAGGCTGCCCTTTGTGTGTGTGTGTGTGTGTGTGTGTGTGTGAGGTGAGAGAGAGAGAGAGAGAGAGAGAGAGAGAGAGAGAGAGAGAGAGAGAGGCTTTAACGTAAGTGAGAACAGGAACTAACTTCCACAACATTGTCTAACTATAAACGAGATCTCGAAATTCTTCAAAAAAAATCTTCAAAATCTCTTTTTTCTATATTCAGAGCTCAGAGTCTCAGTTACTAGATGAGCTGCATTTATGACGTTACTCCAAAGTCTAGATTTTTCTTTAAGTATGCAAATGGATGCAGATTTCATTAGACAAAGCCTCACAAATGAATAAGTAAATTAATGTATTTTTTTGGATGAATGAATAAAAAAAAAACGCTTAGGAATGTCAGTCATGAACTAGAAAAGATTCATTCTGATATCTCTTGAATTGAGAGCAATTGAGCCAAGCACATAAAGGGTCATGTGAACGTCATCTGTAGGGGTAAGGACTAAAAAACTAGCAAATCTACTGAGGAAGACTAAGGAAATGCGAACACAGCAGAGAGGAGAGAGTGGAGTCTGCCGAACCGCATGACGGTCGTGTCCCGTACGCTGTCTCCGAGTACTGCCACTCCTCTCATCTCAGTGTAGACGGAACTCTCTGGACGTTCGTCTGTTTCCTGATATGCCTTCTGACTGATAAACACATACCTGCAAAGAAACATAGACAATACGTAAAGGAATTAAACACTCGAGGATGTGCTGTTGTTGGAAACGTAATCAGTGACAACGTGATGGTGTGATGAAGCCCAAAGAGATCATTTTCCTACACGTCTTGAAGTGTTTTATTCCTCTTATACCACAGCAAACGGTTTCAAACAATTTTTTTTTATTTAATAAAGAATGACATGGCAGAGTTTTTATCCGTTTATAGTTACAGAAAAATTCATGAGACAAGTTATCACTTACGGTATAACAGGATGGTTGACAGCAAGGGAGTGATCGGAGTGAAAGAAGAGAAAGAACTTCAATTGTTCTACTTTTCTTATTTTTTTTCACAGCTTGTTGTGTTACAGAGAAACCAGAAAATGTAAACTCCTCAGTCCTGAAGACTTTCCTGTGGTGAGAATAAAACTGACACTGGAGACTCCTTCCTTAAATGTTAAATAAATATCTCCTTACAGAAAGCTTCACTGTTAAGTAGCAACACGTTTTCTTTTGCTTTCTATTTTTATTAGCCTTAAAGATATGTGGCGCATCCGCCGTAACAGTCCCTGTGTAACCTGTTACTATAGAAACGATAACACTGTTACTATAGAAACGATAATACTGTTACTATAGAAACAATAACACTGTTACTATAGAAACTATAACACATTAATATAAACCTGTGGTTTGAATAACATCTGGAACTACATTCAGAGCTGCTGTTATAGAGAATTAATCAACACCTTCTGACCAATCAGATTCGAGAATTCAACGGCAATGTGGTGTAGATAAAAATCCGAGCCTGAGTCTGGACCTCACGCATTGAGAATTTATTCAGAAATCATTCGCAAGGACCTGAAAATACAGATAGTTCTGGAAAATTTCACATCTTATGAGAGCTCCTGAGTTCGTGTAAATTTACCACTATCACGTTTATATCAGTTATGTATTTTATATCCACGTAAGAATGTAATAAAAATGCGACTCCGTCATTTCCTAGTAATGATTTGAAAGAAAGCAATCCAAAGCAAATCCAGAAATTAAGACAAACAGCACAAGCCATTCATTTAGGACAAAAAGAATGGCGTCGAACGTCAGAAGGAAGCGTTTGTGTGTATGGTAGGTGACATGCTGCAGTGGCTGAGCTGCGTTACTGGAAAATTTCGTTCTATCAGCTCTCTGTGTGAGCTTTACCTTTTATAGAGTCTGTGGTACAAGGTCTCATTCTTTCATAAATAAAGACAAACTATAACTGTGATTTATGAATGATAATAATAATGACGAGAAATTCTATTTCACACAAAGGTCTAAAACAGAAAAAGCACAAAGAGATCTGACAATATTTTATGTGTAATATTGAATATTTTAATATTGACCTGCATAAATAAGCACAGCATAGCTGTTTGACTGAAAATGGAAGTAATGTACTGTACATTTTTACATTATTATTGTCAGCCACCAAATAAATAATAACAAATAAATAAGTAAGAACTGAAGAGGTATTTGAAAATCCAAAGGCTGGTTTCTGACTTTTGCACAATAATGTATATGTAAGTTATTATATATGTTACGATGCATAATGTGACTAGTTTTAGTTTTGAGATTTATGAACTCTCTCTTGAATGAAATAAATAAGTAAAATTTGCTTAAATTTACTTGTTTTATTTGTATAATAATTAACAATTCAACTCGAGTTTGAGTAAATTAAAAAAAAAACCTGCTTATAAAATTTTCTTACATATTTTATGAGAATAATCCATGGTGCTGCGTAAACCTCACTTAAAATATGCTTAGTTTCATTTTTTACGTTCAGATTTTATTTTAAGACTTTTGTGTGTGGAAATTGTGACCATGCTTTTCTTGAGAAAATCTCATTTCTTTCTTTCTTCTTCTTTCAGCTTTTCCCTTCAGGGGTCGCCACAGCGAATCATCACTCTCCACCTATCCCTATCTTCTACATC
>CM074968.1:13772962-13783491 GCA_037577455.1 Pangasius macronema | reverse complement strand
TGGCCCCCAACTTTATGTCCCCTTGCAGGGCCGTGAGACCCCTAGTCATCTCCTCCTGGCGCGTGACCATGATTGCGAACTGAGGTGCGATATGAGGTGATGTCTGGTGTACCTCAACAGTCCGTGCTTGGAAGGGGTGCTGAAGAGTGCTCACCCTATTATCTGGCAGTCGAGCGTTCAAATCCCAACGAAGCCACAGCCATTTGTGGCCCGGGAGCCAAGGGAGCAATATTGGATTTGCTTTCTGGGGGGGAGGGCTGGTATACACTCCCTCCAAAATCGAACAATCATAAGCGGCTGTGCGCTCATGTATGTGGGAGAGGGTAGATAGAGCATTCCTCACTCTCATTCCAGTGTGTCACTCTGCCTTGTGATTTAGCAAGAGCGGCGATTTGAAAAGATTGGATTCACATTTCCCAGTTGGTGGCTGTAGTATGGATGAGAACTGGCGACCAAACTGGTGAAACCATAAAAGGAAGAAAAAAAAAATCGGTGCTTGGCCCCCGTGTTTACGACCTCACTGGGCAATCATTCACTGCCGTGGTTTTTCTTGTCAGTGATATCCTGATAATCCTCAGCTCTACCTGTCTTCCACTCCAGGACACCTCAGCCTGACCCCATTTTTCTTTTTCTTTTTTTTTTTTGTATTCTTGGTTTTATGTCTTGCAGATGAGAGTATGCTTCATGGAGAATCAGATTTTCGACTCTTAAATTTCACTCTTCATTTGCAGCAGACACAAAGATACTTTGGTCATTCTGCTTCAGTTTCAATTTTGTAATAAACTCCCCAATGCCTCATTAGTCATGGATACAGAGCCAAAATGAGCCGGTTTCATTAAATTATTAATCTGTGAAGCTGCTCAGTGTCTATTTCAGTCCTTAATAAATAAGGAGATTCATTATTGGTTGCCAGTTTATCAGGCTCACCTGCCATATAGCTGCACTTAGACGGTATACAGTTACTTCTTATGGGCCATCTGTTTCTACAACACCCCCCCTTTTTACCCTGTCTATCAATAGAAAGGACCACCAGAGGAACAGCTTAGTATACACTGCCAAGTTCCTAAAGCTTGCACTGCTAAGTATCTTGTAGATGGCTATAATGAAGCTCAAACATTTTTGTCCGAGGTGTGCGTGTTGTGTGGCCGGTAGTGTTCGTATTATGTCCATAGTGGGTTGTTTGCTGCAGCAGGAAATGTCTTTCCTAATTTTCAGTATCGTTCTGTCTCTCTCTCTCTCTCTTTTGATTGCAGATGTAGATCTTCCTCTTTAACACCAGTTTGCCCCTTCTGCATTCCAGCAATACTCGCTCTCGCCCTGCCTGGCACTGTGATGGCCCTTTGTGTGTGTGTGTGTGTGTGTGTGTTGGGGGGGTTGCTCCGACAATGAGCTTAGTGTTTCAGTCCATCCAATGGACATGGTTCTCAGCATAACCTTTGCATATCTCCATGTTATAGAGATACAGAGAGGGAGAGAAACACTGTTAAGTAATTCCTCAACAGGAATGATTTTGCTTATTTTCTGGTATTTTTGGTATTTCTGGGTTTTTTTAAACTAGTGAGAATGACAGAAAGCTGTCATTTGACCTTTAGAATAACAATAGAGAGTGAAACAGATCTTAGTACTGTACAAAAAATGAGAAAATGCCAGTCTTCTAACATTTCTGCAAGACGGTGGTCAGAAATGGGCCAGTGAGACTCCTACACTGCCAAACAGATGTTCTTCTGTCATGTTGACTGTAGCTGACTTCAGCAAGTTGTGTCAGTATGACCTTCTGTTTTCAAAATATGAAAATAGCAGCACTGACATCTCAGAAGCTACGGTTTAAGATGAGTAGGATGAGTTCTGCCTGCATAGAGTTTGTTTTTTAAAAAAAAGAAGAAGAAGAAGAAGAAGGTAAGTCTCCCAAGGAGACAGTTTACATCAGGTAATGTCTGGTGTGCTTCAGGGGTCTGTGCTTGGCCCCTTAGCCATTGTGCACCACTGCGCTGGGAACAGTCATCCAATCTCACATATTTTTTAAACACTTGATCACTGAGACTTGGCTCTACCTGTCTTTCTCACCGGAGGACATCTTACTTACACACTTGTCAGATTACCTTCCAGGTAGCTTAGCCTGTATGAAGGATCGCCTCTAATTTTACTTTTGAAGGACTGAACTGCTTCTCGTTGTGGCTTGTCCCTCAAACAACCCAAACCCATCAAGCCGCTTCTGCCAAGGTCATGTAGAAACAGACAACTGATAACGATCTAAATTGCAGCAGGTTGTGCTTAGCCATCCTGTTTCTTCACTACAACAGCCTGTAGATAACAGTTGTCCAGTCAAACAGCTTTATCATCTTCCAATCTTCAGTGTTACCTTTGCTCCAAAGGACCTTTGAGTCTGACCATGCGTTTTAAATTGCCTTAGAGATATCTCAGCCTGGAAGAAGGATAAACCTCTCTCTCTCTCTCTCTCTCTCTCTCTCTCTCTCTCTCTCTCTCTCTCTGTCTCTCTCTAATATACCTCTCTGATAAAAATTTCCAGCACAAAATGAAATGTTACAGAAAAATGTTTGTATGTCAGTAAAGAAAGCAGCAGATTACATAAAAGACCACATTTCAGACAAAAAAAACATAATTGCTGCAAAAATAAGAAGCGAGTCGACAGTCAAAGTCTCCAGAAGAACTGTGGCTGCAGGATGCTCAGTAACACTTACAGCTCATTTCCTTATAAAACTGCACAAATTGTACCTGAAACTACTATTTTTGTTCTAAAGCGAAGGATCGTCACACCAAAAATTTACTTTGTTTCATTTATTACTGTTTACTGCTCTTTATAGTATTTTTTTAATGCAGAAAACATTTAATTTAATTATTTTTTGAAGGCATAGTTGCTCCACAGCATTTCTTTGCATGTGCCTAAGACTTTTGCACAGTACTGTGTGTGTGTGTGTGTGTGTGTGTATATCTGTAGCAGAGATAAAGAGATAAAGCTTCAGGATGGGGATCATCCCTTGCTGTAGCATGAGCAGCTGTATTTTTTATATATTTGTCAAGAGATAAGAGTTGTGTAAACAAGAGGTTGTTGTGGCAACGACTTTTTATAGCTGCTATAATTTAAGTGATATCAGGAACTAACTTGTTTGTTATCCCATGACATTAGATGTAACCACTGTAAATTGCTAAAAAGTATAGTGTAATAGAAATACATATGTAGTGTAATAGCATGACACTGTCCTATCCTTGATTATTTTCCTATAACCGCACACCCCCAAGTGGGCTATTCCTTACTTAAGAAAAACCTCAAGACACATCAGTGTTAAAATGCCCCATTTCCCCCAAGCATGTATCTTGAGCTCTCTTTACATCCAGCCGTGTATCTTCTCTTCCCATGTGACCACCATTTACCGCAAACCCATTTTCTTGCCGTCACCCTATTATTATATCTTGAATATATCATTTGCATTTACATTTACAGCATTTGGTAGGCGCCAGACGCCCTTATCCAGAGCGACTTACATTTATCTCATTTACACAGCTGAGCAGGTGAGGGTTAAGGGCCTTGCTCAAGGGCCCAGCAGTGGCAGCTTGGTGGTGCTGGGGATTGAACTCATGACCTTCTGATCAGTAGGTCAACATCTTAACCACTGAGCTACCACTGCCCCCACTTTTCATTGGTACCTCCTTATGCTTCCTACAGTTATTATGCACGTGCTTGTGGTCACTTGGTGTGGATGCTTTGTTCTGGAGTGTGTGTTCTGCTGGTGAGCCTCCAGGTGGTTTGTAAAGTGCTTCATTTAAAAGTGTTTTTTCGAATGTAAATGTAATGTAAATAAGTGAAGTGGTACAACGTGTGGCTTTGTTCACGGATGCGCTTAGGCTTTCTGCATTTCTCAGTGGATTTAATGTGGCTTACGAGTCTATCTATCAGTTTGCAGCTCAGCCTTGGACTCCACGCTCTGCTCTCAATGGTGCTTTGTGTGTTTACCAAATAGACACCAGGCCCTCCTCCCTATTTTCTTCTCTCTCTCTCTCTCTCTCTCTCTCTCTCTCTCTTTCTCTTGTTGTCTGTCTCACTTGTTCTTGTGCTCTGTTTGCCTTTTTTGCCACCCCCCATTACACACACACACACAGTGACAAGTGCAATTCCCAGCAGTGCAGCAGATCTGACGCTACAGGGAGTAGATGAGGAGCTGGGTCTTTTCAGCCAACTCAGCTCCTGGAGATCACAGGCAGTGGAGGTGAAACGGGGAGAGAGAGAGAGAGGGAGAGTGAGGAGGCGTGGTTTAAAAACACATCAGGTGCTGTGAGAGACAGAGGTTTAGAAGTGAAACGATTGACTGCCTGATGCCGCACAGCAGCCAAGCAACGAGCCCGAGCTGTCTGCGCTAGGAGGAGAGACCGGAGGACTGCAGGGTGATGAGGATCTACTCCCATGCTTGTGCTTCCATCCTCGTGCTTCTGCCGGTCCAGCTGGGATGAGCAGATCCACTCTCTGAGGTACTCGCTGCACACTCCTCTCAAGCATGAATGAGTTCTGATTGCTGACAGCTCCTGCACTTTTGTTATTTTTTGGATCGTGTTATGGTGACGTCTGTCGGGTTTCGTTGAAGGTATGAGTCAGACTTTCGGGTTATTTTTGATAAGCGCTTACTTGATAATAGACAGATATGGAAGGTGAATGAAAAAAGAATGAATGGCCGTGTGAAAACCAACCAACCAACCAAAAAAAAAAAAAAAAAGAAGAAGAAGTAGGTTTTTGTTCCTTCTGCAGTTTAGAATATATCTTAAGCAGCTTGCTATTTAGAAACATTTCTGAATTGATTACACTGATGAGAAAGTTAAGAAAAGTTAACCTGCACTTATTATTTAATCACAGTCCCAGTCACTGTTCTTGTGTCTTTGTGTCTCATGGACACACTATTTCATCCCACTGCTTCTCATAAGTCTCTATCGACAATACAAATCAGCTCCTTCAGTGTGCGTGAGGTTTGGTTTTGAAGTGGTTGAACCTCTTGCGTGTTCATGGCTCTTGTTCCAGAAGAATGATTTCGTCTGGCTTGCTTTGCATGAAAATTTGCCTGGCGAGATAACACACGTCTATCAGTTTCAGCTGATCGGTAGTGGTGGGTGGTGGAAGGAAATGGATCATGTCATTGCTGTACGCGATAAGGATGACATTTTATGCTAATCCCCAAAAAAAAAAAAAAAAAAAATGGCATGTCCAGACTTAAATTCCTTAGCTTTACAGCTACACACAATTCCTTTTAGTTTCACAGCAGAAATACTGAATACGGCGTAATAAACGATGGATAAATGAATAATAAACAGTTATGAGGAACTGAGTATTTTTGGACCTGTAGTCATAAAACACATCAGGCTGAAATAACGACTCCAAAAATACATTTATATGAAAGTACTCTTTACTACTTCTTACATTCTTAGAAAATACAGTTCCTCAAGGGTTCTTTAGACAGTTAAGGGTTCTTAAACTTTCTGTGAGAGTGAAACACTGTTGTAGTGTTGTACGTACTTTTTTTCCCATTAAGGTTGTAGATCTGCAAGAGTATAGTAAATTAAATGAATTAGAAGTTACATGTAGAAGTTGCTGCCAAAATGAGGCAGAATGTTTTCTGCCCCAAATACCCTCTGGAGCAAATTAATGGGCCAACACACACACACACACACACACACACACACACACACACACACACACACACACACACATACAAATGTTGCACATTATTAAAGGTGGATGGAAAAACACCAATTTGTCAGTGAGCAAACTTTTGTCACATTTACACTCAAAAATTCAAAATGAAAAGTATTGAATTTAAATTAAATTTCGTTCCCTCTTTTTCTTGGCCGTTTTTTAAAGTTGTTTTTATTTTTATTTATTTATATATTTTGCCTCAGAGTGTATACTGTCTACAAAAATGAAAAATGTGTACATTTCATATCTCTGTACAGTATGGCCTGTTAACAAACGACCACTTAAGTAACTGTAAGTAACTTTGTCACATTACGCTTGTATCACGTTAAAGGCTTTGTGCTTTACCTGGCTTTCAGTGATAATTAATACTTGTACTGAAATATGAATTATTTATCAATCAAAACATGTACTTGTTGATCACAGCTCAGTTTTTAAAAAATATTTTGCCTCAATCTAATTGAATTTCTGTGGATTTTAACTTTTCTGAAAAACTATATTTAAAACAAATCCTCAGCAGGAACGGGCTTACAGTCCCAGGTGCTCATCACTGTATCACAGTTAGTTATGGAGTTATGGACAAATGGAAACATTTAGTAAACTATCCAGCAATGGGAATGTGGTTGGATATTTTTTGATACAAATTAAATACAAATTGAGTTGTAACTTTTCAAGCATGAGCCAGTGATGGAAAACATGTGCTGACGTGTTTTTGGTTGGTTGATTGGTTTATTTTTTCAGCGTGGACACTTTCACTTGTAGAATTTTGATTTCATTTGTATGAAATTTGTATCAGTAAAGATCCAACCACATCACTATTGTTTGTTTAATTTATGACAAAACGTTTCTGGTTTCCCATGTTAAAGTAACGTTTTTTAAATTTATTTATTTATATATATATATATATATTCTTGATCTACTTGAATACATTTTAAGTGTGGACACTTGTGTCACTTTCACTCAGTAAAATTTTGACACAATTCCCAAACTTTCACTTTGCACAGTGTTTCTGTACAAACTGGTTCTGGGATTCAAACTGACAGCCTTCTGAATGGTTTTATCACTAAGCTGTATGATGACCCAAACAGAATGGTGTGCAAAAAAAAGGATCCACCACAAAATATAAAATCTTCCCATGAGATGTGGAAATATTCTTATAATCCATATGAATATGCATATGAATCCATATCAATATCCATATGAATGGATAAGCAAATATATTAATGCTAATCTGCTCAGAATTCCCAGACAAGCCTCAAACTCATGGTGAGGTGAAAAGACTCTAAGACGTGTTGCCCAATGATCGACGCTAGACCAGGATGCAAGACCAGGACTAGCCGAGACTGAGACCTTGAGATCATCAAGATCGAGTCTTAACCATCAAATCTTTTTCAAGTCCAAGCCTTTACTTCAGCTATTTGGCTTCATTCGAGCATTGCCCCAATGAATCGTCTGTTTTCCAGAAGAAGGAATTAATTCATGCTAAACTTTGTGCACACGCAAGAAAAGGCAAAACCATTTTCACAAACTCTTAGACAAGACTGAAGCTTTATTTAGCGAGACCAATGTCCATTGCCAAGACAAATCCAAGTACAAATGGTAATAATCTGAGACAAGTCCAAGTAAATACAGGAAACCTCTCAAGACAAGAGTCGAGTCCTAAAGCCCTAGCTGCCACAGGGACTGTCTCTTCAGTAAGTGCTTTATCCTGGTCAGGGGTCAGGGTGGATCTGGAGCTAATCCCGGGAACACTGGGTGTCATGTGGGAATACATAGGAGCTTGGTCCATCTCAGGGCACACACACACACACACACACACACACACATCTAGGGCAATTTATCATAGCATGCATTTAGTACCCCCTTTTTTTAGCACCCGCTTGTTTTTGAGATTTGGGAGGAAACTGGTGAACCCAGACAAAACCCAGAGAAACACGGAGAGAACATGCACAGGAAATTCCACACAGGATTGAGCAGAGAATCCTGAAGCTGTGAGGCAGCAACTCCACCAAGTCACCCATAACTTCAATTTAAATCTGAGAATGAACTTTGTGTTCTCACGGACACAAACAAAGCCGTCATTGTCAACACATGACGACTCGGGGGAAAAAATGCGCGAGTAGGTTTCAGCTGAGTAGGACAATAAGCTCCGTCGGCTTTTGAGCGGGATTTGTCTCTGCCACTCTGGCCTACTTTGATCTTCTACTTTGACCCTTATTCAGAGTCCCTTTTTTTCTGCCTTCTGTGGGCCTTTTTCTTGCTAGATGTGTTCACTGGCAGCCGCATTGTGCGTACAGCGCTCTGCTACGGCCCTGATGGATACGTGATGAAGCGGGCAGTGGAGATCTGATTTCAGACTGTGTAGGGGGTGAAACACAGGATCACTTTCTACCTGAATGTATTATTCATTGAGCAAGTAGGTGATACATGTGTGCAGGGGGGCTGTGCCGATTGTCTCAGAACTCCACATACTTACATCATGAACAGGATTCTTCCATTCCAACCCTGCTTTGTAAGTAGTACAGCTTTTCTAACTCACTTTTGTGTGCTCGCTGAGTCTGAATGACTGATAAAGTTTTGGCAAGCCAGAATGGGGAACCTGTTTTCTACATCCCATTGTCTGTTTCCTTTCACCTTATCGCCATCCATTCTGGTTTATCTCAAAATATAAAAGTGTGGACGCTGGGCTTGTTTTTTGGTCCGGTCACATTTCCACTTCATTGTTGATCTAAATGTCAAATACACCCAAATTTGGTGTCCTAATTTGTTTTAGTAATGATTTCCAGTGGAGGCATACAGTACGTTATAACCTGTGTATTATGAAGCACATCCAGCATCGGGCTCCTGGGAGGATAATAATTAAATGAGCAGCAGGAGATGTTCAGTAATAATTGGACACGGGAGGGAAATGATGTGAGCGATGACGAACATCTCACTATGAATTAGGGAAAGGCGGAGAAACAACGTTAAATGACTGGGGCCACGGTGGCACTAAACAAGAGCCATAACGAGGATGGAGGAAATGCAGCTACAAGCATAAATATATGCTGCTATCTATCTATCTATCTATCTATCTATCTATCTATCTATCTATCTATCTATCTATCTATCTATCTATTTATCTATAAACCTGGCACACCTTCAAAAACAAGGCATACATGGGGGGCTAATGGTTGATTTTGCAGTTTTTCTGGTCAAATAAAGCCAGGCATTTAACTTCAGAATCACTTCCTAACCAACAGGAAGTCCTGGAAACTTTAATCGGTCTCCATTGCCACCTTTAATTCCCAAAATTCTGGACAGTTGTGAAAGCTGTTCTACCACTAGGACATATAACAACTGTCTATATAAAGAGCAGACATTTTAAATTTCATATATCACCTGATGTAACAGGCTGTTTGAGTTTTAATGAACATGATGTCAACCTTAATGCTCAAAGCTATTTCATATTTCATATTTCCCCCCAAAAAATGATGGTTTAAGTCAGGAAACCAACAAAAATCCCTTAAATGGTGGTATGTTTCTAATAGACTGAAATCATGGAAGACCATAAAACAGGGAATCAGACAGGACAATTTTCAGTATAAATCCTTAAAGTTATTTGAATGCTTCCAAGTGCAAGCAAATTAAAATTTTAATACAATATTTCATGAGATACTGTGTGTGGCTGTGCATCAACCTGTGCTCGGGGCAAGGACGATAAAAACAGGAGATAAAATGGGTCAAATAAGTGGCCTGACACTGCTTTTAAGATCCATTCGTTGACTTCTCCTATGCATAACACTTACTAAATTAACATGACGTCCACCTTAATGCTCAAAGGTATTTCTGATTTTTTTTTTTTTAAATATGAATTAATGGGAAATCAATAAAAATGTGCAAAAATCCATTAAATGCATGTAATGCCTCACATACACCAAAATAAATATCTTGTTATAAAAGATCATAAAGCTCAAATTCAGACAGAAAAACTTCTGTGTGTGTGTGTGTGTGTGTGTGTGTGTGTGTGTGTGTGTGTGTGTGTGTGTGGTCCTGTGGTAAGTTTGTTCAGGGTGAGGACAATAAAAACAGGACATCAGATAATAAAATCAGACAATAAAAACGGGACTTTCCCAGATGACTGAGAAGAGTGTATCTACATGAACATGGGAAAAAAAAAAGAAAAAAAAGATGTTTCCAAGTTCTGTAACTCACAATTTTAATACAATATTTTACAAGGTGTGTGTGTCTGTGTGTGTGTGTAAGTAATGAGATGTGATGTGTTTGCACAGGGCGAGGACAAACAGGAAATTATATAAACATTATATAAAATGAGACTTAATATTGTTTTTATGATTTGTTTGTCATCTTCCTGAAGACTAAGAGCAAGAGGAGGTGGAGAGGACAAGTGTGATGTAAGAGTTACACACTTCTGAGTTGTCAAGGGAAGTCAAAGGGCATCCTGAAAATTGTATTAGGGCACTTCCTGTTTTACCCGATGCTCAGAGCAGGAGGAACAAATTTTAAAACGCTTGCTCATGCATGAAGTGATTCGCACGGTAGTTTGCTATAGAAATTCTTTCTTTTTTTATATGAACTGCTATCCCCTGCTCGGGCTTACACTTGAACAACTGAACAACTGTCTCGTTCGGGAAATGATATCAGAGCTCAGGGTTTTATTCATGTTGGGTCCAATGGGTCACCTCACAGAGTTCATTTGGGTTAATGCAGGCCCTGCATTAACAACTGAACGGCCCTTAAGATGGAGATGGGGATTCCTCCAAGTGAAGTGAAGTGAAGTGACTTTGTGGCCAAGTGTGGTGACCCATACTCGGAATTTGTGCTCTGCATTTAACCC
>CM074968.1:13756695-13772907 GCA_037577455.1 Pangasius macronema | reverse complement strand
ACTGCCCACTAAGGGCAAATGGCTAGGGCAAGATGACGAGGGAATGTTAAAAAGGTTTCCTATGTACAGCCCTTTAAATATTCCCTATCAGTAAGAAAGTGTGAGCCAAGAATGTTGTAACAACGGTACTTGAATTCACATGTGCAATTTCAAGGCATAATGTCTGAAAATAGAAAAAGTCACTTGACCACTTATGTTATAAACAGCCTAAACATCCTAAAGAATGTCTATCTTTCGCTGACACGCTGAAAAGATTCTCGTAACAGCACTTTATTATTGTTGTCTCATTCTCAGTGTGCCGTAACTGTCCTGAAATGTGAAGTGTCTGTAAAGGGCTGTGTTATTGTGATCAAGCTGGAGATTAAAGGAAGCAAAAAGGTGTCAGGTTTTACAAGGTCATTTTGTCATCTCTGATAACTCTTTGATGAATAAGGTGAAAGAGTGAAGTGAGCACAGCATTTTCCATGCTGACAATATTTGTGCGCCGGCTTGGGAAAACCCATCGGATGTTGCTGTGTCTGATTTCTGGCAAACAGGCAAACATGACGAAAAAAATCACATTTTGGCTCCATTTTTTTTCTGCCTTTAACATGTTTTGACACATCAGTTGTGAGAAAATATGGATATATTTCATGGAAGATTTCCTTGACTTCCCAAACTTGCCGAGGCTTTCTGTCAAGCTCACGTTAGATAAGAGATAAGAGATAAGAGACACGCAGGCTGAGTGAGGGAGTGTTATCATCACTGTGCTATCAACACAAAGACCATACTGAAACACAAGGAATAAAAACAATAAAATTACAACATATTCTGAGACAGAAGTCATATGAACTTAAAGTTAGAGAGTCAGAAATAAACAATAAACATAAAGCTTTAGCAAATGATCATAGAGTCAGGGGCAAATACTTAAAGGCAGACACTCCCTCAGCAGATAAGGAGACAGTTTAGCAAACACGCTTGTAGTTTAGGAATAAACGTGGGTGTAACGATATACGTATTTTTCACGGACGTACAATATTAATTATTTTTATACCACTGCGAGATTTAATTCTCGAATCAGACGGTGTTTTTTGATTTTCTAAAACAATAGTTAAATATTAACAATAACAATAAACAGATGTTTAACTAATGTTAATTACATAAACATAAACATAAACACAAGATTGGTATGGTGAAGGCTAAATGTTAGTAGAGATTTATTAACATTTTTGGAAGGAGTCTCCAGTGTCAGGGTTTCGTAACTAATTTGTTTTGCTGATGTTCCACATAGAAATAGTTCAAAAGTGACACGTCGTTTATTAATCATCGGCAAATCACTGTGGAATAATAAAAGGAATAACACACGTATAGTAACACTGTTATAAAAAAAAAAATCCACTTTGGTGGTCGGAGTGTGGTTACACTTCATGTTGTCGTTGATTATTTTCCTATAACAGCAGCTCCCAGTGTTTTATTCCCTGTCTATTGTTCCTTACACAAACCGTACACAATCTGGGGCGCAGTCGGCGTTCCAGTTCATCCCAAAGATGTCCAGTGGGGTTGAGGTCAGGGCTCTGTGCAGGACATTCGAGTTCTTCCACCCAAACCATGTCTTCATGGAGCTCGCTTTGTGCACAGGGGCATTGTCATGCTGGAACAGGTTTTGGGTCTCTTAGTTTCAGTGAAGGGAAACTGTAACACTACAGCATACAAAGACTTTCTATACAGTTGAGGGGAAGAACCATATATGGGTGTGATGGTCAGGTGTGCAAATACTTTTGGCAATATCGTATATTTAATTTAGTGTTTTGATTCAAAGTTTAGACATTTGAGCTTATTAAATTATTAAATTTAATGCTTATTTTCAAACATTTGAATCCCTCTTTTCATTCATACAGTAAGTAATTATCAACACGGTTCATTTTATGAAGTTTTATGAATTTTATGAATACATTATATTCACTTGTCTTGCAAAACAAACTCTTAAATAGCTCTAATGTTGATTCGTTATTGATTATAACGTTAAGTCTCAGAACACCCTTACCTGTGATCAAGTCACAGTACCACACATCCTCTCATGGCTTATTGCTTTATTAAATCAATATACAGCAGATCCTTTTGCTATAAATGCTATGTATATATTTACTTCGGAATGAGATACATGTAAAAGAGAAACATATATATATTCCAGTCCAGGAAGCGTTTTCCCAGGCCGCCACACGTGCTCCTTGAATACTGCCCATGTTGCCTGATGTAACTTCATATATGTAGTAATCAAGATCACTGAAGTAGATGTGATTCTAATCTTTACATCTGACATGCAAAGGCACTGGAATTTCCCAAATCTCATGTTACATGAACTATTTAATTCTTGCTTGCGGGAGCGTGAACAGTGTGTCGGCTCTCTTCCTCGCAGGTATGATGGTTGGGAAGCAGGGGAAGCAGTGGAAGTCGGTGTGTAAAGGTCTGGTTCTGGGTACTCTCCTCACCAGCTGCATGATTCTGCTGTACTGCCTCTCGTCTCCTGAGGTGCAGTTCAGTATGCCAGAGTAAGTAATTCGTCTCACAACATCTCTGTCTCTCTATGTGTCACTAAAATGTATGGGCTTGTTTATGTGCAGCAATGTAGTGACTTAACCCTCTCAGGAATAGTGTCCATGGCTGTTTACTGAAATATAGCATGTAAATCACCTCCAAATGACTTTAATTTAACATAAACTGTCATTTAACATAAACTGTAAACTTTACTGTAAAATTTCTGTTCTAGGCAAACTTTCTAAACAAATGACTACCTCATGTAAAAATATTTTTGTGCCAGACAGACTCAGAATTCTGTAGCATTTTAAAACTAGAGTTTTAATTATTATTATTATTATTATTATTATTAGTAGTAGTAGTAGGTAGATTTTTTTAGTGAAGGTAGATTTTTTTCATCTCTGAAATCAGCTGCTTCATGACCCAGTACTAAACTGAATAAATCTTGTACATATCAAGAACATTGCAATATTCTGTCCTTTTGATCATCATATATACAGGTATAAAGTTTTGCATCTTTTTACTGATTTCTTTGCTCATTCTATTTCTATTCCATTTAAAATATTCAAATGGCATGATATTCTAAGCAATAAAAGAAAATCTAAAGAATCTGGATTTGATTTTAAATATTTTTATCCATGAAACTTTGGGTAAAAGTTTACTTCAGTTGATAAACAGGTGTGTGACTGCAGATGTGAACAGGATGGACACCTAAGTAAAATCTCATGTATCGTTTTATTTCATGTAAGCTACACTCCATTTTTGGTTTCCTGTATAGAATATAGCATCATGTAATAACACCTGGAATTTCCACACATGAAATCTTTGATGATCAACATTTAATTGTTAATAAATCTCTATCAGTAGACATAAAAGACCCATTCGTGATACTAGGAATTGTATTTCAGTTTTGCAAATAAAAAGTTTGCTTTATGTTGAAATTGTACTGCATGTCAATTTGTTTAAAGCAGAATTAAATCAAATTCAATTTGTAATATATAATTTTAATTTGTGAGTAAGGCTTTAAAACTGTATTCAACAAGAAATTCTAACATTAAAAAATCAGATGTTTAACATTAACCCTTTGTATGTAAAACTTTAAAACTGAATTCAACATGAAATTCTGACATAAAAATGCAAGTCTAATATTAAAATTGTGGAATTATACTGGCACAACTTTAAATTCAAATTAAGATTCAAACAAGAACAGATTCAATTATTGTTTTTTTTCAGCCAATTAATTATAAAGAAATAATCAATAATTTCAAATTGAAGCATAGAAATTCAGATTTGCGAAATTAAAATCCAAATCCCAAGAGCACAAAGATCATTCCATTACTAATCTCTATATTTTTCAGTTATCTTTCCAACAATCAAGAGTTTTATGTCGCATGAATATCAGCTGATTATTTGTTTGGATTTTGGATTGAAATGATTGATTTTGCTTCATTTAGCCTGTTCTGTTCATTGTACATTCGATTTTAAAAGACTTTTAATATCTACTACCTCTTTCTTTGACCCAGATTGTTGGGTTTTACTCACATACATTTATTTTAAGTACAGTTTAATATATATATTATATTTTTTTATTCTTGCTAAGGACAGTTTTGTTAGCACTGCACAGTTGTTGCCATCTATTGTCACTTTTTAACATTAAATTTGACTTTTAATTTAGCTTTTATGAGCTCTGCTCACTTTATCTGTGGATTGCTCTAAAGAGCTTGTCTTGTCTTGTCTTGTCTTTAAGGAAGGATTTAGTTTACCAACAAAAAGCATCTTATCTGTTTGATTTCTGTGCACAGCCAGCATATTTTCTCTAAACAAATTATCCGACAGTCATTCACACGTGATTGAGCCAGACTGCATGCTAAATCAGAGCGGAGGTTAACTTCATGCAAATTAGAGTTAAAGTGTTTAACAACAAACTCTAAAAAAAGGGAACAAACACTATTTCATATGTAAAAATGTAGGAAAATGACTTTTACATGCATTTCCCCTCCACTAAATCCCAACTTATATAGACGTACACGTATCAGTGTGGCAGTAAAATAGGGATTATGAATGGTGTCAGTGAATAAGTGGTTAAAGCTCCCAGTCTTGTGCCCTTACACACTCAGAAATAAGGGTACTGAAGTGTACCGTTCCATGTCACCGGGGTGGTACTAACAAGCATACACTTTGTGTATCTTTAATAAGTACTCTTTTACCAATAGTACACCAATATTCATGTTTCCAGGTGAAAGATACATACTAAATGTATAAAAGATAAGGGTGCCACCCCAGCAACAATGAAAGGTACAGTTTGGTAGCCCTTTTTTCTGAGAGTGTAGAGTGTAGCACCTTGTTAATGGCCATTTTAAAACTTCTTATTGATGCAAAGATGTATTATATGATGATCCATTTGTATCGTTACCACATTAAAATATTGCAATGCATCATTTTCATTGAGCTTCTTTGGTTTTTGGTTCTACCACTGTAAAAGTACAGTTTGGTACCCTTTTTGATGAGAGTGTACAGTCCCCAGCACAGAGTATTAAATAGTCTTTCACAAAATCCCAACTTGCACCAACCCTGTGATGTGACCTCATTCATAGAAATTTCCAAAACCTTAACCACTGAGGTACTATGTTTTTCAGCACTGAAACCTAGTAATTCATACAATCAATTTCTTGTTTCCTTCCCAGAATTCCTGTGCCTTATTCATGTGCCCACCAGCCATCACCTGGCCACGTTGCAGCTGCCTCCAAGGGCCTGTCAGGCGCCCATCAAGGCTTGGGGCAGGAGCATCACTGCACCCCAAAGGTGGACATCATGTTCATGAAAACCCACAAAACGGCAAGCAGCACCATCCTGAATATGCTGTTCCGCTTTGGCGAAAAGCACCATCTGAAGTTCGCCTTCCCGAGCAGTCGCAACGACTTCTTCTACCCCTCATTCTTCTACCGCTCACAAGTGAAGGACTATGGGCCTGGGATGTGCTTCAACATCATGTGCAATCACATGCGCTTCAATGAAGCCGAAGTAGAGAAGGTGCTTCCAGGGGACACTACCTACATCACCATTCTGAGGGATCCAGCAGAGCTCTTCGAGTCCTCTTTCCATTACTTTGGCCGCTTAATACCTTTTACCTGGAAACTCTCTGGGGATGATAAGATGGAAGCGTTCCTCAATGACCCTGAGCTTTATTATGACCCAGAGGGGTTCAATTCCTTCTACCTCAGGAACTTACTTTTCTTTGACTTTGGACAGAATAATAATTTACCATTGGATGACCCGAAAGTGGAAGAAGGCATCCGTGCAATTTCAAGACGTTTCCACTTAGTCATGCTGGTGGAGCACTTTGAAGAATCGCTCATCCTGCTGAAGGACGCCCTCTGCTGGGACATGGATGACCTGCTGTTCTTCAAGCTTAATGCTCGAAAGGGGTCCACTGTCTCCAAGCTGACCCCCGAGCTCAGAGCCAAGGCCTTGCAGTGGAACAGTATTGACTGGAAGCTCTACCAGCACTTTAACGCCACCTTCTGGAAGAAAGTGGAAGCGTACGGTCGAGAACGCATGGCAGAGGACGTGGCAGAGCTGCGGCGCCGGAACGCAGAAATGGCCACAATCTGCATCGAAGGTGGCCATGCGGTGGATGCCGGGAGCATCCATGAGACTTCCATGCAGCCATGGCAACCTATAGGGGAGAAATCTATTATGGGATACAATCTGAAGAAGAATGTAGACAAAGCACATCAAAAACTGTGTAGGAAGATGTTGACGCCAGAGCTGCAGTACCTGACAGACTTAGGAGTCAATTTGTGGATCACTAAACTGTGGGGTCACGTGAGGGATATCCTTCACTGGTAGAAATGAAGAATAGTGGGTCGACCTCTGACCTCTACCTATATGTGCAAACATCAAAGATGTTCACCTCTGACCTCTATGAAACAAGTGAAACCTCGTTCTGGTTTGAGCGGGATGGAGAGTGAATACAAATTTGAAAGTCATATAAGTGGTAAACAAACTTGATGGTTATGGCTCTGCAGATTTTAATGTCATTTTCTTTGGTCAGCTTTGTTTTCATTGAAGTCATGTCACTGCAACGTATAGAATTGTTAAATGGTGCTTGCGTCAATCATGGAAAAAACAAATCAGTGAGACACCTTGTCTACCCATATGGAGAGGTTTCTCTTCACATGCTGCCAATGCCGTATCAGTAAAGTCCTCTCAGTAAAGTTGACTGAAATATATGAAGGCACAGGGATACTATGTGTTCCTGTTTTACTTATCTTATCAGCTAATATGACAAATCCTGCTGACCAAAGAGCAAAGTGCAGTATATCTTTGTCCAGAAGGATTTAAGAGCTAGCTGTTATAAAAGAGGCAGATACCAAATGTGAGATTAAAATTCTATGAATAAAATAAAAACTAACATAAATATGGTTTGGTGACTTGTCTTCATCATGGTGTTGTCCTTATTTCCATCAATGTCCTTATTATTAGCTATTATTGCTGTTACCCATTGAAGGCAGACTCTCCTGTTCATCATCATGAGCCTGGGAAGTAGTGGCAGAGCATGTGATGGAGGGATCCATATCTGGTCCAAACTCTGATCCTTTTAAAATAGTTCTTCTTTTCATCATCATCACTTGCAAATTAAACAAAAGTCCTTTCCCAGATTCTGTCCCAGATTCAGTGATATCGTCAGACATTGAATTGCTGCCTTAAGAATGCAAATTGTATCATATTTCATGGAAGCCTGAGGTTTACACGCGTCACTTCAATATAGTATGCAAAACTGAACAGTGGTGAAACCCCTAGGTTAGTTCTGGTACAACCAGTCACCATCATGGGCCACATATATGTTTGAATGAAGTCGACCTGTGTGCAGTTATAGTGTCATACACGTGATCTCGAAAGAAATACACCTGTTCCTGCAAGGCCCCTGAGTTTGTTACCTACACAAACAACATCATGAAGACCAAGGAGCTATCAAAACAAGCCTGGAACAATGTTCTGAAACCATTACATCTTAAATCTTAAATATTTTAAAAAATTTGGATGAATGGGAAAGGAGGGTATTAATGAGAAAAGCCACACATTGAGTCCATTTCAGTTCTAGCTTGTAACACTAAAAAATGTGGAAAAGTTTAAGGGGGTTGAATAGTCCTCATTTAGGGCCAAAAACATTTGTAGTATTCCTGGGACAATGTCTTGGTAAGTACATAGGTGAAAAAACAGAATGGCCTTGAATGAATCAAAAGTAATTAATCACACCAGGGAAATATTGTTAAGACAAAAACATTAAAGTGTTAAAAATACACTGGCATGACTGTGTCATAGTGCATTATTTCTATCAGTAGTCTTTCCATAATCAAGCTTTCCATGTGAATGAATGAATCTGAATGTATCATATTTAATTCAGGGACTTCTGAAGCTATACTTCATTGGTACACATTTAATGATTAGGGACATTTTCTGTTTTCTACGTATGATCATATGATTGCAGTGTTAAGAGATTATCAATGTAACATCCACTTTGTTCTGCAAAAGGAGGCTAAAAGACTCCTGGAATTTCAGAACATGTATTATTGTGGTTTTCGTCATTGCATTAGTGTGATAGATATTTCGGCCCATCACTAATAGAGATTATTATGAATGTGTAATAGTGTCATCTCCTGGATGATTACACCTTTGAGTGTAAAAGTTTTCATTGCAATTTAACTGTAAATAAAACTTATTTGATGATGTTGAAAATAAAAAAATGGCTATGTATTGGCAACAAGACAACCAGTTTGAGTTTTTTCATTGTTAATTTTAACAAAGGCTATTTGGCCATTATTGTTACTTGTCATAAAGTAACATCTGTGAAACCCAACACACAAAATGTTTAATTTCTATAAATTAAATTGATTCATTCTCAATAAATTCTACATAAATATCACCAGTTTCATCTACATGAGAAGCTTCATGACTTGTTTTAGAAATCCCACAGACCAGTTTCAGGACATTGCCCTTTGTCCAAAGCAGGTGAGTTTCATGGTGTGATGGGTTTTGTGGTTATTGTGTTGCCAACTTTTTTTTTAGAGGAAAGTAGCTATGCATGGTCAAAAGTTTGTACACAAACTGAAATACAGAACAATTAGTGGCCAAAATTTATGCAACTGCCAATAAACCCCAGCTTATTACCAAACATCACCATCAGAGACCCCCATAGCTGTATACTATAACTCTGGATCCCATTAGAAAATAATCAAAAACATGTAGTATCAATCTGAAGACACCTGTTAAACCATTAGGATGATTTACATTGTGGAATAAATTCATTCACTCATCATCAGTAAGCACGTTGTTCTGGTCAGGGTCAATGTTGATCCAGAGCCTTTCCTGGGAATATTATGCGTGAGGTGGGAATACACCCTGGATGGTTTGCCAGTCCATGGCAGTGCAACAGACTCATTCACACATATGGGCAATTTAGAGTCTCTGGACAGTTGGAGGAATCCAGAGAACCCGGAGGGAACCTACACGGACACGGGGAGAACATGCAAAACTCCACACAGGCAGTAACCTGAGTAGTAACCTGGTAGTCATTGTACTATCACTTGTATTGTCTTGTGCTGTTTTCACATGTCTGCATGTGCACTTTATGTAAAAATATGTAGTATCTTATAGGTCTGTGTTGTTCTATGTAGCACCATGGTCCTGGAGGAACATTGTTTCGTTTCACTGTGTACTAACTAGCTTCATATGGTTGAAATTACAATAAAGCCACTTGATTTGACTTGAGCTCAGGATCGAACTGGGCACCCTGGAGCTGTGAGGCTGTACACACTGCTTCACCATGCTAAAAATAGAAAATATTATTTAATTTCTTAATGGCCTAATAGTTTTCATTACATTCAGTAATGGTTAATGATTTCTAAGTGTCCACTTATTCTCAGATCAGTTACATTTACAGGATATATTCTGTGTGTCATTAATCATTAAAGTTGTTATATATAATTAAATTAAATACCAGTTATATCTAGATGACGTTGTAGGCTTTATATCACTGCTCTTTTTATTCCCTTACAGACAGCCTGGCGCCTGCAATCATTTCCATTTGTAATTAAAAACCAATGGGTCACCACAGCTTATGACCACAGGCCACCATTAGACACCACTAAACTGCTGTAGGTCCTTGAAACCAGTCACTGGTCACCTTTTAAAACATTAGGACCCTTTACTTTTTTTTTATATCACCTATATTTTTATTTCACCAACACAAAATACCTTAACATAGACTTGCTGGAAATAGGGGAAGGATGTGGATAGTTCCTAGAGCCCTGAGTAAACATGGGAGACAAGAATTTGCACTAAAGTCCCTACCATGACAAACATTATTTCCTTTGTGAACATGTACTTTATTTGTCTGGTAACTATAATTTTGTTTGTGTTTTATTTACAGTCATTTTGGTCAATATTCACATACTGTCGAGCGTCTTTATCGCTTAGCTAATGCTAATTAAACCCTGTTTTGACGATTCTGATTAGATATGCAGTCCACTTTTCTTCACGAATGGAAAAAGACAACGTGCTGCCACTTTCTTTTTATTTCAACCTTTCTGAAATAAAGGGGTAAACAAATATATAAATAAATAAGAAAGAAAGAAAGAAACAAAAGAGAACGAAAAGAAACACAACGCTGTTCCACACGGACACATTTAACCGTCGAACAGCTTGCAAACTATTAGTTCCGGAAGTGGAGTGTGTTTGACTTTATTTTACTCTAAGAAATTGTATATTCGTTTGTTAGATTTTGTGCATATTGTCCTAAAAATGGGGAAACGTCAGCACCAAAAAGATAAGATGTAAGTTTAGATTAACAATCTTGTTTTGCTAATTTATTTACGCGTTATTTACGCGTTTTTTTAAGCTAACTGCTATTTTGCTAGCTGTGCATTTAAATTTGAATTGGTCAACAATTCATTAAACGTAGAACTCATTTTTTTTAAATACATTAAAGGTAGAATAAATATCTTTGAATACGAATGTTATTTGGTTAAGTTACTGGGTTGTTTTTATTCTCAGGTACATCACCTGTGCAGAGTACACTAATTTCTATGGAGGGAAGAAGGCAGGTATGTACATGGAAGGCGTATCTTTAAAAACAATAACAATAATCAGGTATGGCTGCTTGAGTCAGTAATTTTCCTGGGTTTATTTTACAGAAATTCCCCAGGCCAACTTCAGGAGATTGCCCTTTGACCATTGCAGGTGAGTTTGGTGGTGTTCTGAGATTGCTGTTATTGTATTATACATCAAAACATCAAATTTTGGCAGATGATTTGATGTCAAATTCTCATCTGATTAAAAAAAAAAAAACAGGTTGTCCATGGCTACTTAAAAGTTCTGATTTGGTTAAAAATACCTTTTACAAATTTAAAGATGCAATAGTCTCTGAGATAGCTGCTGAGAGAACTCGTTTGGAAGTCTCACCTCCAGTCCGGAAGGCTTGTTGGGGTGCGGCTTTGTGAACATGGGTGCAAATCATTCAGATGTTGAACTCACCTAACCATTAGTGACCTAATCTAGGGGAGAAAAAAAGACTAATGATACCTTATGCACCTTTAAAGGCCTTATTAATTATTATTTTAATGATAATCTATATTGTATGCTCCATTTCCACGGAGAACAAGATTCTCAGTATTTATAATAAGGAGAACATTTTAGATTCTATGTTAAACTTTGTTTGTTTTGTTTGTTTACACGATTATGGCACCTTACGCAATAAAACCACTAAGACTTGTGTATCTGACATTCACAAATGATGTTTTTTTATATGAAGGGTCACATATTGAGCTCCTTAACATATATAATGAGGAAATGTAATAATTATTGCATGACACATACGTGATAGTTCTCATAAAGCATACATCATAAACTCCATAATTCTCCTAATCCTTCTAACGTTTGGATGAAGGGTCATGGTGCTTCACACAGACTGACTGCCATTGCTCGCTGTTAGTCCAAGGTGTTAGGGTTGTCATGGTCAGCAGTGGTCAAGGCTTCCATCATTATTATTATTATTATTATTATTATTATTATTATTATTATTTATTCTTACTCTAAATACATGGAAATGTCAGTTTTATATTATGTATTTAGGCTTTTGTATTCAAAGTGGCATTAAAAAGCTTAAAGAAGTGTGTATGAAATAGAGTATGATCTCTATTTAAGCCACCCAATAAGAAAAATTATATTGTATATGTAACACATGTATTTATCCTATATGTACTAAAGAATGATAAATGAGCATCTAGACGCAACCTAAGCAAGACGATATTGTTTGGAATTACAGTACGTAAGGCTGCACAATTCTTGATGAAACAGGAATCATGTAGAATTGATTTCTTGATCTCTCGCCCCCATATGACCCTTTGAGCAGTTTTGGATATTTGGATATTAAGGAAAAATAAGTTATTTAATATAAAACGCACCAGCCTGCCGAGAGTGCGGCATGTGCTTTTTAAGCCGAAAGGAAATGGCGATATTAACAGCTGCTTAAATAATTTGTTGTGTTTCTGTTCCTCTGCTGAGAGCAACTCAAACGGGTCTTGGTTAACGCGCTTCCATGGCTCACTTGCCCTTGTTCATTTACTTCATACATTTAGTCATTGTTTGCTCAGTAATTGAGAGTTTAACATTCAGAATGCAATATTAAGTGTTAATTTAAGGCAGGTTTTGTTTCTTCTCGCAATAAGCAGGTATTTCACTCTCAGCTTTCTGACGTTGTTTTGCTCTTTTTTCATTTTCTTTGTCGGGCTTCAGGTGCTTTAGATCATGTGGTACAACATCATTGGGGAATAGTGGCACTTTATTTTAAGTGACAGTTCTTGAAGCAAATTGCACAAAAAATGAATCACTATTAACCATTAATATTAATCATGCTGGTGTTTACGTCCCTGTAGTTTGTCTCTTCAGCCGTTCGAGTATCCGATGTGCACTGAAGAAGGTGTGGTGTTTGACCTCATGTGAGTCTATCAGGTTTTTTTTTTTTTTTAACACACTGTTACACTCCAGCACCTCATTAAAATTACTTGATTTATAAATTACTACTTTAAACGTGAAGTTGTCAAGCTCTTCATTTAGATAATATTCTGTTTACTACAAATGTAGCCAAGACGTGTTCGCCTCCAAAGTTTCCTCTTTTGTACTGGAGCTATGAGTAGTAATGAAAGTAATGGAAGCTTATAGCCAACAGTTTAGCATTGTGCAAGCTTCATCATCATCATCATCATCATCATTATTACACACTTGCGTCACCTTGAACTGTGTCGGAGTTATCGTCTATAAAAATGAACCAAAGAATAACAGCCAGAGCTCCATGTTAAATCAGTTTTTTTTTCTCAGCACAGAGAATGGTGCCACTCCACATCAGCATCAGGGGGCATGGCTTAAAGTTTGAAGGCACTGTACGTTTAAAGAGACTCGAAGGAGAACAATATTCCAGTTCAATTTAATACAGACTTTTTTTTTTTTTCTTTCAAGCTTCCATTACTTGTGAGCAACATTAGTCTCATAGCTCCAGTGCAACATTAAAGAAGCTAACGTCATAATAATAAAAAAAATAATGATGATGAACTTTGTTTATATAGCTTTCATATATTTAAAAAACAGCTTAGAATGCTTTACAGTAGGAAATAAAAACGGAGAAATAGTGAAAAAGGCAGTCAGAAATAAAATAGTAAAAAGGTTAATAATAATGGAATATTAATAGCAGTGACAGAAAGAAGAAAATAACAATTTAGAATATATTTAAAAATAATTTTAAAAAATGCATGCAACAAAAATCTGTAATAATTTAAATAATATAAATGTAAAATTAACATAAAAATATGGCAAACAGTAAAAATAGTAGTTAAAAATAAAGTGAATACATTTTTTAGCTGTTTTTGATGGATAGTAATAAAAAGTTAGAGTCGATTCTAAAGGAAGCAGGCAGCCAGTGGACTGACGCTAACGTTGGTCTTAAATAATCTTGTGTTTTGTTTTTTTTTTTTTTTTTATATATTGTCACTGGTCCATTTTGCACAAGTTGCAGTGAGAAGAGCATTACTGTAGTCGCGACCCAAAAAAACAACGCCGCATGGATCAGTTTCTTGGCATCTTGTAACCAGAGGTCTTCCAGCGTCTTCCGACATGGAGCATGTCTTGGCTAATCGTCTATATTTCAGTTAAAATTTGGAAAAATTCGAATTTTCTTTGTCACGTGCATAACCATACACAGTACAACTTACAGTGAAATGCTTTTACAACTGTTCCAAAAGAACATATAGAAAAATATTAAATATAAAGAAAAATATATACATTATATACATAAAAAAATATATGAAGGGATAAAAAAAAGTGTATAAGTACCTACATAAAGTGCAGTTATGTGCAATATGTGCCGTTTTTTAAAAAAATATATAGATGAAATGTTTCATGGAGATTTTGACATGCAAGGTGTCCATAAAGTGAGGAACCAATCAGAGTAAAACTACACTTTAATCTTACATTTTAATTTGGTGTTTATTATTTACAACATATGCTCTACATGTCACTCTTCCGCTCTATGCATTCAGCCACTGGGTTGTGTTTTTACAAATTTTGCTCAACATATGTTTTTATATATATATATTTTTACAATTGTGCTCAAAATTATTCATACCCTTGGTATTTTTATAGTGTTTTAGAGTTGTATTCTGTGATGAATGAGTTTTATAATACTTTCATATATTTAATATGTGACAAAAGACAGAGAGAATAACAACATGTGATATTTCAAGTGCATAGCAACTAATATATATTGAATACAACGGAAGTTTCGCCAAAGTAGTTTTTATAAATGAGAAAAATTCAAAAGTATTGATTTGTCCAAGGGGTATGAATAATTTTGAGCACAACTGTGTATATATATATGTTGAGCAGAATTTGTAAAAACACAATCCAGTGGCTGAAAAAATGCATCGAGCGGAAGAGTGAACATGTAGAGCATATGTTGTGTGTATATATAACTAACTGGACCCTTCGGTTCCTGACTTTTTGGACACCTGGTGTATTTGTTCTGCTCAAACCTCAGAGAGTAAATCATGTGCTTTCTCTCCACAGGAGCATAGTTCCCTGGATTAAGAAATTTGGAACGGACCCCATCTCAGGACAGGTATGTTCACTGAAAGTTAACCTCTGACGTAGTTAAATGTCATGAAATGCAGAAGGGAAATGAGATGAAATGAAGCTGTTGAACCAGGAGAGGGCACTAAAGCTCCACCGAGGGAGTGGCCGGGACACTGGAGAGGAAGTGAGGTTATGTAACAGGAAGGCGAGAGTTGTGTTTTGAGGCATGGAAGCTTCAGGTGTGCCAGCTGTTGCACTGTGAACAGCTTCATTGTCTGATCCTGAATTAGGCTCTAGTTAAATTAGTCATCTCCGCATATCCTGTTTTCTCCAGTGGATCTGTACAGTCACTCAGATTAGTCATGAAGTGACTTTTTAAAATGTATTTATTTAATAACTTTTTATTCTCCTTTTATTCACAGCATGACAGTAATGCATCCACACATACACACACACACACACACACACACACACACACATACACACACACACACAGTGACATGAAGATAATAGAAGCCAATTAAATAGACATTAAGTGAAATTAAGCATAGGGGGAAAAATAAGAAGAAGGAGAAATGACACATTCCTGTAGTATTTACATCAGGTCCTGTACATATCAGTGTATTTTATTATTCTGATTAAATGCTGCCATATAATTGAATGACGTTTATGTTGATATTTTATTATGTAGTAAAACCGGAGAGGTTTTAATTTGTCATGATGTGTCAGTTGGCTTTGAATCAAAATTCCCTAAAGCCAGTTTTCAGATTTCTTAATCTGGATTTTTCACAAGTTTCACAAGATATTTTTTTAAATATATTTTTGAGCCTAAGCCAGCACAACAAAAAAAATGTTCACTCCAACTTCAGGAGATTGCACGTTTGAATCCTGACGATGCCAGGGGACGACCTCACCTGTCAATCACGGCAACGCCAGCCAATCGTAGGCTTCTGTGAGCTCATGTATGCAGAAGAGGGCGGATAGCGTTCTTCTCAGAGTGTGTTGCGCTGCCCTGTGATGCGGCATGAGCAATAGTCTGGCTGGTCTAGCTGGTGTGGCTGGAAACTGACAAGTGACCAGATTGGGGGGAAAATGCAAGAGTACATTATATTTAATTATTAGAACCATTGGAGGTTTTTATTCCTGAACTTTCCATTCACAAAACCCAAACCTGTTGCACTTAAATGAAGATTTGAAACATTTGGAAGCATTTAATAAGTAGTTACTAATGATTTAGTAGTAAGTTAGTAATTATTATTAAATATCATATATAAATTATTACTGTTGTTTTATTAAATTGCTAAGCCAGGTTGTGTAACAGAACCTGTCCAATGGGCAATCAAAACTAGCTTTAAAGTTTTAATTTAAAATGATAAATTGTTGAATTTTTCTATTCTTTGGCAAATGTGCTGTAATATTTATAAAATAGCATCATATAATGCATTTTAATGAAGCAATATTAAATCCATACATTTCCTTTAAAAAGTATTTCTAGCCAAGTTTTTAAAGCAGTATTACTCACAAACAAGAAGCACATTTTTACAGTAAAAGTAGTCTGGTATTTTATTTATTATA
>CM074968.1:13726478-13756595 GCA_037577455.1 Pangasius macronema | reverse complement strand
GCATAGTTCCCTGGATTAAGAAATTTGGAACGGACCCCATCTCAGGACAGGTATGTTCACTGAAAGTTAACCTCTGATGTAGTTAAATGTCATGAAGTGCAGAAGGGAAATGAGATGAAATGAAGCTGTTGAACCAGGAGAGGGCATTAAAGCTCCACCGAGGGAGCGGCCGGGACACTGGAGAGGAAGTGAGGTTATGTAACAGGAAGGCGAGAGTTGTGTTTTGGGGCATGGAAGCTTCAGGTGTGCCAGCTGTTGCGCTGTGAACAGCTTCATTGTCTGATCCTGAATTAGGCTCTAGTTAAATTAGTCATCTCAGCACATCCTGTTTTCTCCAGTGGATCTGTACAGTCACTCAGATTAGTCATGAGGTGACTTTTTAAAATGTATTTATTTAATAACTTTTTATTCTCCTTTTATTCACAGCATGACAGCAATGCATCCACACATACACACACACACGCAGTGAAACGAAGATAATATAAGCCAATTAAATAGACATTAAGTGAAAGAAAGCATAGGGGGAAAATAAGAAGAAGGAGAAATGACACATTCCTGTAGTATTTACATCAGGTCCTGTAGATATCAGTGTATTTTATTATTCTGATTAAATGCTGCCATATAATTGAATGACGTTTATGTTGATATTTTATTATGTAGTAAAACCGGAGAGGTTTTAATTTGTCATGATGTGTCAGTTGGCTTTGAATCAAAATTCCCTAAAGCCAGTTTTCAGATTTCTTAATCTGGATTCTTCGCAAGTTTCACAAGATATTTTTTAAATATATTTTTGAGCCTAAGCCAGCACAACAAAAAAAATGTTCACTCCAACTTCAGGAGATTGCAAGTTTGAGTCCTGATGATGCCAGGCGACGACCTCCCCTGTCAATCACGGCAACGCCGGCCAATCGTAGGCTTCTGTGAGCTCATGTATGCAGAAGAGGGCGGATAGCATTCTTCTCAGAGTGTGTTGCGCTGCCCTGTGATGCGGCATGAGCAGTAGTTTGGATGGTCTGGCTGGAAACTGACAAGTGACCAGATTGGGGGGTAAATGCAAGAGTACATTATATTTAATTATTAGAACCATTGGAGGTTTTTATTCCTGAACTTTCCACCCACAAAACCCAAACCTGTTGCACTTAAATGAAGATTTGAAACATCTGGAATCAAGTAGCGCATTTCCTCGTTTTATTAACACTGCAGTTAGTCCGTTTGATCATAGTTACCAATCAGGTAGGTGTATATGTAATAATAACTATAACAACTTTAATAATAGTTAATAAGAAGTTACTAATAATTTAGTAATTATTATTAAATATCATATATAAATTATTATTGTTGTTGTTGTTGTTGTTGTTATTAAATTGCTAAGCCAGATAGTGTAACAGAACCTGTCCAATGGGCAATCAAAACTAGCTTTAAAGCTTTCATTTAAAATGATAAATTGTTGAATTTTTCTATTCTTTAGCAAATGTGCTGTAATATTTATAAAATAGCGCCATATAATGCATTTTAATGAAGCAATATTAAATCCATACATTTCCCTAAAAAAGTATTTCTAGCTAGTTTTTAAAGCAGTATTACTCACAAACAAGAAGCACATTTTTACAGTAAAAGTAGTCTGGTATTTTATTTATTATAATTCATAATTCATTTGCTGCACACTGAACCACAGACTTAGTGCGGAAAACCACAAACCGGGCAGCACTGTTCATGAGCACATCAGAGCTCACTCTGAGAAACACGAGTGTCGGCTGTACAGTGTTGTAGGTGCGGAATGAAACACTCTGGGGTTTGCTGTTGTAAGAAAATAATCAGTGATGGAGTGGTGTGATGTGGCCCGGTGTGAAGCAGCGTTACTCTTACCACCCTGAAGCTGATTATTTTACACTACACCGCATCCTTGAAGTGTTCTCTTTCTCTTAAAAGACAGCGATTTGACAACTGTTCCAAATTTTTAAAGTTAACTAAATAACGACACGCCACACCATTAGCCATTTGTAGTTACCTTTAACGTCTCAGAAACAAGTTTGATCAGGTTCTCACTTACGCTATAGCAGCTATAAAGGGTCATTTCTTTACCACTCTTTCTTTTTTGAAGGTAATAAGACAAAAAAAAAACACAGCTCGTCATGTTAGTGAGAAGCCAGAAAGTCCTCCCGTAGCGGAAAACCTACTGCTGCAAAGCACTGACACTGGAGACTCCTTCCATGAATGTTAAATAAACTTCTCCTTATTGAAAACCATAACCACGGTTACACGAGTTCGTTAGGGTCGTAGATTCGTTAGGGTTAGATTACGCGAATGAGTTGAATGTATTTGAATGAGCGCATTAATATAAACCTGTGATTTGAATGAAACTGTTGCACAGTCTTCTTGTACACAGAGTATGTTTGGGTTCGTCGCGTGTTACACATTTGTTTGTGTAGGGTCTGGGTTTTGTTCTACATGTCTTGGCATGTCTTTATCTCTGAGTGTGTGTGTGTATCTGAGAGAGAGAGGGAGGGTGTGTGTGTGTGTCCTGTCAGAAATATTCCTGAGTGATCGTTCTAGTGTTTGTGAGAGAGATTTGTAGAAACAGTATGGTCTTGTGGACGGGGACATGCCTGGACTTGTCTCTAACACACAGTGTGTTAGCATCAGTAGCAGCTATGGGAAAGTGTGTGCAGAGATTTGTGTGTGTTTGTGTAGGAGTGAAGAGAAACCCTTCCTCACCATCACATTCCTCGTTGCTCACACCACACTGCAAAGACATCCTCTAAACTGTCGTCTTAAAGGAAAACTCTGCCCCGAAACACACTGGATATGTTTATAGTGAAATATTTGTGACGGGTTTAGGGATCCTGGTGCCGATTTGTAGGTTGGTGCTGTATTTCCATTAGTCCAGTGAGAAGTTAGCTGTGGTTCATCTGCAGCAACAATGGCATTGAATCGGAGACAAAAATTCAAAGATGGCACACGTACATGATAGCAGTCATGGTTTTCTGTTCTTCTACTTCTTTCCTCTCTCACTGTTTTTCGGCATCATATTAATGAAAGATCCAACGAAGCAAACGTTGGAGTCAAACTTCCAGAATGCAGCGCAGCTCTACGACATTACGAGTTACGGCAGAGACTTGGTTCAGCTAGTTAGAGTTTACAAGACGATAAGCGTGACGATGCTGATGATGGTATTAGCGTGAAATTAGTTTGAGCAGAGCGTACAGGTGAGGAGGCGTGAGCGCTGGACAGGGTAAAGGACTAAAGCGCTGCCGCATTGCCCTCTTAAGGTTGAGTTGAAGCGGAGACTTAATCCCACTGGAAGCACTCTCAGCAGATGGGTAAAGTAGGAAACCAGCAGATTTATACAATAATGCAAAAATACGGCAAGTATTTTTCAAGGTAAAATGTATTTATAATGGGCTAGGACAAAAAAAAAATGCGCAAACAATAAAGCTTGGCACGTGCAAAATATCTAAACATTGTGAAATTAGAGACTGGGGCGGCACGGAACCATCGACATACAAAACCTCTCGATTATTTTGAGGTGATCATTAGGATTTGGCTTTTTACTGCAATCTTCAGACTCTCTGGTTAAGCCGCAGCTCTGAGTCACACACTTCATGAAGACACACACCGTGTTGAGCAAGTTGGTGTGCTGGGGTGTTATTCTCATGCATGGATTGTCATATCGAACTAATAAGCTCTCATTTCCCATCTCCCAGTGTGCTCTCATTCCATTCTCCAAACATTACATCATCACCAGCATTTAAGTGATGTCAGAGGATCCAGTGACGAGTGTTTTTAATATCTGATGCGATATTGACTCGGATGAGAGCCATACCAAATGCGATTAGCTGGAAATCTATTAGAGGCAGAACGAAGACGGGACGTGACATCATGGCGTCCTCATCCTCATGTTACACTGACGTTCTCTGAGTCAAAAAAAAAAAAAAAACATCTCCTGCTGAACATGATTAGATCACAGCGCTGTAAAATTCTTGATCCTGATTGGCCAGAAGATGTCAGTTAATTTTCTATAACAGCAGCTCTGTTAGTATTTCTGTCTGCAAGACAAATCTCAGGTTATTGTTTCTATAGCAACGACTTACACAGGGACTTTATTTACTAAATAAAGCAGTACAGTCATTGGGTTAGGGTTAGGGTTTAGGGTTTAGGGTTAGGGTTAGGTTAAGTGTTTTTATGAGGAGATGTTTGTTTAGCATTTTTGGAAGGAGTCTCCAGTGTTAGCGCTTTGTAACAGTCTTTTGTAACAGGTTTTGCGCCATGAGGAAGTCTTCATGGTAACAAGTTCCTTTCTTTAGCATCAAGATCGTAACGTTCTTCAGTGAGTAAAATGTTGTAATTGCTGTGGCGTAAGTGGAATAAAACACATCGGGAAGTTCTGTCATAGGAAAATAATGAACTTTCAGGTGCTAACAGTAACCCTGCTTTGCATCATGGATTAATTTCCTCTTATAACACTCTCCAAGTGTTTTATTCCTTACTTTTGTAAACAGACTCACCTGTACTGCTGATGTCTGTCAGTCATTTTTTTTTTCCCCTCACAGCTGAAAGTTGAAGCTGTCAGACAGTCACTTGTGTGAGACTCTCACCGTCTCGGCTGCACTGCAGCATCCTCGAAATCTTTTCAGCTTAACTATCGGCCCTCACAGACTCAAGCAGCCGCTCTAATAGGAGGAGACGTTAATTAACTGGTAATGCAGAGATCATTAAGCATGCAAATGCACCTTTTTACTCTTCCAAACTCAGCCACAGCGGTATTCAACCAGCGCCGAGCTCAAGCTGCCAGACGTGCTAAGCGACGAATCATAGCATGCGGATGCGAGACGTTCGAAGCAGTCTATCTCGGATCTGCATCACTTATCAGGGTGATCCTTCAGGGCTCGCTACAGCAGTCTTAAATCATTATCGTGATGTACATCGCGTAACGTCGTGTTTATTATATTCCTATGAAAATGGCTTTTGGTGTTATGGGCCGTGATGCAGCAGCAGCTGTTAGAGCTAAAAATAAACACTAAACACCTCCATAATTTAGAATTATTGTGCCAAAACCTAAGATAAAGCTTTATGTATATGGTTATTTTCTGGAGCGGGAATAGTTGATCGTCTTTCAGAAAACTTCTGAAAACTCTCGTCATGCGCATAACTCTCTCAAAAGTGCTTGTGTTAAGGATTTTTCTTCCTAATTCAGTCTTGGCCAATTCCCATCCACTAGCCAGCTCTCCTCTTATCATACGACAGCTCCCAAAACAGGAGGGGGAAGGTTAACACAAGCTGCCTCCGAGGAACGTGAAGCAATCAACTGCTCATTTTCATGGGGCGGCGTAACACGCGGAGAAAAGCGCCATCCACCCCTTTCCGCACGCATGAGCTCACAGACGCCCATGATTGCCTAGTGTCACTTAGTGATTGACGGGTGAGAGAGAGCATTCTGTCCCTCCCACCCAGAAAGCACGACCAGGGTTTGCTCTCTTGGACCCCTGGCCACGGATGGCTGCGGCATCATCGGGACACGAACGCGCGATCTCCGGATGATTGTGCCACTTGTGCTGCTCAAGTTTCATCTCTCATCAAATTTGCAACAAAAGATGAGAACCTGTCAACTGTTTCGCATTCTCAGAAAGCAGTGGGAACGGGGCTTCTGAGTGACGCAACAGAGAAGCGTCTGTCTGATTGTCAGAAGTTGAATCACGGCGACCCGTGGCCAGTCGTGGGCGTCTGTGAACTTGTGTATGTGGAAGAGGGTAGATAGCACTTTCTTCCAACTACACTGTGTAGCAGTTTGAGAAGATGAGGTTGGCTGGCTACATGTCTTCACATTGGTAGCTCTGGTATGATAGGGGTGAGCTGGTTGGCTGGTGGGAATTGACCAAGACCAAAATAGCAGAAAATGGGGATTTAAAAAAAATAAAAATAAAAAAAAAAGTATAAATCCCAAGTGTAAATCATACCTATGGATTTTACCTGCATACGTTTACTGTGCGGTGTGATGTCTGCCAGTACTCTCAAATGAGACATGAAACCAAAACCTCTAGCTCAAGAGTGTTCATCCAACAATTCTAACTAAAATTCCCTGCTTACGAAGGTCTGGATACGTGACTCCAGTTAGCCATTACTGATTATGGCTATAAAGACCACCATTTAAAGTGTTTGTTTTGTTTCATAGTAATGCTTCACTTTTGACTAGCAACACAATCAAACAATAACTTTTCTTTAAAGAAGTCATCTGATGACGCTTCAGGTAACATCTCTAGCCCTGTAGTTAGCCTCTGGTCCTATGAGCTGCCTTCACACAAATGAACATGAAACAGAACAGAGGATCTGCTACAGAGTCACTGACCTGCATTTTCTCTTTTTTTTTTTTGTAATTATTTATTTATTTATTTTTATAACTCTTCTGTCTGCAGAAACACTTTACTGAGTCTGCAACTCCAGCGTCAAGGCCAACGCGTGAGCGTCCAAACGCAAGCGCTTATTTAATGAGCTGACACTAACGACAACATCGGAGACTACTCTCGCCTGTTCAGACTGTGTGAACATGAGTCCTGAGTGATAATCTGTTTACGCACGCTCTCTCTCTCTCTCTCTCTCTCTTTCACCTCTGCGTCTCTCCTCCTTTCAGAAACTCGAGGCCAAGTCCCTCATCAAGCTCAACTTCTGCAAGAACAGCGAAGGTACGTTTTATTTTATCTTTCCATCATACATACAGAGAGAGAAACTATATATTTACTGTTTTGTTTTGTTTTGTGTTCAGGGAAGTACCACTGCCCCGTTCTGTACAGCGTCTTCACTAACAACTCACACATCGTAGCCAGCAAAGTCACCGGCAACGTCTTCTCTTACGAGGTACGTTAGCGTGACTCTGCGGTAAGGAAATGCACAGGTGTGTGTGTGTGTGTGTGTGTGTGTTTAATCCTGTGTGTCGTCCAGGCTGTAGAGCAGCTCAACTTCAAGACAAAGAATTACAAAGATCTGCTGACTGATGAGCCGTTTACTCGCCAGGATATCATCACGTTGCAGGTGGGCATCCTGTGTGTGTGTGTGTGTGTGTGTGTGTGTGTGTGTTATTTATGTACAGTATGTATATTTAGTAATGGTTATTTTTAGAGAGCGTGTAGTTTTACTGCTGCATGCATGCAGTTGGTGCAATTATAGATCTCGGTTACTTTGTCCGTGGCATAGTTGTTGGGATTTTGACAGCCAACTGCCTCTACAGTTTACACAGAGTGGTGCGAAAAACAAAAAACTTCCAGAGAGCGACAGCTGTGCAGGTGGAAGCACCTTCTTGGTGCGAGAATTCAGAAGGGGAATGGCCAGGCTGGTTCGAGCTGACAGATAGGCTGCAATAACTCAAATAACTCAAATTACAACTCTTTACAACTGTGGTGAGCAGAAAAGCATCTCAGAATGCACAGGATGGTGAGGTGGATGGGCTACAACAGCAGTAGACCACATCGGATTCCATTTGTGTCACGCGAGAGCAGGGAACAGGAATCTGGGCTGGGCAGCGGTCTTTTTCCGGTCTTCAGCTGTCCAGTTTTGGTGAACCTGTGCCAAGCCGTACCGTCTTGGCTGAGAAGAGTGAAACCCGAATTTTATTCTTGAACTTTCCACCCACAGTCGGGATCTCGGTAGCGAGGTCACGGCATGCTCCAGGACGGGCCATCGTAAATTCAGGAAGGCATCGAAGGGTCAGCCTGGCGTTTGAGGAAAGAAGAATGGGTTGTGGGTGTTTAGAGAGGGGTTTTGGTGGGATGAAGTGGGGATAAATGGGTTAGACCTGGTGATGGAGTGTAGGAGACAGTCATGTGAAGCTGAAGAGTGCTGACAGAGAGAGAGAGAGAAGAATGGGGTTAGTACTTTGGGGTTAAATTGGATGGATGCTGAGGTCAGTTAAAACGTTTGGTTGTTATTTTGGCATTGGAAAAAATGTGGGCTTTATTTTGGGACTGGAATGCATTTCAGAGGGGTTATTCTGGTATTGGAAAAAGAGTGTGTGGTGTGTGTGTGTGTGTGTGTGTGTGTGTGTGTGTGTGTGTGTGTGTGTGGCGCGAGGATCAGTGGAATGATGCCGATGAGTACCCTGCTGGAGTCTTGTTTCACTGTTTGACCTGTTTGGCTCTGATACACTGATTGTTGGGTCACACATTTTGTGTGTGTGTGTGTGTGTGTGTGTGTGTGTGTGTGTGTGTGTGTGTGAGAGAGAGGACAGGGGTTTGACTATTTGTGTGCTTGGATGAATGCCCAAACTGTCTGGTCAGCCATATCACATTCCCATCACACTCGTGCCTGTAGCCAAATCTGATTTGTCCCACTGATGCCCCTCATTGCCCTTGTGCTACTTTACTGTATGTGTGTGTGTGTATGTGTGTGCGTGTGTGTGTGTGTGCCTGTGTGCACTTGCGTGCGTGCTCTTAAGCATGTCTGTGCAAGTACGTCAGTTGGTAAATGTGTAAACGTACATACAGCCCATTAAAAAAATAAATAAATAAAAATAAATGTATGCACACCTGAATTTTTTTATTTTTATTTTTTTTATTTTTTTTAAAATAATGATCTTAAACATCTGCATGTAAAAGCTTCACATTTGGTCCCTTTTTTTTTTAATATTACGCCTGTGTATTCATTTCTTTTTTTTTCTTTTTCCGTAACAAGTAGTTTTTATTTGTAACTAAAAAACATCGACACTGTGGAAGTGCAGCCAAGCTGTTGCATTCTGGTTATTCCAAAGACTCTAAATCTAACACGAAACCTGTCGAAATCTATCATTTTGGTCACTTTTTTTAATTATTATGTTCTTCATTCTTCAGGACCCGACCAATCTGGATAAATTCAACATCTCAAATTTTTTCCATGTGAAAAACAACATGAAAGTTTTGGATCCAGGTGAGTTTTTACTGTTTCTCGTGAATTGATGATGCAAGTGACTATTGTATATTTTATTTATTCGCTTTGTCTGTTTTATTGATTAGCTGTCGATTAGCCATCTTTGAATAAAACTCAGTTTTCACAAGGTGTAGTATCTTCTGCCAGATGTTTGCGTATAAGAGGTTGTAACATATCCTCCTAGCAGTGGTGATTATAAATATAAAATAACATGCTGCTACAATATTTATTATACAAATTATATACACAAACTGGACTGAAAGAACACTAACATTAACTTCATTACGTTGCGCTTTACAGTTAATGTTCTGCGACGGATGCTCGTTCTTGTTATCGTACATGTTTTATAAACAGTCGTTCCTTCACCAGCCTATGTCTGTCCGCTTGTCATGTGACTGTGAACGACGTGTGAACAACTCTGTCCTGAAGACTTTCCTCCTGACACTGGAGACTCCTTCCATAAGTGTTATCGGTTTATTATTAGGTTTAGATTATGTGGAGCGTCCGCCGTGTATGAGTTGTTACTATAGCAATGATAACGTATTAGCAGGAGCACATTTAATATAAAGGTTTGATTCACGCTGCAACCAGAAGTGCCGACTGTTTTGCTGTTATAGAAAACGAACGCGTAAATTTTCATCGTAGAATTGAGCCATGCTGCGGCGTAAAGGATAAGAATCAACACCACGATGCCACTGATTATTTTCTTATACCAGAACCGCCCTTAAGTGTTTTGACTCTTGCATCCGTTTTCGTGATTGTTCCTAAGTTGATGGAAATGTTCTGACCAGCTCAGTGTAATGTTAGTTCTGCAGTTTGAGTTCACGCTCAGTTCTTCTGTCTGTCTGTCTGTCCTCTAGACGAGGAGAAAGCGAAGCAGGACCCGGCATATCACCTGAAGAGCACCAACCTGGAGACACGCGAGACTCTGGCCGAGCTCTATAAGGAGTATAAGGGTGATGAGCTGCTGGCTTCTACCATGAAGGAGCCCGAGGCCAAGAAAACCGACAAGTTCAATGCGGTGAGTGCGCCGAGCAGAAAGCCCTCAGGCAGTCTGTGACTTTTCTCAGGAAATCGATCTTTCATCTCTCTTTCTGTGCTTGTGTATTAGCTTGGGTGAGCTGATGAGAGCCGAGTGGCTCAGTGGATGATGCAGGTTTGGGCAGAAAGGTTTGCAGGGCTTCGGGGAAAGATGTGGCTATTACAGTTTCACATTTTAGATCTAATACAGATATTCCATTCCACAGTTTTGCCTGATAAACACACATTCAGTGGTCTCAGTATCGCCAACGTTTTATAGTCATATCTATAAACGCCGTCATTGTTGTTGTTGTTGTTTTATACCACATCTCTGTTGAATTCTTGATTCTGATTGGTCAGAAGGGACTTGCACAGGGACTTGTACAGTACAGCAGACTCTCCACTTACATACATTTATGGTGAGATGTTCTGTGAGGAGATATTTATTTAACCTTTATGGAAGGAGTCTCCAGTGTCAGAAGAAAAGCTAAAGTCAGTAGCATGGCAAGCTGCATATTTTTGACTTATTTACTTAAAGACAGAAAAAATACTTCTCTATTATTTTTTCTTTAGATTTTTTTCATTGTCTTCGCTGTTTTCTGTTGTCTTGAGCAACTGGCACAAGAGCGTCCCTCAGGATCGATAAAGCTTATCTTATCGTATTCTTAGTGTATCCTTATTGTAGCGTATCATCATCATCATCATCATCATATCCTTATTGTAGCGAATCCTTTCCTATACTTATTGTGTCATATTTTTAGCATATTCTTCTTATTGTAATAAAAGAAGCTAGCCTATTGGGTTCCATAACATTAAATGTAACTCCAAAGTGATAAAGAATGGCATGTCACTTTTTTATTATTATTATTTTTGTAATAAAAAAATCGTTAGGATTGGCTTATTGTTGTCGTATGTAAGGGAATAAAACAGACAGGACGTGCTGTTTATGGTAAAATAATCCATTTTGGATTATTAATTCATCCACGTTGTAACAGTAACTTGGACCAGTGACTCAGACTCTCACAGCTGTGTATTTTTTTTATTATTATTTATTTATTTTATTTTATTTTATTTTTAATTTTTAGAGTGGCTTTCGAGTCCTTTATTCTTTAGAACTGACTTGTGATTCGAGTCCAGACTTTGCTGTTATATTGTAGTTGCACACACAGCACCTGATTTTACTCTACATACACAACCAAGATGAAATAGGTCCGTTTCTAAGATTGGAAAAGATGTCGGATCAGATGCCGATCCAGCGTTCCGGGCCAGGACGAGCCTGGTTAGAGATAGTCCCTTTCTGATTGGGGCATCTTTATTGTAGGACTGTGTGTTTTACTGAAACTCCTACAGACACTGCTGTACTGTAAAGTAAGCGTGTGTGTGTGTGTGTGTGTGTGTGTCTGAGGTGAATCCTGCCTCTTGGACACTGCCACCATCACACAGCAACTGGAGCAGAAGATACCACCTCTCCTGATCTGCAGCAAGCCTCACACACACCACACACACACCCCACACTACCAGGCAATGATACACGAGTGTGACACATCAGTCACTGTGTCATGTCATGTTAAAAGTGACACGGTGAAAAGAACACTGCATTTCAGAAGCGTGATGTGCCCCGAACATGACTCATCGTGAGCCGTACTGCGGAGTGTGTATGGTCTCCGTGCTCTCTGTGGGAGTGGGTGTGTGTGTGTGTGTGTGTGCAGTGCATCGGCCTTGCTTCCCTCCTCTTAGATTAGCTCCGGTTCTAGCACATCTGCCCACATTCTTTCAACTAGATTAACTCTGCAAGCTCAGCCTCTCCAGCGAGCTGTTGCTTTAATTGGCCGGGTCAGGGGCAGGAATCTCTGGCTTCAGCTCGCTGCTACACAAACGGCTCGGCTTAGATGCCACAACGTGAGCTCTGCCCTCTGAGACGTGGTGCTATAAAAGATCCTAACCTAATACGGAGCATCGAATATGTAGCTATTGTGGAAATGAAGTGGAACGAGTGCGGCTACTTTGGTCTCTCAGCGTGTGATGCTCTTCGGGTGGTGAAACGTGCAGCTGTGTGTGTGTCTGTGTGTGTGTGTGTGTGTGACGGCTGTGTGTCTAACACTCGCTGACAGGCTTGGCTTTGTTGCGTCCATCTGCAGTGGAAATTCCTAGAACGAAGCAGGTTTCCGTGGCACGGGATTTTTCCGCAGAACTGGGATGCAGAGAGCACACGGCTCTGCTGTTCAGACTAAAGAAACATGGCCGGATTTTTAACAGGGAAGGAACCGTTAAAGCTAAAAGAGGACAGCTTTCACACTCCGTGTTGCCCAGTGTTTTATTTTAATGGTTTCTGCAGTAAAAAATAAATGGTTTGAGATGCAGCAGTTGCATATCGGTGAAGCCGTCATTCACAAAAAAATGTAGTGTATTCAAGGAGCAATAAATGAAAAAAAAATCATGAAAACTGACATGCCTTCTCCAAAGGACCTCCCCTCCTCTGCGGAAACCCCATACACCTCAAGAATTGGCTTTTTAAAAAGGGGCAGAGTTGAGAAAGCTTAGATTTGTCCATAAGCATTAACCGTAAAATGTAAAAGCCCATGTCTCATCTGCGCTCACTGACCACTTTAACACCTTTACACCTGCTCTTTTATGCAGTTACGCAATCAGCCGGCCACGCAGCAGCGGCACAGTGCATAAAATCCTGCAGCTACAGCTCAAGCGCTGCAGTTTGTGTACTTTCAGTAATCATCAGGGATTTTCACACATGGTGCGAAAAACAAAAAACATCCAGTGAGCAGCAGATGAGAGAGCACAAAGGAGAATGGTAAGACTGGTTCCGACTGACGGCTCAAATCACCACTCTTTACAGCCGTGCTGAGCAGAAAAGCATCTCACAACATGTTGAACCTTGGGGCAGATGGGCTACAAGAGCAGAAGACCACATCGGGTTTCACTTCTTTCAGCCAAGAGCAGGAGCTACAGAGGGGGAAAGGCTCACCCAAACTGGACTGCGGAAGACTGGAAATGAGATTGGACTGCTGAAGACTGGAAATGAGATTGGACTGCTGAAGACTGGAAATGAGATTGGACTGCTGAAGACTGGAAATGAGATTGCACGTTAGGGAATCCGAATTTCCGTAAAGCTGCTTGTTTATTAAAAGTGCTGTATAAAACTGAATAGTTTGTGTGGTAATGTTAAGAACATCCCATACACTTCCTTTCCTGCTGTTCGACTCTTTAAAAGGGTTATGAGAGTGTCATTTGTATGCAACCCTTAGGAACCCCACCATCATTGTGTGTGTGTGTGTGTGTGTGTGTGTGTGTGTGTGTGTGTGTCACTCTATTTTAGGCTCATTACTCCACAGGTCGAGTGTCTGCCTCCTTCACCTCCACTGCTATGACTCCAGCCACCATGCATGAAGCTGGTACGATGCTCACACAGTAAATACTCTAATAATCTAAATAATATATAATTATATATTTACATCTCCGAAGAAAATCAAACCGCTCACGTTTACTTGGAGGGTCTTTACCCATGTCTGTGTTGCTAAAATAACATCTTCAGCAGGAGCGAGTTGGGTTTGTCACTTAAACACCCCCCAATCAAACCAGAGTCAGAGTCCGAGCCGTCTCATTAAACATAAATGCAAATATGTTTACAAAATATGTTTATAATTTCAAATAAATGTAACAAAACACAAAAAAATGCACAGATGGAGTGTCGCGTCGAATGATACTAATATCGTGATGAATAATATAATTTTTTTTAGATATAGATTGTATTTTTTTTCTTCTTTTAATATTAGTTTTTTATTTATTTTTATAAATAAAATGTTTTCAAATTAAATATTTTTTAAATATGTATTTCTTAAATTTTTAATATTATTTTTTTAAATAATATAAACTATATTTGTGGCTATTAAATATTAATATTAAATTTATTTATATAATATTAAATATTAATATTAAATAAGTGTAATCAAAACAGGTTTTGAAAAAAAACCACATCGCTGGACGTTTCCTCAGAAACCTGTCTAGCGTTATGCATATTTCATATCGTGCATGTTGTTCACATCCCTGTGAATGATGTATTTATTTCATGATGATATTTTTGTCACGTTGCCCATCCCTGTTGTCTAGTGTGCAACAAAAAGATGCTATAATTTTTAAGAATACGTGACACGTGAGCGTTTTTGTAGGGCTTTCGTTCTCAAACCTATATGATGTTATATTATAATTATAAGTTGCCGTTACTAATAAGCCGTAAAATGTCCTTAAATGTTGTAATAATATTTTGGCCTTGTTCTATCAACAGTCCCATAATCACCACGAAATGATCTTCCTAAAGTGTGTGTGTGTGTGTGTGTGTGTGTGTGTGTGTGTGTGTGTGTGTGTGTGTGTGGTGAGCGAGTGTGAGTGAGTTTTCTGCGCCTGAAGAATGATAAATTCCTGTTTTTCCTCTCGTGTGTGTGTTCAGACGCTATCGCAGACGACGCAGTGCGCTACCAGTACGTGAAGAAGAAAGGCTATGTCCGCCTCCACACCAACAAAGGAGACCTGAACCTGGAGCTGCACTGTGATAAGGTACACACACACACACACACACACACACTCACATGAGACTGCACACCTGAGGCGTACACACTGCCTTTACGAGACTCTGGGGCTGAAATGTAATATTCAGTGAAATATTTACTAATGAAGTCATTTAGCTGAAATGCTCCTCGATCCAGTAACGTTAGGCGTTAAACATTTGAATATGTAACTATTATGACTAGTAATAGTACTCAGAGTGTGTAAATGGTTTCGGCGGCTTAACTAGGCGAGCATGTGCGCGCACACACACACACACACACACACACACACAGTTAGTCTCAGTGTAAGCAGGTGAAGGCCTGTAGAAGTCAGTGAGTTACTGAGCCATCACCTCTCTTTACACTCTTTAAACTGTTTATTCTTTGATGCACACAATCTCTCTGTCTTTCTGTAATGTGTGCTGTCTGGCTCTATCTCTCTATCTGTCTGTCCGTCCTGTATCCTTCTGTCTGTCTTTCTGTAATGTGTGCTGTCTGGCTCTATCTCTCTATCTGTCTGTCTGTCCTGTATCCTTCTGTCTGTCTTTCTTTCTCTCTCTTTTCCTTTCTCTCTCATTGTGTCTGTATCTCTTTGTTTCTGTCTTCTTGTATCCTTGGATCTTTTGTTGTATGTCTTAATTGTTCTCTGTGTGTATCTGTGTTTTCTCTCTCTCTCTCTCTCTCTCTCTCTCTCTCTCTCTCTCTGCCTCTCTCCTTGTATCTCATCTTTCTCTCTCATCTCTCACTGCCTCTCTCTCTCACTCTCTCTTTCTCTGATTTTGTCTCTGTCATAGTCTCTCTCTGTCTCTTTTTCTGACTCTTTCCCTGTCTCTCTCTTTCTACATCTCATTTTCTCTCTCTTTCTCTGTGACTTTCTCTCTCCAACTCTCTCACTGCCTCTCTTTCTCTCTCTCTCGTTCTGTGTCTGTTTCTCTCTGATTTTGTCTCTCTCTCATAGTCTCTCTCACCATCTCTCTCTGTTTCTCTTTGTCTCTTTTTCTGACTGTCTTTCCCTGTCTTTTACTCTGTCTCTCTCTCTATTTTTTTCTTTATCTTACTCTCTCTTTACTGTAACTGTCTCTCTGTTTCTCTCTCTGTGTCTCTCCGTGTATCTTTTTTTTTATATCGATCTTTGTCTCTCTTACCCTTTGTCTCTCGCTGTGTCTTATACTCCCTTACCTTATAACTTTTCTTGTATATTGTTCTCGATCTCTTTCCTTCTGCATCTCTCTGCTTCTTTCTCCTTGTATCTCCTCTCTCCTTTCCTTGTATCTCTCTCTCTCTCTCTCTCTCTCTCTCTGTCTCTCTCTCTCTGTCTCTCTCTGTGTATGGATCAGTCACACTCTGAGTGAACAAGGCCGAGTCTGACTCGGACAGACAGGACGCTGGAGGCAGATGTTGTGTAAATTAAATAATTTGTCCTCTAATAACCCTGTTACACTAACAAGGGGGCAGTGCCAGTTTATCACCATGGCAACGTCTTAAACGAGTTGCTTTCGGGACGGCTATTATCAAGCGGCATGAATGGTCCGATTGGTTTTGAGGTTTATTGTTGAAATTAAATCATCGCTGAATAATTATTCATTACAGCTAATTAAACAGGAGCTACATCGTTAGTGCTGATGCTAACAAAGCTGCGTCTCACGTTACAGCGCGTGTTCACTGTTAGACTTGAACAGAGCTGTGTACAATATAAACACTACAGGCACTTAGCATTCACTGTTGTTCACTCAGTGTTCAGAGAATGTCGCGTTTTCCGGTTTTGCAGAGGAAGGAGGCTTTCATCTTCCCGGTAGCTGTCATAGAGCTGTCCAGTTTGTGGGAACTGGCAGGTGACCAATTAGCGTCACCTAATGGCTAAGTGATTTAACCATCCAGAACTAACAGATTTAAAAAAAAAAACAGGAGGATGGGCATTTCCACAATTAACGAGAATAAAATGCAGTCAGGAACTGCTGAGTGGCAGTGGCAAGTGCGAAAACACAGCACATTGATGGTGGATTATATACAGTCAGGTCCAAAAGTATTTATCCAGTGACACACTTTTCTTAATTTTGCCTCTGTCAGTTTGCTACCACCACAATGGATTTGAAAGGAAGCAATCAAGATGTGATTAAAGTGTAGACTAAAATAATCCTTTTATTTATAATTGCTAGTTTGTCCAATTATTTTCGAGCCTGTGAAAATGGAGGAACTTCCGAATGGCTGTAATTCCTAAACAGTTAACGCAATAAACCCCTTGAAGCTTAAAGCAGAAAATCTACACTTCGGTCCCAGCTTGATTCCTTCATTTCAAATCCATTGTGGTGGTGTACAGAGGCCAAATTATCAAAATCGTGTCGCTGTCCAAATACTTGTGACACAAGTTTGGTAATTTTGCCTCTGTACACCACCACAATGGATTGTAGACAGTGACACAATTTACTAAAATACTGACCTGACTAAATGTTCTTGTTTTTACTAGTTTTATTGTTTTCTCTGTAACTTCTCCATCTTCATTAACATTTATAACATCAACCTCAGGAACTGCGTAAATGGCAGCTTCCTGGTTCTGGTAACTTTCAGTCTGTGTGTGTGTGTGTGTGTGTGTGTGTGTGTGTGTGTGTACAGTCTAGAAATTTTCCTCAGTGTGGACAAAAAAAACCTTCTTTTCAAATGATGCAACGAAATTATATTATATTAGTGTATGCACAGCTGTAGACCCACTCATTTTTCATAATGTCTCTCTCTCTCTCTCTCTCTCTCTCTCTCTCTCTCTCGTGTACTCATGTGAATCCTTGCGAACGTTTAATTTATAATTTATGCCTAGGTGGAAAGCTTCCTCGCCGGAGTAATGTTCCACGCGGCCTTGCTCTGAACACGGCTGCAGTGTTGCGCAGTGACTGTGGAGTATACAGTAGTGTGTGATCTATACACAGCTTTTACAGACGAAACGGGTTGTTCCTATTTTTGTTTGTTTGTTTTAGACAGATCAAAGTGTGATCGAGATACCACAGCGATGTTGAATTCTCAATTCTGATTGGTCAGAAGGTGTAATGAATTTTCTCAAACAGCAGCACTGACTGTAGTTCCAGCTGTAATTCAAATCACAGGTTTCTATTAATCTGCTCATTCTGATATGTTTGTATGATATGTTTGGAAGGAGTATCCAGTATCAGTGCTTTGTAACAGCTTTAAAGTGTCACTAAGTTTTCCGCGACAGAGAACGTCATGTTTTTGCCGTTTCTCGATAACGTGACAAGCTGCGTAGTTTGTCTTATCTTTGAAAAAGAGAGACCAGTGAAGGAAGGACTGTTTATAGCTGCTGTAACATAAGTGATAACAGGAACTAGCTTGTCTTGCGGACATTCTGCAACCTTAAATGTAATTGTAAAAGGATCAAAAGTACAATGTGGCTTTAATTAATAAAGCGATAACTGTAATCATTGGCATGTTGCTGAGATACAAGAGGAATAAAACACTTCAGGATGTGCTGTTAGAGGAAAAAATCATCCTCTAATCTTATCACATCACCGCTCCTAGTCATTGATTATTTGCCTGTAACAGCACATGCTCAAGTGTTTTATATACTTACATAATGCCTTGAGCCCAGCGTTGTGTGTGTGTGTGTGTGTGTGTGTGTGTGTGTGTGTGTGTGTGAGAAAGAGAGAGAGAGAGAAGGTTCACACTCTCATAAGATATGATTTATCACACTAAAACATACAAGTGATCTTATTTCCTTTTTCTGTCTCTCCGTCTGTCTTGCTTCCTGTCTTTGATTATGAAAACAAGCACAACCCTCCTGTGTGTGTGTGTGTGTGTGTGTGTGTGTGTGTGTGTGTGTGTGTGTGTGTGTGTGTGGCTGAGGTAAAGCTGCCTGGCAGGCATAGAGACAGCCCTCTGCAGTCTTGGCCGCAGTAGCTAGGTGCTGTTTTCGCCTCTTTTCATTGGCTGCGTTCTTGTCAAATCAGGGTGTAGGAAATAAGTGATAAGAAAACATCCCTCCTCTCTCTTCTATCCTTCCTCCCTTGTTTTGTCCCCTTTACTCCTCCCCTAGGTCCACCTCCACTCCCCTGACCACTTGGCTTTTCTATTTGTGGCTCAGCGTTTATTTTTGACTCCTCTACCCTTTCTGTTTCTCCACTGATTTACGGTTGGATTGTGTATCAGTGAGCGAGTGTTCCTCTGCAGTTCCCCATTAAAGCGTGTACTCTTCAAACAGCTTGTAATTTTTGGCATAAATTCTCATGATAGATTGACTGATTGCGTGGTTATGAAGTAGGAAGATTAAATCTCAGAGTAATTCATAACTCTTCTGACCCTGATTGAGGGCGCGCAAACTTTTAATTGAAACTCGCTCAGTGCCGGGCTGTCTTTAGGCAAAACCGTTGATAAAAAAAAAGAGCTCTTATAGTGAGGGAAGGAGATGAAGTGAAGTGAAGTGAAGTGAAGTGAAGTGACTTGTGGCCAAGTGTGGTGGCCCATACTCATACAGTTGTGCTCTGCATTTAACCCATCCAAGTGCACACACCGTAGTGAACACACACACACCCGGAGCAGTGGGCAGCCATTTTAGCTGCGGCGCCCGGGGAGCAGTTGGGGGATCGGTNCTACAATCCCTCGAACCCATGACCTTCAGGTTCACCTTCGGGTTATAAGTCCGACTCTCAGACCATTAGGCCACGACTTGCCCCCAGAGACGGAAATGGAGAACTCATCATACCTGGAACTCTATAATCAATTAAATGACTCAGTTTGTGGTTAAGAATGGCAGGAAAAAAGGAGTGATGTGTTTTTACAGCATCGGGTCTCAGCTCATTCCTAACACGTTTACAGCCTTTCGTAGCTCCTTGTTTGGCAGTAATTTGTCATAATGCAGTTAAGTTTATGCAGCACCATTGTTCTCACCAGACGTTATGTTGTTAAATAGTTGAAAATCCAACAAATTGAATTAAGACCTCAGACATCCCAGAGTGCTTTGGAGAGTTGTGTAAGTGTAAGTGTAGGTGTGTCGACTGTCTTGTGACTCTACGTCATTTCTCTGCTGTTTTCTAAATTCCAGCTTTATCAGTGCGTCACCATGACCCTCAGACCAAACAGACATGTTCTTCAGCGCTGTTATTAGAAATCCGTTGTCCTGAATGGTTTCACGTTTCATCTTGCAACCCATCTCATTAATCTTCGTAAGCTCCCCTTCCTTGTGTACATCTCAGCAGCATTGAACATATTCCCATAAATTTACAGATCCCAGCTGAATCATTAACAGGCTGTCTTCCCTGCTCGTGATTTACTTCTATTGTCCAGAGTTTGCGAGTTTAAATCCTGTCAATGCCATAACATAATTACATAATTAAAGAGAATGAAATGCAGTCTGGAACTGCTAGGTGGCAGTGGCGATGTGGAGGTTTTTGAAGCTTTGATGTTTCTTCTTTCAGGTTCCCAAAGCTGGTGAAAACTTTATAAAGCTGTGTAAGAAAAGCTACTATGATGGAACCGTCTTTCACCGCTCCATTAGAAACTTCATGGTAAGAAATCGAGCAGAGAGCACACCACGTATAAATCTAATGCATTGTGAATCCATTTAATCCATTTTGAAATGGTTTGAGGAACTAAAGTATCCTTAAAGGAAAAAAGAACACTATGTACACTTGGTTGCACAGATTTCTCATTAACGTACGAGGGTTTAGTGTAGTATTTTTCCCGTTAGTGTTGCTTTAACTCAGTGCTGTTTGGTTTCCTGTGCTGAAGAACTTGCTGCAGAATCCTAATCCCACTGTCAAGGCAGAAAAAATTGCATACAAGTTCCTCTTTCCAAAAAAGCTAAATTATATAGCCTTGTGTAAGCAATGTGTAAACCATGTAAATAACTATACGCAGCTATGCTGTGATGATAAAATGCAAATTTCTGCATGAATATGCGGGGGAATTATTCAAGTGTCGAACCCACTTAACCGTTAGAGACCTAATCTTGTGGGGGAGGAATCTAATCTTAAACCTAATCTTACCTAATGCACCTCTAAGTACAGATACTGGATTTTCAATATTGGCAAAACATTAACAATGCATACAGTAACTGTTAGAGGTATAGAACAAATGATCGTGCATACCTCAGAACGTGGTAGAGGGTCTTATACTCCAGGAAATATTCTGTTGTGGCCTCTCTGGCTGAGTCTGGGACAGCTGTGAGGTTATTTAGACTAATTTAAATAGATCATAATCTGTGATGCATTCATTAGGAACTCCTGCATTTTTTAATATATATATATTTTTAATTCTCTGAATGATCATGTTCTGTTTTCTAGATTCAGGGAGGAGACCCGACAGGCACCGGTACAGGTAATGACATGCTATATGTTGATCTCCTGTAAAGTGTAAAGCGTGTTCCTGATGCAGCTCATTTGCATATAGTGACGCCCACAAAGCGCCATAAAAGTCCAGGTGTGCAGATAGAAGGAGCACGAAATGAACAATCACGGTAAAAGCTGAAAGGCAGGAGTGGAAGTTATTTTGACTCACTTCAATGTCAATAAAAATATTTAATAATAATAATAATACTAATAATAAGGGACTGCTAAATCTTCTGTCAGCTGAAGCGTTTGTTTATGGCTTACAGCCATTTCTTTTCTCACAGCTGAATGATTAGTTTTATTTGTCTTAATTTATGGGTTTGTGTTGGCCCGCTTTCTTTATTCTGCCTATTCTTTAATTAATGGCAGTAAAATAAAACGACTTACTCCCTGACCTAGTGATCTAGCATGAGGATGTGTTTTTGATAGAGACTCCAAGACTCCAGCATGTGCTGATCGCTTTAAATGGAACAAAAATAGGAGATTTAACTCCGACAGTATATTCCCGATATAAAAGTGCAGTAATCTGTGCAAATTATCTAATTTGATATAAAGTTTACATTAGTTTAGTATTTAGTAGGATATGAATTATTTTTTTTCTCTAATTTATGTGATTTTTATGAAAGAATCTATTTGTATCTAGCTAGATAAATAATTCAGTTGAATATATATATATATAATTAATTTTCAAGATCAAAATAAAGCAGTTTCCTGCCAAAAGTCTGCACTACAGATACCAATTCATCAGCTATCTTCAGTTTTAAAGTAAATATCATGTTAATGATCTGCAAGTTCTGCACCAAAACCTGTGGAGATATTGGCGTTTTTCACGACTCAACATCCAACCTGCTAGCTGGCCAAGTGAGCTAGACTAGCTAACCTGATTTTACTGTTTAATAGTATAGTAGAGAGAGCTCTATAATTAAATTGAGATGTCATGTTGATGATTTGCCTGGTGTTAAATACAGCCTATAGGTAACACTCAGGACTGTGTGTAAGGGGCGTTGTTGCTGGATGGGTAACTATGTAGCTAGAAACATGTATAAATTAGCACAAGGTAGCTAGCTAATGAGCCTAGTAAGCTGCTGAAATCTCGGAGAGTATATGGTTATGTTAGCTAGTCAGCTAATTTATATAATGTGGAGGTGATGTTCACGTCAGCAGAGCTTACTTGGTTAGTTAACATACGTACTGACTGGAAAGTAGAGTTTATCTGATTAGTTGTGTCAGTTGTAGACGTATGTAAAAGTGATTGTAAAGTAATTACTCGAGTAGTTTTCCACCAGAAAACCTGTTTACTGTTACCTGAGTAATCTGCTGCTATAAGGTGTCAGTGCTCGTCTATCCTGTCCATCAGGTGCCACAATAGGACCAGTTCTGAGCAGATAGTTTCAACACAGCAGTGGCTCTGATATAGTAGTGTGTGTGTGGTGCTGCTACGAGTTTGAGAAACAGTCCATCAACCAAAAATCTTCATGCAATAACAGTGCCTTTGGCTTTTTTTTTTCTTTTGGCTAGTGTATGGACCTGTGTGTGAAGAATGTAGCCCAAAACTTGGTTAGCTCTGTCAGGCAGAAGATGAATGTTTCAGAAAGATAATGAATGGCCTCAGGCTCTGATTTTGAACTCTACTGGAAACATAATGGTCCGATTTGAAGAAAGTGCAAATACCTGTGAATACAAAGTGATTAAAAATGGTCCGAGATACAGTCCGGGGTGCCAATATTTTTTGAAAAAAGCTTAAGAATATGTGGGTGTGGAAATACAATGTTAAAATAAACATTTCCAACATGCCCATATGTCTACAGTTAGAATATGGCTCATTGCAAGTGTTATTAGTCAACTCCATAAGTATTGGCACCCTTTGCGGAAAATATCTAGTCAGAGGAGGTTTCTTTCTGTTCATGGTCAGCTTGAGTGGAGCTTTTCATCCAGACTGACCTTTCAGGTCAGAAAAGTGTGTTCTACTCTGTCAGGCTTTTAGAAAGATGTCATATCTGTGCCTAAATATCAGACCGGTGTGTGTGTGTGTGTGTGTGTGTGTGTGTGCTATTGATATTAACTCGGGCCATTTTGCTTATGGATCAGTTATGAAGTGTATCATTGCCCGAGATTAATTTTACAAGGTGCTGAAGTGGCTGCTGACTAAACATTTAAGGATCGCAGCGGATTAAAAGCCTATTTAATTACGCCATGCCTCCGAGTCAAGAAGGATTTCAAGGTGCCGGTGTTGAGGGTGTGTTGCACTGCGCTAATTGTAGGACTGTTTCAGGAGGCTGTAAAAATTGCATCTTGTCCATGGCAGTGCAATAAAGGAGGGAGGTTCCAGTGCTTAAGCTTTAATTACAGACATGATGCAGAAGCACAGTCTCAGAAAACAGCACACTATATATAGAGTGAGCATCATTAAAAATGCACCAGCTCGGAGAAGACGAAATGAAGCAGTCAGAGATGGAAACACAGCGTTGAATATTACCACTTTCTGTTCTCTGGCCTGTCTGAGAGTACGGCTCATGAGTATTCTCACACTTCTTTGAGCACATGCTGCTGTAAGTGAGAGCTTCACACGTTCAGTGGAGCTGCAGCAGTTTTTTCCCCCCTGATGCTGAATATATTACACCAGAATTATAAATAAATATCACACTATCAAATTATAAACAGTTTTTATTGCACTGCTGACTCCTGATAACAAAGCTCACTGGAGAGTGGTACGTCTGGGTTTTTTTTTTTTTTTTAAACACTCATACTCTCACCATCCAGTTTAATAGTTAGAGAGTCAGACTTGTAAACTGAAGGTGAACCTGAAGGTCGTGGGTTCGAGTCTCAGGTCCGGCAGGGATTGTAGGTGGGGGAGTGAATGACCAGTGCTCTCTGCCACCCTCAATACCACGACTGAGGTGAGANACTGCTCCGGGTGTGTGTTCACTACTGTGTGTGTGTGCACTTGGATGGGTTAAATGCAGAGCACAAATTCCGAGTATCACCGTATTTGGCCATGTCACGTCACTTAACTTGCACATTCATGCAGTTTTTTTAATCAGCCAATCATGTGTCAGCAGTACAGTGTATAAAATGAGACTTTGAGTATTTCAGAAATCGTTGATCATCTGAGATTTTCACACAAGAGTCTCTCGACTTTACACAGAAATGTGTGAAAAACACAAACTACTAGCCTGGCTTGCATAATGAGAATATTGGGGGAAAAAAAGAAACTGAATTGAAGCTAGCTGCCAAAATGAACATGATGACAAAACGCTGTTTTATGGATAATTCTTAATGTGAATAAATATGTAAGGAATCACACGTGACAGTCTCACGTGTGTGCTTATATGAAATAATCTGCGCTGGAGTGGTGGGATGCGGCACAGTGCGAAGTGGAGTTACATCAACTCCTCTATCCTAAACACTTCCCATGCTGGGGAACTCTCCTAAGCACTGTGACTGATCAAAACCGCTGACTGTTCCTCCTTCCATGAATGTAAATAAATGTCTCCTAACAAAATAAATCACCACATCAGTGATTATACATTTCTGTTTGTTAAAGAACAAAAGGTTTTTAAATCTGATTATGATTAGTCTGAGATTATGTGGCGCATGTGCTGTACAAGACCCTGTGAACCAGCTGTTACTATAGAAACGATAACGCATTAGAGCGTAATGTTAATGTAATTCGGTTTGTATAACGAGCCGCGCTGTTACACACCTTCTGACCAATCACATCCAAAGCTTGAATGTGCGATTGCCTAATTATTACATAATTAAACAAGAATTAAACAAGATGTATCCATACAGCTCTCTTTGTAGGCCATATTCTCTCTCTCTCTCTCTCTCTCTCTCTCTCTCTCTCTCTCTCTCTCACTCACTCTCTCTCTCTCACACACACTCACACACTCTCTCTCTCTCTCTCACACTCACACACACTCTCTCTCTCTCACACTCACACACACTCTCTCTCTCTCTCACACTCACACACACTCTCTCTCTCTCTCACACTCACACACACTCTCTCTCACACTCACACACACTCTCTCTCTCTCTCTCTCACACACACACATACACACTCTCTCTCTCACTCTCACACACTCTCTCTCTCTCTCTCTCTCTCTCTCTCTCTCTCTCACTCTCACACACACTCTCACACAGACACTCTCTCACTCAAACACTCTCTCTCTCTNCTCTCTCTCTCTCTCTCTCTCTCTCTCTCTCTCTCTCTCTCTCACTCACACACACACACACACACACACACACACACGTGCGTTTGTCTTGCTATCCGGGTGAGGATCTCCTTTTGACATAATTATTAGTGCAGCTAATTAATGCTACGCCCAGATCTCACCCTACCCTCTGTAACTGAAAGGAACCTTTTTGGCTCTTTTTGTTTAATAGATAAAAGCTACAGTTTCCCTTGTATGGAAAATCAAAATTGTCAGATATTCCCTACCAAGTTATTAAAAACTTGCCCACACACAGGAAGCACACACAGGCAGGCTGGCAGTTGATGCAGGAGAGGTCACCTTGCCTTGGTAGGAGTCAGAAGAACTCTTCTCTCTGCTTTACTAGGCCCGAATACTGTGTGTGTGTGTGTGTTTGTTTGTTTCCAAATATTCATGTTGCGTTGCGTAACAGAGTTGCAGTGTGCAGGATTGTGTGCTTTAAACAGTGTCTGGCCGTATTCTTAGTTTTGCCACTGTAATCCAGCGTAGTGCGTTTAAACGCCACTGTGATCCAGCGTAGTGCGTTTAAACGGCACTGTAATCCAGCGTGGCGCGTTTAAACGCCACTGTAATCCAGCGTGGTGCGTTTAAACGGCACTGTAACCCAGCGTGGCGCGTTTAAATGCCACTGTAACCCAGCGTGGTGCGTTTAAACGGCACTGTAATCCAGCGTAGTGTGTTTAAACGGCACTGTAATCCAGCGTAGTGCGTTTAAACGGCACTGTAACCCAGCGTGGCGCGTTTAAACGGCACTGTAACCCAGCGTGGCGCGTTTAAACGGCACTGTAATCCAGCGTGGCGCGTTTAAACGGCACTGTAATCCAGCGTGGCATGTTTAAACGGCACTGTAACCCAGCGTGGCGCGTTTAAACGGCACTGTAACCCAGCGTGGCGCGTTTAAGTGGCGCGTTTAAACGGCACTGTAACCCAGCGTGGCGCGTTTAAACGGCACTGTAACCCAGCGTGGCGCGTTTGAACGCCACTGTAACCCAGCGTGGTGCGTTTGAACGCCACTGTAACCCAGCGTGGTGCGTTTGAACGCCACTGTAACCCAGCGTGGTGCGTTTAAACGGCACTGTAATCCAGCGTGGTGCGTTTAAACAGCACTGTAATCCAGCGTGGTGCGTTTAAACGGCACTGTAATCCAGCGTGGTGCGTTTAAACGGCGCTGTAATCCAGCGTGGTGCGTTTAAACAGCACTGTAATCCAGCGTGGCGCGTTTAAACGGCACTGTAATCCAGCGTGGTGCGTTTAAACGGCACTGTAATCCAGCGTGGTGCGTTTAAACGTCTAACCCGTGCTGCAGGAGTTAAGACTCCGAAGTGAAGTCTTTCTATAATTCCCTCATTGCTTGTTGGCAACAAAGTCTGTGTAATCGTCCTTCCTGACTCGTGTGGTGTTTAACCTCATGCCAGACGTCGTAACACTGCAGTCTCTACTAATGTTGCACACTACGTGTCGAGGTGACATCACGTAACAAAAAACCATCAGTCACTGTGGATGAACATTTAACCAGTCACCTCACTGCAGATTCACACGTACAAGCTGATATGAGCAAGTCATTAGATGTGCAAGAATGAGCAATAGACCCGTCACGATAATTACGTTATCGGCTTATCGTACGATATATGGTCATGACCTCGATCATTTTTGCTGACTTCGTTATTGCCCATTGTGTTTACATGCGTGTTTGTTTACATAAGAATGAATGTCACCAGTATTTTAGCCGTTTGTGCTGCTTCTGTCGTCTCGTCTACTCCAGGGCTGTCAAATTAAAATTCGAACTTTGCATATTCGTTGAACTTAAGATTTTTTTAAAAAATGCAACAATTTTAATTAAAACACAATGTTGAAAAAATTTATTAGTTCTAGTGTTTCGAATAATCCATAGTGAATAATGTCGGGGATTGATCCAATTAAGCTGCGTGAGCTGAAGCTGAACAGTGTATGAACAGCAGTACACTGAAGTGCCTCACTAGCAGGTTAATTAATGCATCCAGTACTCATCAGAGTAATCAGACATACACAACATAAACGTAATACACAACGTGCAAAGGAACATGCTAGGTATAATGGTCACGTTGGGAATACTCTGTAGGACTCGAGTCTGGTTTCAAGGTAGTGTCTATATTGAGTTGGACTTGTCTCAAACTTACTTGGACTTGTCTTGATCTAGGGCATTGGTCTCGCTAAGTATGGTCTTGGTCTTGACTGAGAATAAAATAAATTTGCGTGTTGTCTATTCACATGTACAGTGTTTGACAAGAAGTAATTCCTTCCTCCAGAAAACAGCCAACCGTTTGTTCAATGCACAGCCAACTAGTTGAAGTAAAGAGTCGATTTTGACTCTGTCTCACTTTCACTTTGGACTCGATCTGGACATGGCCTTGACCCTCTTAAGACAAGTTCTTGACTTAGTCTCAGTCTCAGCTAGTCCTGGTCCGGACTTGTCTTGGACTTGACAATGGCAGTCTTGACTAGAGCGCTACTTATTAATATGAAAACTACATATGAAACAATGACCCAGGCTTTTGAACCAGCTTACTCCAACCCTCTAAATACACAGTTCCGGTTTCACTGGATAGTTGAAGTCAGACTTCTAGCTTTCACTAGAGAGTCGTGTACGTTTCATCGCTATACATAGCCAAGGACCACCTATTTAACAAGATGAGGCTCTTTGACTAGCAGCCAACCCTTAACCATTTCAAACAAATCTCTCTTTTAGCTTTTAAAGATGTTCAAAATTTTAGTTTTCCTGTCAAAAGCCAGTGGACAGGGAACCAGACAGTTTAAAACATGATGCAAGATGTTTCCTCATACTGTTTCTAGAATGCAAAGTTGTTAACTGATGTCACTTCCAGTAACAGTGTATAGTGGCAGCTGCCTTTATGCCTTGCTGAAGTGTAGTGTCCAGGTATAGTGCCCAGGTTCTGTTATAGCACAGCGCTGCTAAATTCTCACCTCTCATCCAGCTTCACAGCAAATCACAGGTTTATATTAATACACTGGTTCATATTTGATCATTTCTATAGTAACAGCTAGTTGTCAGGTTTTAAAAGAGTATAATCTTCGAAATGTCCTTGTAAGGAGATATTTATTCAGTATTTACGGATGGAGTCTCTGTTGCAAGCGCTATGGAACAGTCAGAGGTAAAGCTGTAACTTTAGGAACAGAGGGCTTGACAAGCTGCAGTTACGTCTCATGAACCTTGAGAGAGTTGTGGGTTGTTTTGTGTGTGTGTGTGAGTGAGTTTCTTGCATAGGAAATGGTACTATAGCATAATTAATAATGCATAATTTGCATAAAATAAAAAAATAAAACCCATCCCTCAATTTAGATGACACTGTGATTGTGGCTCTGTGTAGATTGTGGAACTTGCATAAGAACTGAATAGTTGTGTGTGTGTGTGTGTGTGTGTGTGTGTGTGTGTGTGTGTTTGTTTCCCGGACCGTGTCATCTCGGGGTTAATCGTGCGGATGGCCTGGTCATTCAGCTCTGCAGTCAGTGTATAGGTCATGTGCACTTGCCTATAAAACCAATTCCTCTTCTTTGAGCCGTCTGTAAATAAGAGGAACTCGGAACAGATGTAACAACGCACCAAAACACATTATCACCCTCTCACATGTCTGTGTTTATTTGGTTATGTAATCGACAGTGTGAGAGCTCGGCTGCAGCTTGTTTTCTCCGCTTGTTTGATTTGCACTGACAGGGAACTTCATCCACTTCCTAGAACGTCCCCCCCCCTCCTTTTTTTTTTTAATCAACTCCGTGGCATGGTGAGGGTAGGAAATGTCAACCAGGCCATAAATTATGCAGAAATATCACCGGGGTAATGTTTACGAGGGCAAGCGGCGTTTGAAAAGGCAGACCGGTGAGCGGTAAGCACGTCTCGGCGTGGTGCCGGCAGCTGCCGAGAGTGTCCGCGAGAGCCTGGTCTCAGATCAGCCTCTTTATCAGGACATTATTGGATTTATTAGGCTGTGAAGGAGGGGGCGCTAATCAAAGGTCACAGCGTGTTGAGGAGTTTATGTTGCAATAAGTGCGTTGCGGAAGTCTTGGCTAGTTTAGTTCTAACATTGATTTAGGTGCAGAATTACTGGGTTATGAGCATGGGCGCATGATCTCACACACACACACACACACACATACAGTGTCTTGCTGAGAGCTGGCCCTCCTGCTGAGCGTTTGATTGGGCTGCGTGATGAGTTAATTAATCCACCTGCTTTGGGGGTCTTCAGGATGAGTTTATTTTGGTGGAAAACACACTGTGGGACAATGTTCACTTCTCATCTGAAAAGCCCTAATTCAGAAGATTCCTAATTCAGTTAGCTTAACACCAAACCTGACTGATGGATCAGTATTAAAATCTTATACCACAGCGGTTTGCCAATGCTAATAGTTTCTTTTTTATTAAAGAACAGCACGTTATTACTGTTATTTTTTTAAATCCATTTATAGTTACATTTAATGGAACGCTTGTGTTTTAAACTCAACAGTCTCTCTTTTCATTCTTGAAGCTAGTAAGACAAAAAAAACATCAGGTTGTCAAATTCCTTCATACTGAAGATCAGAACAGTGTTGACACTAGAGTAAAATTCGAACTAGTCCCGGTGCAAATCGTTACTATAGAAACTGTAACACGTTATAATGAGCACAGAGGTATAAACCTGTGATTGGAGGTTCAGCTCGGACTTCTGTCAGTGCTGCTGTTATAGAAATGAATCAACAGCTTTGGTGAGATTCTTCTCACGTTTTTATGCTTGACAGTTTGAATTCACAGTATGTGTGGTGGCGTATTTTAGATAGGTAATGGCTGAATTTGACATCTTAAACTTCCATCAGTTTATTTGTAAATCATTTGTAGGAGCATTTACACAAGACATTTCATATTCATGAAAATTCCTGAAAAAAAAAAAACCCAAAACAAAAACGTTTGTGTCCTACTCGTGCTAACGCAGCTAATATACACCTTGATTGATTGGCTTAAAATCATAAAAATGTACATGGATTACTGCACTTTTCTATATGGGTTATGAAGTCAGTCGTAGTAAGACTGAGTACGTGTGTGTGAATGAAAGGGAGGGAAGTGGAACAGTAAGATTACAGGGTGAA
>CM074968.1:13710366-13726378 GCA_037577455.1 Pangasius macronema | reverse complement strand
AGGTGGAGAGCGATGATTCGCTGTGGCGACCCCTGAAGGGAAAAGCCGAAAGAAGAAGAAGAAGAAGAAGAAGAAGAGATTAAATTGCAAAGCAACCTGCGGAAAATCTTTAGTTCAGTTTGCCTTATGCAAACATTTACTCCCGACTTTACTAAAGATAAACAAAACCCGTTTTATGTGCTCAGTCACATAAACACTGCAGATGTTTATGAATAGAGATTAGCTTAAAAATGAAAATTTATAGAAAAAAGCTGTTGGTACCGGAGAGGGCTAATGCGAGCTGTTGGAGGAGGCGAGCGCAGCAGTAATAGTGGAGCAGCTTATCCCTTATGCCCTTCTTTCTTTCTTTTTTTTCCCCACCCTGCCGTTATCATTTGCATTTGCAGCATTGATTTTTATGATGTTTGTCATGGCTATCAAACTTAAGCGCATCAGTGTTATTATGTTATGGGACATTAAATCAATTTCTCACAGCCATATTGTGTTTATTATTATTGCTATGCAGTTATGGCAGAAAGAAAACCCTGCTAATCGCCTTTAATGTAATCATATGTGTTATTGTCTATATCGTCTGTGGACCACTGCTGATGATAAGTAAATGCACCCCTCTGGGATTAGGCTGTGTTGGTTTTCTTGTGTAACCTATTCCTTCTTTCTTTTTTTCTTTGTGTGTGTGTGTGTGTGAGAAAGGTGGTGAGTCGTACTGGGGTAAGCCATTTAAGGATGAGTTCAAGCCCAATTTGTCACACACCGGCCGTGGCGTGGTCAGCATGGCCAACTCCGGGCCCAACACCAACAAATCTCAGTTGTGAGTGTTTTAATTCTGATGTGTATTTCATCAAAGTGATAAAAGTCAAGCTTGGGTTGTAATTTCTTTTTCTTTTTCTCCACCTTTTTTTTTTGCAGCTTTATCACTTTCAGGTCGTGCACATACCTGGACCGAAAACACACCGTATTTGGCAGGTGATGAAAAAATCTGCAGTTTTCCATCTACTTGTGTCTCTAAAATGACTATCGTGTGTGTGTTCACTACGCATGTGCGTTTGTATGTTTGTCTTGTCTTGTGTGTGTGCTTTTCAGTGTGTGAGTAAAATGTCATGTTTGCTGTGCTCGCTGTGTAAAGTGTATTCTAGGGAGAAGCATGTGTACTATTTAGTCAGAACATTCCAGAAGACACACACACACACACACACACACACACACACACACACACGTTTCTGATCATCTCTTTCAGAGACAGTCTTGGCCATTTGGCAATGAGTTGTAATCCTTTGGCTAAAGCTGAGGAATTCGGAGAGTTGTCAACATAAGTCTAGACCAACAGCTTCTGTTCACGCGCGCACACACACACACACACACACACACACACACACACACACTACACACTACACACTACCTCTCTATCTACACATACCCTGATATACTGTACTGCAAACAGGCTAACCCTTACACACAGACCACTATACAGACTCAGCAAAACACACATCTTTGCGTAAAGCCAATCTCTCTTGCGCGCACACACACACACACACACACACACACACACTGACCCTCATGGATACCCTAAAGACATTCGGGTTTGTTAGGAGTTTATCCTTTAGAAGAGGTCATTGGACTCCGGGACGTCCTTCTCCTGGACAAGAGGACAGAATCCCATGTGTAATTGAGCACATCCATAAAAATCCAACATTCTTTACGAAAGGTGGCTCAGTAATCAGCGACTACAGCGTTTATGTCTATAACATATGAGCGACTCCAGAAATTTAGACAGTATTGTGACTTCCGATGGTAGATCTGCTTACACTGTTTGCTGCAGTCTTGTACTTAACCTTTACTGGATTCATCATGAACGTCTGCTTTGGACAGAAAAAAAACACTCCACATTCATGAGTTGTGATGCGATGTTTGTTTACGTTTCTCATTATATCCAAAACGTCCAGCTAGCGGTTAACTACTAGGTATAATCACAGTGTCATTTTAGTTATATAAAGACTATTCCAGGCAACTTACTAACATATCTGAGGTAAATGTTGATATTCCAGACTGTTTGTCGTTTATTTAAAAGTATGTTGCCTTTTCTTAGTTGTGTGTTGATGTATCTGAGAGAAATGTTGTCACAACACGATTACTTAACCTGTATAAAAGGCTAACAGCTATGTGCTGCGAAATGGTTATTCTTGGTAACACTCAAGGCTAGCTCATAGCTAGCTTACACTCATTGCGCTTCATTTTCCAATCTTTTAGCAAAGTTGCTCATGTAGTGATGCACAAAAAACTCAAAGAGTTCAAGTGTACAGACAGCTGGGTATGAAACGAGCGATGCGAGAATAGGCTGAAAGGCAGAAGTGGAAGTTACCTTGACTCACTTCTCTGCCAATAAAAGTATATCATATTAATAATAACAAGTGTGACCTTAATCTTCATCCATCAGTCGACGTGTTTGTTTATAGCTTCCAGCTATGAGGCTGAGAGAAAATTTGCAGGGAGGGTGAAGACTGACACACGCTTCATCCGAGACACGTGAAATCAGCCAAGCGCATCTTTTTGAGCTGCTGTTCATGTTGCGTCACAGGCTAACACACTCTGAGGAGACCGCTATCCACCATCTTCCACATACATGAGCTCACAGAGGCACATGATTGGCTAGTGTTACTGTGATTGACAGGGGAGAGAGTCATTTTGAATTGCAGCTGGAATTATTGTCAGAGCTGCTGTTATAGCAAATTAATCAACACATTCTGACCAATTAGGATCAAGAATTCAGCTGTGGGGAGGAATAATATAATATACTTTGATAAGCTAGAGTAGCACAGTTATGTAGATGTAGACGATGGTTCTTAGAAGGGCAGAATTCGTCCTCGGGATGATGAAGCCTCGTTATTCAGGAGCGAGTATCAGGCTACAGTTACAGCATCATGCCGTGTCCCTTCATCTCACATCAATACATATCAAGTGGAAAATGCTGTTTAACAATGATCATCGTCGCTGGCTAGTTTATCAGCAACCTATGACCAGGAGCTGTTTTATGAAGCTCTGGAATCATATACTGCATTTTGCTTGATCCTTCTTAATGTTGTAGTGGGAAACCATCCCATTTCTCTATCGACGGTGACATTAAGTGTCCTGAATGAATGCTAACACAGATTTCTGATCTTCCTCTCAGAGTGGTGGGTGGATTTGAGACCCTCACCGCCATGGAGAACGTGGAGAGCGATCCCAAAACGGATAAACCCAAGGTACTTACACCATCCCTTTTCTTTCCTTCATCACTCAAATGTTCACGTCTCTGAACAGTGTCATACAGATGTGTCATTAATGAAGCGAGGCATGTCATCTTGTGCTTAATGGACGCCTCGCAGCCGCTCGGAGCCCCTGCTGTTTTCTTTCACATCGCCTCAATCCTCAGAGGAGCTGAACTGACTCACACTACAGCTTTTACCGTGAAAGAGGATCTCTCTCAGGAATTACCCCTGACTCGCACAGCTTTCACGGCTTTGGAACCTTTAATTTGTTTTTATTCATTTAGTTTTTTATTGTCGCTGCCCATTTTTCTGAACTTTAAGAGGGAGTCTTATGCTTTTCCTGACGCTGTTTAAGAATCCATGCCTAGGGGAAGAAAGCTAAACGCTCCAGTCTGATTTCAGATCACATCAAATTGGATGTTTATATATATATATATATATATAAGTTGGTTATTCAGTGCATGGCACACTCTTAGAAAAAGGGTTCTTTGAATTAAAAAAAAAAAAAAGACATTTTAGGCCCTAAACTACAAAGAGAGTTAAGTAAATGTTTTAAATCTTTTTTATTTTATTGAACATGTATTAAAATTAATGAAGGATACATTTGTATATAGTTGTTAGATTTATGTCTAGGCAGCATAACCCAGTTTAATAAGAAGTATTTTCTTGTTTATTTGGGACACTAATAACTAGAAAACAGTGCTAATCTTCTTAAAATCCCTGATTTATTGTGTGTGTGTGTGTGTGTGTGTGTGTGTGTGTGTGTGTGTGTGTGTGTGTGTGTGTGTGTGTGTGTGTGTCACAATGTCTCTTTTCTTTTGCTCTCCTTGTCTTTCTCCTAATCACAGACTGAGATTAAGCTGATAAGCACTACCGTGTTTGTGGATCCTTATGAGGAAGCAGATGCACAGGTGTGTGTGTGTTATATGACTCTGTATTTGAGTGTGTACTGGGTTTCAGTGTTTGTAATATATGATCTGTCATCTTAGACTGATCTATTGTTATATATATGTGTGTGTGTGTGTGTTGTAGATTGCAGCCGAGCGGGAGAAGGAGGTTCAGAAGCAGGAGGAAGAAAGAGCCCAAACCTCAGCATCGCTCAGCAAAGCTAAAGCTGAACAAGAACCCAAAACATATCGACCCGGAGTGGGCAAATATATCAACATGGCTGCCACGTGAGTACACGCACACATACACACGGGAACACAGAGATGGAGAGTCAGACAGAGGCACAGAGACGAGAGAGACAGAGAGGGACACAGAGACTCACATGGACACTGACATGGAGACGCTGACAGACACAAACACACTGAGGGGGAAACAGATAGACATTGAGACAGAGACGCACACGGAGACACAGACGCAGAGACAAAGACTCCGACACAGATGGAGGCTCTGCTAGAGACAAACAGCCGGAGACGCAGACGCAAAGAGAGATACACACAGGCAGACGCCGAGAGGGAGACACAGACAGAGAGAGGGAGATGCACGCGCACACATGGAGAGACACAGGCAGGGATGCAGCCAGAGACAGACTCAAGGATGTAGATCTGGACACAAAGAGACACAGACGGTGATACACACACAGGCACTGAGACAGAGACACAGACAGATACAAACAGAGAAACAGAGACTCAAACACAGAGACAAAGAGACACACCGACAGAGAGACGCGCACACACACAAACCGAGAAAGATACCCACACCCACGTCTGAGACGCACAGATACTAACAAACACATGCGCAGTGCAGTGAATCTAGGAGCAGGGTAAGTGAACAGGACACCAGGACCGTGTGTGTAACATGATGAAAGGCTCTGTGTGTGTGTGTGTGTGTGTGTGTGTGTGTGTGGAAAAGGAGTCTGAGCACAGGGGCGGAGCCAGAGCTGGAGTTAATGCTGTTTCAGGGAATCAGTGCTCCTTTTTTACGACGAAGCCTGATGAGCTGCTCTAAGGTTTCACCCTATCATTAGCAGATCAAGAGATTAAATCCTGACCTTCTTTTACGTCTTAAAAAAATAACTAGAGTTATTTTTATCACCACCATTAAAGAACAATTTTTTTTTTATTATTTGATTGTAAATCTGGAAAATGAAATATTGCTCGCGGCAGAAATGGCGATTTTACTAAACCGTCTACTGAAAAACTTCCAGGAGGCTTTTAGCGCTCTGGTTCCATTTAAAGCTTCTATTACTGTAACATCATGCTGCTTTGGATTGGACGAGGCAGTGCAAGTTTCTGATTAGTGTGTGTGTGTGTGTGTGTGTGTGTGTGTGTGTGTGTGTGTGGGCAGGTGGGTATTTAGGGGTTGTAACATTGCTCAGAGGGGTTCAGGATATGAGTGAGGCTTACTGTGGAAACAGTGGGACTTCAGTATAATTATCCTGCAGCACCCCACCAATTCCTGTCCCACTCTTCCTACACACACACACACACACACACACACACACACACGCACGCGCACACTCAGTGTACAGGAACACACTTGCTCTGTTCTTTTTCTTTCTCAATTTCATATACACACGTAAACAACCCCACTGTGTCTCTTACAAGTCGCAGACTTACAACACACACAATAAGCTTCACTCGCCTTTTTCTGTGCTCACACACTCGTTCATTACTCTGTTTTCTTACTGTCTACTTTGAAAACGTGGCTATTAATGAGTCTGTGCCTGCATGTGTTCAGTAAGCGCTCAGCAGCCGACGAGGACAGCAAACCATCCAGCAGTGGCACAGCAGCTAAGAAGCCTAAAGGCAGGACAGGATTTGGAGACTTCAGCTCCTGGTAAAGCTGCTTTTCTCTGGCGGAACATCGCTGTACTCTGTTCTGAACAAAATACATTTTAACATCCAATCAGATACCTATGTTTGTACGTAACAGTACTATGGACTTGGTCATGGCCGTTAAAGTACCTGCAATCTCTTAAAAATTGTTTTATCATTGTATCAATATTATAGTATCATATTGCCCTGCTCTGGTTTGATGTACAATTTAGTTCTCCTGTTTTTTTTTTTCTTCCTACTTTGTAAAATACTTCCTACAATGTCTTTTGTTCTCCATTTCATGAATATGTTCATTTCACAATGTCCACTGATGTATTTTATGCAATAAATCAGCTTTTCTAAAGCCTGCTGTAAGTCGAGTATACTTTCACTCTCTCAAGTTGTACCACTGTGAGTTCTCACTTCCCCTCAAGGATCTCAAGAACTTTGCCTCCTGAGATCTTCACCTTCCGCATCCTTTCCCTGTGGGCCACTCCATTAATACATAGTGTGTTTATTTGCCATAATAGAGGTTATTTTAAAATTGGAACATGGTGGTGGGGTTTCAATTGGTTGTAATTCAGCTAGAGTTTGTGGCCTATGTCAGTGTTTCACTTGCTATAATAATCCCACAAGTGTTTGTATGGGATTGATAGGATTGGTTCTGCAGTAACTGCTTTATCCTGGCTAGTGTCACTGTGGCTGTAAACAACTAATTAGTTTATATATTTGAGAATCTTCAACTATATTCATTTGAAAAAAACCTGCCAACATGTACAAACAAGAATAACTACAAGAGGGGACCGGATTAAGACAAGAGTGTCTGTGGGATTGGGGTAGGATTGGTCGAGTGTGGATGTAGGAGAAGGTGGGATTAGTCAAAAGTGTGGAAGAGGGCAGGAATGGTCAAGCGTAGAGAGCAGAACTGGCTAGTGTGTCTGTTGGAGCAGTTGGGATTGGTCGAGTGTCTGTAGGAGAGGGTGGGATTGGTCGAGTGTCTGTAGGAGAGGGTGGGATTGGTCTAGTGTCTGTAGGAGTGGGTGGGATTGGTCAAGAGTGTCTGCAGGAGCAGGCAGAATTGGCTAGTGTGTTTGCTGGAGCATGTGGGGTTGGTCAAGAGTGTCTGTAGGAGCATGTGGGAATGATCAAGAGTGTAGGAGTAGGCAGGATTGGTCCAGAATGTTGGGGAGCGGGTGGGATTGGTCAGGAGTGTCTGTAGGAGCAGGTAGGATTGGTCAAGAGTGTCTGTAGGAGCAGGTGGGATTGGTCAGGAGTGTATGTAGGAGCATGTGAAATTGATCAAGAGTGTATGAGTAGGCAGGATTGATTCAGAATGTTGGGGAGTGAATGGGATTGGTCAGGAGTGTCTGTAGGAGCAGGTAGGATTGGTCAGGAGTGTCTGTAGGAGCAGGTAGGCTTGGTCAGGAGTGTATGTAGGAGCATGTGAAATTGATCAAGAGTGTAGAAGTAGGCAGGATTGATTCAGAATGTTAGGGAGTGGGTGGGATTGGTCAGGAGTGTCTGTAGGAGCAGGTAGGATTGGTCAGGAGTGTCTGTAGGAGTGGGTGGGATTGGTCAGGAGTGTCTGTAGGAGTACGTAGGATTGGTCAGGAGTGTCTGTAGGAGCGAGTGGGATTGGTTAAGAGTGTCTGTAGGAGTGGGTGGGATTGGTCAGGAGTGTCTGTAGGAGTGGGTGGGATTGGTCAAGAGTGTCTGTAGGAGCAGGTAGGATTGGTCAGGAGTGTCTGTAGGAGCAGGTAGGCTTGGTCAGCAGTGTGTGTAGGAGTGGGTGGGATTGGTCAGGAGTGTCTGTAGGAGCGGGTGGGATTGGTCAAGAGTGTCTGTAGGAGCGGGTGGGATTGGTCAAGAGTGTCTGTAGGAACGGGTGGGATTGGTCAAGAGTGTCTGTAGGAGCGGGTGGGATTGTTCAGGCGTGTCTGTAGGAACAGGTGGGATTGGTCAGAAGGGTTAGGTTTAGGGTCAGTGGATAAATTGGGGCAGACTTCCATCAGGAGCAGGTGGGATTTAAAAATACCTCTGGTGTCTAGTGTCATTTTGTGTTTTACATGGCCAAAAACTAACCATCCACTTTTATGCTAGGATTCAGTCATCCATTTGCTAAATCTGTTGACATTGTACAATAAGGTTGCTTTTGGTGCCTGTAACTCATATGTATGTCCAAAGAGCTTATAAAACTCTTTCTGTATTGACTGGAATCATCACACACACTGTATCTGGGAGGACTGGGTGTGACGTTACTCTGTGGGAATCCATGACTGGAAGTGTTCAAGTGCAGCACATTAATGATAATGGTGGCATATCTGTGCAGGTGAAGATGAGCCTGTAGGTATTAGACTGTAAAATGCAGTCTTTGCACTTTGTCATAGTCCTTTGTCAACTCTCGGCTACCAGAATGTTCATATCACGTATCTCACATCATGGTTAAAGAAAATGTGTATCGTTAATTAGGAAGAGCTGGCTTCATGAATGTTTCAGGTCACAGAGTAATTGCATAGTGTAATTCTATATGTGCTGTAACACGTCACCTTGTGCAGGCTGAGCAGATGATGCTGAACTGCACTAAAATGTTCACATTCAGCGGAATAGTGAGGTTTGAATTGTCAGTCATGTTGTTGATCAGTACCGAAGTCCACAAAGGCCATGGACTGTTTTTAGCTAAATTTGTTTTGTCAAGATGACAACCAGCAGGAGTTGCGAACTGTGTGGCTGTAGTACACCAGCGAGTACTGGTTGCATTGTCACCAGTGCTGTCATCTGGGATAGTGTGTAGGTGTGACTTACACGAAACTGAATGTTTGGATGGCAGAAAGCCTGAATGGACAAAAGATCCGGCTGTTTAATGAAAGGAGAACAAAGCACTTGCCGGGTGTGGGTGTGTTAAGAGCACAGCTGGCCCGGAGATCAGCTGATTGTGTGTGTGTGTGTGTGTGTGCATGTGTGCGTGCATGCACACACCCACATTCACAGTTTGTCTGTTTTGCTGACATCTCGGGCAACAAGGACCAGAACTGTTGCTGACACAAACGGATGTTTCCAGCTTGTCATTGTGCCAAGACCTCTGATCTGTTGGTGTGTTTGTGTGTGTGTGACACAGGCAGACAGTATATCTGGATGTGTATTAAAGCACTTCACCCTGTGTGTAGGAGACGTGGTGACTCTGTGACTCTGCTCACATACACAGTAATAAGTGGGTAAATAAGCTTGTAAGATAGAGAAACTGAATGTGTATGAGGAAGAGAAAGGGCCACTCTTTCTCACTGAAACTGAGAATCCCCAAGGCCTTTTTTTCTTTTTTTTTTTGAATAACCTGAAGCCATACCAGTTGCAGAAACCACACCTCTTTGTTTAGGACTGACAGGCACACAGGCCACATGAGGGGATCAGACGGGCTGGAGGCTGGCGGCTGAAGGAAAATGTGGCCCAACTTCACAGAGTTGCTGAGGTTCTTTCTTTTCCTGCGCATCCTTGAGCATTTTATTTCTCTTAAACCACATCAATTTACAAATTCTAACAAGTTACTTATTTAAGAATTGTTCTTCCTTTTATAGTTACGTTTAATGTTCTGCAAAACATGTTAGTTCCTGTTATCACTCATCACAGCTATAAACAGTTCTTCCCCTCAACAACCTCTTTTCTTCTTCTCTCTTGAAGCTCAAAGGCTAATAAGCAGCCTCGGATCAACATTTATTCGTATTTTAATTGTTAAATAACAATTTTTTGAAAAATCTGTTTATTAATTGGGTGTTCATGATACACGTGCCTGTCCCAACAGTAAGTTGTTACTATAGAAACAGTAATGTATTATATGTGTAATAAGCTAAACCTGTCATTTTTCTTACAGCCGGAGCTGCTGTCAGAGCTGCTGTTATAGGAAATTAATCCAGTCTTGTTGAGAATTCAACAGTGCAGTGCTATAAGACAGAATAACCCTTGCTAGTCACTTACGGCTACCTTTAATGAAGTGAAATGAACTGAGAGTTTTTCCTTGTTACTTTGTTTAGTTATTAAAAGCAAACTAGTCAATGCAAGCGTGCAAGCCTTTCATTTCTCATCTCTCATTTTCGGAAACTCTGCTGCCATTTATCAGAGAGATACGTAGATACATACATAATTACCTCCCCCTCATTTTTCTCTCTCAACTGGAATGTTTTTTTGCTGCTCTGATCATTAGCGTGTCTTTTTCCAGCCTGGGCTGAATGATGGCAGGCGTGCGGGTGGCCCGAGAGCCGTCTGGCCTCTCCGTGACCTGCTGTGTGCTGTGGTATGACAGTAGGAATAGAAGCTAAGAGTTTTTTGGTGTAGCGGAAGCGTCGTGCTCTTAAAGAGGAGTGAATGAGTTCTGGAGAGATTAGTCAGGTTTAGGGGTCTGTTCAGAGGCCACGTATTTCAGAAAGTAATCTCAATATTTATTCTGCTAGACGGATGACTCAGCTCTTCACAGTTATCTATCTGTCTGAATGGCAGTCTGTCTCTCAACCTGACAACACCGTCACACCCCGTACGACAGTGTGTTATGAAGTCTGTCCTTTCACGCTGGATATATACAAGACCTAAATATACAACGGCTCCTTTTACCTGTCTTCATCTGCAGGTCTCTTTGGGTCTCTCAGCCTGTAAGAACTGAATACGGACTCTTTAGACACGTTGATTAATTTCTACAACAGTAGTGCTGCCGTTATCGTTATCGTTTCTATAGTAACGACTCGCCCGAGGGCTTGTATAGCGGAAGCGCCGCATAAACAGAATTTTAAAAAGTGTGTTATTTTTGGGGACGTTTGCAATTTGCAGTTTCTCGGTAACATGACAAGTTGCGTTTTTGTCTTATTAACTTCAAGAGAGCGAAAAAAAAGAAAGGCTGGTGAGAGAACTACTGTTTATAGCTGATAAGTGAGAACTGGAAGGAAATATTCTGTGGACGTTCCACAACATTAAACATAGCTATAAACAGATAAGTACAATTTGAATCCTTCTTGAATTAATAAAAATGTAATTGCTTTGTTTTGGGTCCCATCACACAACCCTGTTGCTGATTAATTTCCTGTAACGGGACATCCTGACATGTTTTATTCTTTAATTATTCATCCCTATATTATATTAAAACAGTGTTTCTGCTCAAACACAAACCATGTGAGCTCATCCTGTATTTTGTTCTCCTTTCTGAGGATGATGGAGATGTTGCTAAAGCATTGCTGCATCACTGGTGTTGATGAGTAGAGTGTGAGTCAGCGAGAGGAACAGCTTGAACATTCCTCATTCCTCCTCTCAGATGCTGTGTCATCCATCAGTGTTGCCTCGTACAGTTTGGCTGTGCTCTCCTCNCTCTGCCACCCTCAATACCACAACTGAGGTGAGACCCTTGAGCAAGGCACCGATCCCCCAACTGCTCCCCGGGCACCACAGCTAAAATGGCTGCCCAATGCTACGGGTGTGTGTGTGTTTTCACTACTGTGTGTGTGCACTTGGATGGGTTAAATGCAGCGCACAAATTCCGAGTATGGGTCACCACACTTGGCCACAAACACACCTTATCACCCGGATGCCACAGAGGTAAGCTCCACGGCCTGCTGCTGCCATCCTGTCTTATAAGTCCTGTCTTATGCTGAAATGTAGATTCTCATATCCAAAATCCTGTATATATCACAATCATTACTGGTCACATTCTCTGAAAAGTTATTTCTGTTATTTCTACACTCGCTTGCCCAAGGTTTGTTTTTTTGTTTGGTTTTTTTTTGCATATTTCTGACCAATGAATGAAAGTTTACGAAGTTCATTTTCATCCTTGTCCCCTTCCATACACATATTTAGATTCATTTCATCACAGGCTGTGCAACTAAACAAATCCAAATTAAGTACAAAACCAACCAAAAGTATCAATTAGGTCTGATTTGGACTGGACAAAATAAATATTATATTACTTATAATACAAGGATTAAAATGCTTGAAGTGTTTTATTCTTCTTACACCACATCAGTTTGCCAACGCTAACCATTTTAAATTTATTAAAGAACGCCAAGTTATAGTAGTGGAACACACATGAAACAGGTTCTCAATAATATAATTAAAATTATAGCAGCTATAAACAGTCATTCCCCTCACCAGCCTGTATTTTGTCTCTCCTGAAATTAATAAGAATAAAATATGGCTTATGTTACCATGAAAGATTTGCTGTGGCAAAAAAACTTGGTGACTGGAAACTCTTTCCAAAAAGGGTAAATAAACATCTCCATATCAATAATTACACACGTTTTTATCCCCGGCGCATCCCCATGCAAGCCGTTGTTATAGAAATGATAATATAACGACTATAGAACGAACCCATCATTGTAAACCTGAGATTTGAATTACTATCAATGCTGCTGTTTTAGAAAATCAATCAACACTTTCTGACCAATCAGATTAGAGAATTCAGGAGAGCTTTCCTTTGTTGTTTAGGGACACACACTAACGCGAGGACTCACCATGTGGCGATGGTCTAACCACATGGACCTGGGTGGCCACTGGGTCTCTCTTTCTCCCTGATGGAGTTTGTCTATGTACAACATGAGGGAGGACAAGCCACACACACACACACACACACACACACATACATGAGGAAGGGAAGGGGAACACAAGTCAGCAAGTTGTTTTCATTACTGGTAAAACAGAGTTCGGGCCGTAGACAGAGTGTCTCTTTGTGTGTATGTGTGTGTGTTTGAGAGAGAGAGAGAGAGAGCGAGAGAGAGAGAGAAGAGAGAGAGAGCGTATGGCGCACACATGCTGAGCTTGAAATAAACACCAGGCTAAATTTAGCATTAGCTCTGACCCAAGGCTGTAACTCTTAATGGGGCTGTAATGCTGCAGTAAGCCATTCATCATATTATGCTATGATGTGGCTCTGTGGAGGAAAAGTGTGTGTATATGAGAGAGAGAGAGAGAGAGAGAGAGAGAGAGAGAGAGATAATGAATGAATACAGGACAGTTTATAAGCAAATGGTCACTAAAAAAATGTTGAGAGACTGCAGCAGTGAACAGATCCAGAATCAGTGGTCTTTAGTTCCTCAAAGGTTATGGGATAAAGGATCTGTAGTTGCTGTGATTTTCCCAATTTAAATGCAAATACCATTCCAGTACTAGTAAACATCCTGCACTTTAAAGGAAGAGTTGAAGAGAGTCAGAAAAAAAACCCACAATGTTCAACTTACACCAAATGTCATCCATTAGCTTCTTTATCTTTACAGAGCTACGAGCTTCACGTAGCTAACAAGTCACAGAAATGTGTTCACCTAACATCCTCGTATCAGCTACTCCCTGCTAATCTTATTCTGAAATAAACAATGCTGTATGATAGTGTTCCCTATTGACAAATTTACATTTAACGTTTTGGCACGTCCACGTCACGTGCAGGTTTCCTGGTAAAATTTGCGTTAATATTGTACAAAAATGAACGAGAATGAAATTTTAGTGCAGTTTGGTCATGCCTTAATTACAGTAAAAACACAATTAGGCCACGGCTCCTAAAATTTTAAGGTGGAATTTGACCAGAATGCTGGAACTAGGGATGGGTATTATACAAAACTGTGTATTTAAAAGTAGAAAGTTGTTAGCTATTTACAGGCTGTCTATCAAACGAGGGGGCGGGGCAACGGGTTAATGAAAGTGCAGGATTTGTTGTCTGATATGAAACATTTATTTGGAACACATCAGTAATTGGATGTAGATTGTGTGTGTGTGTGTGTGTGTGTGTGTGTCTCTCTCTCTCGGCCGACTCATAGCCAGTTTTTGCACGCTACTCCGCTCTTGTCCGATCTCATCAGTGATACATCCCATCTATGCATGTATACATACTTTAAGCCCCGCCTCCCAGGCCTCCCTAAGTTGCCACTGATTCACTCTACTTGGGCAGCTGGCTTAACGTGAGCTATAAATATGCAAAATGCTGACACGTGAAGTAATAAAATAACTTACAGATTTGTTCGAATGGTTCAGGATGCTTAGGACCAGAGCAAGTTTGGAAGTTTACAGCTTGCCTTAGGCATCCGGATCTTTTTCTATATTAGTCAGTCTTGCTAATTAGGCTAAGTAGATTATCCGCACACTTTACCTGGCTAGTTATAACAAGTTAACTCTAAACACACAAAAATAGTGACATTGTTTTGTTGTTGTGCTCAATGATCCAAAGTGTACCAGTTTCTCCATCTCAGAAAAACATGGCTCCCAAATTTATTCATTTTATTTCTTTTTCCATAATTACACTGTTTTTCAGCAGATTCTGTTGTTTCACACAACAGTATTATCTTATGGTTTTACTGAATTCACCATGTTTGCATTTCTGAGCAGTACAAATGTGGGCGGGGTGAAATGCCTTTGGGGGCGTGTCTTTAACATGACTGACAGCAGGAGTCCAGTACAGACCTGTGTTTTGTCAGGTGCTTGATAACTCACTTCACATTTTTTGAGTCAGTGAATCCTTTTCAGTCATCTCTGCCAGCGGGTCAGCATGTCTCAAATTATAAAATAACAGAAATTAGCAAGGATTTTTGCTTCTTTTTTTAATAATTAGCTTTTCGCTCAAGCTGTTTGTTATAGGGAGTGGCATGTTCATTTTGGCACACATGTGCAAATGAGGTGGAACTATATGAATAGTAATGAATCATTTGCTTGAATTGACTCAAAAATAAAATGCAAAAAAGTTCGATCAGGGATCAGGATTAGAAATGTATCTGATGTGCACTGAAAATTGCTAACAGACACTAGCTGTGTTTTTGTTGTGAGTCAGTTTTGTTTTCTTATGCATCTTGAAAAAGGTTTAGCATTTAAACATTACAGACTGCTGCTTTAATAAGGAGCTGTGCAAGTGTGTGTGTGGGAGAGAGGGAGAGAGGGAGAGAGGGAGATGGAGAGAACAGTATGTGATAACCAGCTGGAGTGTTTATAAATCACTTGTTACTGAGTGAGTTGGCCCATCCCATCTACAAGTGACCTCATCTCTCTGTTCTCTGAATGGACAGAGCTCCTGCCTGTCAAGATTATGCTAAAAGAAAGGAAGAAACACACACGCAGGTAGAGGGTGTGTGTGTGTGTGTGTGTGTGTGTGTGTGTGTGTGTGTGTGTGTGTGTGTGTGTGTGTGTGTGTTGGAGAGTGGACGAGCCAGAGTGCACGTCAGCACTGTCACCGTGGTAACGGTCGATGTTGAGAGCTGCTCCGCGAGAGGCGCGTGGGATGCTGAGCAGCTGTGACATCATCCAGGAAAAAAACAGCTTCCTGTCCTGCTCAACACACACACACACACACACACACACACATATACACACAGCGGGAGCATATAATTATTTCCCTCCACATCATCATTATGAAGGACAGGATGGGAAACAGTTATGGGGGAACATCTCTAACATCTCCATGATGACCATTTAGCCAAACACATCACTTTGTTAGTGGATTATAAACATAGTAATTACACACTGGTGTTTTCAGAAATTATGTAGCGTGTGTGTGTGTGTGTGTGTGTGTGTGTGTGTGTGTGTGAGAGAGAGAGAGAGAGAGAGAGAGAGAGAGGTTAAGAATATGTTTCATTTGGAAATGCAACCTGTAAGATGACAATTATTCAATTAACATTATTCTGTAAATAAATCTTTCTGTCCACTTCTCAGTGAAGAGAAATGTTTTATTGCCTTTAATATGTATTTTCACCTGCGCATCTGAGAGTGCTTTACCTTTAAACCTACACTGCCATTCAAAGGGCACGCTGTTACAGGAAAATAATCAATGACTGGGTGCTGTGTAGACGAATTTGATTCATTTCCTGTAACAGCACATCCCAAAGTGTTCCTCGTATATTACAGCAATTTACCAACATCATCAGTTTTGTATTTATTTAAGAATAGCACACTTTTTACCCATTTATAGTTACAGTTAACTTTGTGGACCATCAGTCTTCTTCTTTTGGCTTTTCCCTTCAGGGGTCTCCACAGCGAATCATCACTCTCCACCTATCCCTATCTTCTGCA
>CM074968.1:13686679-13703170 GCA_037577455.1 Pangasius macronema | reverse complement strand
ATTTCGTCACTAGGAGCAACTTTAAGGCTCAGGAAGCTTTGTGAATACGGGCCCTGGTAGTTAACAACATTTGATGTTATACGTTCATGTACTGAATTCTCCCTGTTATTTCCTCCGGTTGTTTGGCTTATGTAGGTTTAATGCAGTTCAAGTCGACGAGGGGAATCTTAAGGACAAGACAAGAGCATGGTAGTTGTTTTCTAACTCAAAATCCAGCAAATTCAATAATTCCTTACAAAGCCAAATTCCTAAAACACATGCATGCTGCTTCGTAAGCTAGAAGACCTCAGTGCTGATGCAGGATATGCCAGAAACTTAGTCACTGATGGCCCCTTTAAGGCATTAATTTAGTTAATGTTAATGTTCCACAGCATCATGTTTCCACAACATTAAATGTAACTATAAACCGTTAAAACGCGACACGTCATTCATTCATAAAGTAAATATAGTAATTGTTGGCAAATTGCTGAGGTATAAGCATGGCTCATCCTGTATTATTCCTTACACAACACCCATTTTTCAAAATCTCTACACGTATACAGAGAAGCAACTACAACTTTAGACCAAATAAACTGTTTGTGTTTATGTTGTTGATGGATTCCTGATGATAATGATTCACTCTGCTCATAAATTCCTGCAACAGGAAGAGAGAGGAAAAATAAAACAGCAAAGAAGGAACCAGACCTGTATATCCTCCTGATGCCCTTTCAAATTCCGGCCTGGTTTTAGAAAACTGCGCCAGCATGCAAATGGGTTCATCTTCCTGTTTCTGAAGACGTGCGTGTGTTTGTGTGTGTGTGTGTGTGTGTTTGTTTGTGTGTTTGTGTGTGCGTGATAGTCGGTCTGCTCTGCTCCAGCTGATGCTTTGAACCGCTTCTGTGCTTGAAATGTGTGAAAAACGCCATGTGTGTTTTGAGAATGTTTATGTGCACATGGCCTTAAGTCACATCATGTTCAGATGCTCCACATTTCCTCTAGACGAGTGAGAGAGAGAGAGAGAGAGAGACTGTGTGTGTGTGTGTGTGTGTATCCCATGCCCTTAATGTACTGTGTGTTTTTCCCTTCCTCTTTCAGTATGTCATGATGTTTTTAACTCTCAGCTGAGGAAAAACTGGGCCACAGCATCATAGACTCTGTAAATGAAGATACTTCTAGTTAGTCTTCTCTCTTCTAAGCTCTGAGATTCATCCCTGAGCGTCTCTTTTAATCCACATGTCTTATGTGTTTATCAATTAAGAGTTTGAACTCATTTCAATATAACACTTGGGGATGTGCTGTTATATGGAAATAAGCACCAACGCGGTGATGTGATGCGGCCCGCCGCAGCAGTGATGACTGTCACCACCTCAGGTGATTATTTTCCAACAGCAGCACGTCTCAGAATATCGTTATTTATTTATTTATTAAAGAACATGTAATTTTTCATCCATTTATAGTTACAATTAATGTTGGGGAATAGCCCCAAAACAAGTTATGCAGCTATAAACAGTCGTTCTCTCATCAGCCTGTCTTTTTTCTCTCTCTTGAAGTTAATAAGACAAAAATGCAGCGCGTAAACTCCTCGATCCTAAAACCGGTCTTCTTTGCCTCTGACTTTTACAAAGTGCTGAAACTGGAGACTCCTTCCAAAAATGCTAAAGTTCTCACCACATCACTTTGCAGTTGCACTCCTTTTAAAATTATTTATGTGGATATATATATATATACACAAGTCATATACATATACAAGTCGCTGCGGATGAGCTGTTACTATAGAAACGATAACATGTAAGAGAGAGCACATTAGTATAAACCTTGCAGCCAGAATTACTGTCAGACCTGCTGTTATAGAAAACTCATCAACACCTTCTGACCAATCAGATGTGTATATATACACATTTAAATTATAGATAATATTCGAAAAGAATATTTGATCCTTGTGCAAAATCAGACCTGAAAACGGTGAGTTCCCGTTACTCTGAAAGTCATGTTGTAACATTTTTTTTAATGTACCAGAGATGTAATTATCTCTGATTTTGCATCTGTGTTCCCCTCTTCAATTACACACACGCACACACACACGCACACACACACACTCATTTGCGCATACAGGGCATTAATTAAGATCTTAATCGTGGAGACGTGGACCCTGGGTCTCTGAAGGCTCCTCACACACACACACACACAGACACACACACACACACAGTTATATAACAGTGACTGATGAGGGCTCTGGAGAATCAGAGATAAGTGGAGGAAGAAAATAGCTTTTAAACAGAGGAAATAAACATAATTTCTCACAATAACAATGAAGACCGTGTGGTAGAGAAGTTGGACAGGCTAATGCATGAGGGGGCTGAGAGTCAAGATGCTGGTAAACTCTTAGTACTTGCAAACCGTACAATAGCATGTAAAGCTGATGGGTTTTATTTTTGGAAAAGTGTAAACACTTTTAACCAGCCACTTTAATAGGAACGCCTGTACACCTGGTCATTCATGGAATTATCTAATCAGCTAATCAATTGGCAGCGGTGCAGGGCATAAAATCACGCAGATCCACATCAAGAGCTCCAGTTATTGTTCACATCAAACATCAGAACTGTGGAAAAATGGACTTGGTATGGATTGAGTACACAACTGAGTTCACACACAACAGTCTGTAGAGTTTAAACAGAAGGGTGTGAAAAACAGAAAACATTCAGTCAGCAGTAATCCTGAGGGAGGAAGCACCCTGTTGATGAGAGAAGCCAGAGAAGAGTAGACATATGGTGATTAAATAATCACTCTTTACAACCGTGTTGAGCAGAAAAGCATCTCAGAATGCGCAACACGTCAAACCAAAGGCAGGTGGGAGCACATCGTGTTCCAGTGGGTACAGGCTCACCCAAACTGGGCTGCTGAACACTGTAAACACATCACCTGGGGTTGTTTTGTTTTGTTTTGTTTTGTTTTGTTTTGTTTTGTTTTGTTTTGTTTTGTTTTTCTTCAATCTTCAACCATCCAGGGTCGGTGAGCCTGTGCCCATTGTTGCATTCTTAATAAGATCATTAATGAAATTAAGAAATCAGGTTAGGGTTAGGGTTAGGGTTAGGGTTCTCATAAAAATACTAAGAAAAATAAAATTGTAAATGGCAAAAGATCCATTGCTAGTGTTTATTTACACAATAAGTATGTAGTTTTTTTGTCAAACACTATTAAAAAAATAATATCACTATTTTAAAAGTGGAAAGCAGTGTTTCTACCAGACCTATTACCTCATTTCCTCCCAGAACAGCACCATATAAGCAGATGTTAGATTTTAAGTAACACGTTTATACGTGACTGACTGACTCATCAAAGGTGACGTCTAATGACGCAGGACTTGTAGCAGAGCTGTTCAAAGTGTTCGAGTTATTCCAGAAGCCTTTCTGGAAAATCCTCCTGATAAACACAAACTCAGGGCCAGACAGAACCTGGTTCTCCTCTCAAACCTGTACACATGGTTTTAAATTCTGCTTCCCAAAATAACCGTGAAGATGACCAGGAATCAATACTGCATTATTCACTAATGTGCGGCTTAGAAAAGATACGAGCTGAGGTGTGTATTCACAGTGTGTTTGGTGTGTGTACAGTATCGATTGCGTTATGGTTTTTCTGTGACCTTCAGAGCTTCAGGTTGAATCAGCCTTCTCACACTCACACACACAGCTTTATCTTACTATCTTTGTGAGGACCTTTCATTGGCATAATTATTGATGCAGCTAATTAACGCTGTGTCTAGGCCTAAATCTAACGCTAATTTTAACCCCAGGATCCAAAACGGTTCATTTATTTTTGGCTCTTTTAGTTTAGTTAAGGAAAAAAGCTTTCCTTGTGGGAACCTTCCAAATATCATGGTCAAAACCGTCTGATATTCCTATCGTTTTCAGGATATTTGGTCCCCACCAAGAAATAAAAACATGCTCATACACACAAACACACACAGCTATTGGCTTTGGTACCTCATGTCCTCTTTAACTTTGTATTGCTTGGCTCTGTGTCCAAGTAACAGTGCAGATGTTATTGTGTTATTTATTGTGTTATACAATGCCACCATGGTGCGAAAGTGTGAGAAATTCTTCTTCAATCTTAGTCCCAGTCTCTGCCCAGAAAAAAAAACTTTGAGGTCTACAGTCCCAAATGACCAAATGCTGAAATCGTTTAAGAAATCGTTCTTAAAAGAACATGTACACAATGAAGGCATGCTCGGTGTGAAATTAGCATCTTTAATTCAATTCAGTTTTCTATTCAATTTTATTGGTATAGCACTTTTAACAATGGACATCGTCACAAAGCAGCTTTATGGTTTTTAGCTTTGCACTGGAGCTACAAGGTGAATGGAGCCAACATGTAATGGGAGCTTATAGCTAAACACTTGTCTGAGAAGACATCAGATGCCTCAGAAATGGCATTTGTACATAAATAGTTTCTTAAAACTGAATGAGTAACATAATGTTTTATGTAATCGTAGTACGTTAATCGAGAAACGATTAAAAATATCCATTTACACAGTCTTTACTGTAAAAAAGTCTGAGATACTGAACTCAGTATCGTCACAGTTTGCTGCAAGTCTTTATAAAATGCCAGCGTTGAGTATAAAGTAAACCTGACTAAACAATCTAAACTCCATTGTATTGTCAAAAGCATATTTCCCCTCAGACGTCTACCTAGGCAATTTTTACCCATTTTTTTTTTCTAACAAGACCATTTTGTTCCATTTATATTAGCCAAAAATTTTTATCCAGATATCTTTTGGCTAATATAAATGCGTTTACATCATAGCTCGTGCATGAGCGTGATTTGAAGTTGGTGCCATCAGCCAGATTTCTAGCTTTCACTAGAGACTCTGGATCTTCTCATCATTAAACATGACCAAGAACCGCCTACAATCACTGGAGCACGCCATTTGACTGGCCCTCAACCTCCGATCTTTTTCTGTAGCTTGTTTACGTACTCACAGTGGAATGTCTTTCTTCTCTACTTCACAAACCAGTGATCATATTGTGCTCTGACAAAGCCAGTGCTCAGAAGTTTGCTTTCCCTTTGAAAAAGGTACGTATACACGGATATCAGTCACATTAGTGGAAATTCTAGTGCTTTGGAAGATCAAACATAGAGACGATTTCTATGTTTTATGTGCTCTACGAAGTACCCGACATAGCAGAGCATCTGAAGCTAAGTCGTGGTGTGAATAGAAGCTAATGCTAACGACTCTCTCTATTTCTTGTACACTTATCATCATGGAAATATAAGAATCTCAGTATTTATACATTCACTGATTATTTGTGAATGTATGTGTGTGTATTTCTGTACACTGTTTTAATCCGTTCATCTGCCTTTGATGGAAAACTTGTGGTACTGTTGTTAGAGACTAACTGTTTTCGATGGTTTTTCAGATCGATCCTCGTTCTTCATTTGTTCTATTCTAACAATATTAGCCTTATAGCTAGAGCTCAAAGGGAAGAAGACACTCGAAATAGCTTTGTTAATCAAATACATTTGGAGTTTGTGTCAGAATCGGTGTATATTAGTCTTTTGGCCAAACCCTAAGTCAAGGCCATGCTGAAGCCACGGAAGTGTATCGGTGCAGGATGTGAGAAGCGAACACGTGGGAACGAAATTCTGAGTCTATATTTAAAGGCCATGCTTTCAAATTATAGGCCAGGAGACATTTTAGAGAGAGCAAGAGAGGGAACAATGCTGTGCGTCAAGACAATAAACGCTGTGATGCAGGTGAGTAATTGCAGGAAGCCTGACAGACTCTGTGTCATTATAACACACACACAGCTTGAACCACGTCTTCATTCATGCATGATCCGCACAAACCCATTTCACTAATTATAGATAATTGTTTCACTAATCATAAGGTTTTGTTAAAACGGACAAACGCGTCCTCGTCTCTTTTCTCCTCATTCATTCTCATCAGAGCCAATTCATATGAAATTCACAGCTGAATAATTATATGATTTACGTGCGAAATTTGCACACGTGGCCTTAAGACACTTTTCATGTTGTTTCCATCATTTTTCACACGTAGTNTTATTTTCACACGTAGTTCGTGTTGTGTTTTTATTTTCACACGTAGTTCATGTTGTGTTTTTATTTTCACACGTAGTTCATGTTGTTTTTATTTTCACACGTAGTTCATGTTGTTTTTATTTTCACACGTAGTCCATGTTGTGTTTTTATTTTCACACGTAGTTTATGTTGTGTTTTTATTTTCACACGTTGTCCATGTTGTGTTTTTATTTTCACACGTGGTCCATGTTGTGTTTTTATTTTCACACGTAGTTCATGTTGTGTTTTTATTTTCATTTTTTTCCTTTTCACCACGTAGTTCATGTTCTGTTTTTATTTTCACACGTAGTCCATGTTGTGTTGTTATTTTCACATGTAGTTCATGTTGTGTTTTTTTTTCACATGTAGTTTATGTTGTGTTTTTATTTTCACATGTAGTCCATGTGTTTTTATTTTACATGCATATTATTTTACATTTATTTTCACATCATTTTCTCTCATTTGTCACTTTTTTAACAATTTTTTTCTCATGTAGTGCATGTAGTTACATTTTCTCACAATTATTTTTTCGCATATGATCACATATTGTTCACTTCAACTTTAGAGCATAACTAGTTGAAGTTCAAGGTCACTTGTTTTTCACATGATCACACAAAGTGCAGTTGAATTTATTTAATGAACAGTTTTAGAAAAGGCGTTCTTGCAGGATGTTTGAATTAAATTTTCAGTGAAATATAATTGTAAATAACGCTTTAAATCTGTAGAAGTCTGTCCTGCAGAGATGGGACTACTTTTTTGTGGATGTTTGGTGTGATGGAGAATGGACAGCTGTCCTTAGACATGCATTTGAAGTGAATTTGTGGTAAAGGGGTTTCCGTTATTCTTATCATTATTAGTATTACTATTATTGCTATTCTTGTTATTCTTAAAGCTGTTATTATGTCATTTTGTCCAACTTTGCAATGTTGGAGCAATACAGTAAAATTCATAATTCCAGTTATTTACACGTGTGATCAGACCAACACGTCTACCAATTCTTCTCTCTGAAAAAGACATCCCAATAGGTACAAATTTAGGGCTTAAATATTATATTTTCAATATATCCGACTCGTTTAATGAACAAAACCGCAAAAAAATGCTTTATATAAACTTTTATTGATGCCGCACAACTGCCCTTTGACTTCCATTATGAGTGAGTTTGGAGTAAACATGTTTTCTTCTTAAACAGGAGCTTCTTAAATTAATGTGTCAATTCTTGTTGGTAATCTTACACTACAGATGTTGTAGACAGACATTAAGTATAAAAGACATTGGAATACTCCTATAATGGAAATTTTTTACCTCGAAGAAAGGACTTTTTATACTCGTAGACGGACCTCGTACGACCACAAAACCACAAAAAGTCCCTAGACTTTGGTTTTTGGCGAGTCTCCATGGAAACACCATTCCAGTCAGCATGACTAAGCGTCAGCAACACCCAAAAACCAGCAGTTGGTGATGGACTGATGCAGACGCAGCCTCCAGACTGGAACTGATCAAATCATGCCCTCTGATCGCGCGGCTGCATTTACTGTCACTCTCTCTGTGTTTAGTTTCAGATAGGAAAACCTTCTTTCAGAAGGTTCCTTATGTGTGTGTGTTCCAAAAGCCCCAATTATAAATCATTCAATGTTGAAAGTGGAAACAGGGGACCTCTGTGACACCTGAAAACACACACCCTTCCTTTACATGTGTGTGTTTGAAGGCCTGGTCAGCCCATTAGCTGCAACATTCAAACCACCGCCACGCCAAAACACAGTCATCATTACAGTTGCCATGAAACCACGGAATATTCTTAGAACAATGCGAGAGAGAGAGAGAGAGAGAGAGAGAGAGAGAGAGAGAGAGAGAGAGAGTTGTTATCTGGTTGAGTGAGACACCTTATGTAGCCATCAACTGTGTGCTTTGTGACTGATCTGGACTTAAGCCATTACAGTGAGGTCTAACAGTAGCTAATGGAGATGTCAGTGCAACAGTGACTGCCACACACAAATAAACAGACACACACTCACTAGACAAAATATAACAAAGAAAAACAAATAGGAAACAAAGAATTGTTTTTGGTACATGTTAATCTTTTGGTCTGCCTGCTCAAATCGAACACTAGCCAAATCCTACCCTTGCACAAACCTGAACCTAAAATCCTAACACTGAGCATGGCCTAATGCTAACACAAGATCTAACCCTAGAACTCACACAAGCCTAACCCTATCAAACCGATTGTGATCGAGTACAGATTGGGATAGTTTGGGATTGTGTTCATGTTCGGATTGGGCTAGTTTGGGATTGTGATCGACAAGCCTAACCCGATCAAACCCTAACACTAGCACAAGCCTAACCCGATCAAACCCTAACACTAGCTCATGTCTAACCCTATCAAACCCTAACAGTAGCTCATGTCTAACCATATCAAACCCTAACACAAGTACAAGCCTAACCCTATCAAACCCTAACGCTACCTCATGTCTAACCCTACCAAACCCTAACACAAGTACAAGCCTAACCCGATCAAACCCTAACACTAGCCCAACTAACCCTATCAAACCCTAACACTAGCCCAACTAACCCGATCAAACCCTAACACTAGCCCAACTAACCCTATCAAACCCTAACACTAGCCCAACTAACCCTATCAAACCCTAACCCTATCAAACCCTAATTCTAGCTCATGTCTAACCCTATCAAACCCTAACACTAGCTCAAGCCTAACCTTACCAAACCCTAGCACTCAAACAAGACTAACTCTATCAAACCCTAACACTAACACAAATCTAACCCTATCAAACCCTAACACTAACACAAATCTAACCCTATCAAACCCTAACACTAGCACAAGCCTAACCCTAACTCTAGGCAAACCATAATCCTGGCAAAAACTCTTCGTTTATTGAAAAACTGTTCTGTCCTGTTCTATATTTTGCTTTCTATGCAGTGTGTAAAGTGAAATAAATCCCATGTTGGGAGAGCAGAATTCCACACACTGAGAGCTGACAGACTTTTACTGATTGAGAAGGTATACAAGAGTGAAACGAGACACGGTGAAGACGAAGACGATGTACTCATGTTGAATAACATTGGGAGAGAATTTGAAACAAAGCGTCTGTTGTTTCTTTAAAGCAGAAGGCAGGAGGTTGTGTTTTAATGGGAGGGAAAGTTGCTAAGCATGGTTTATGACCAGCCATTTAAAGCTTTTTAATGGGTCAGAGTGCACAAATAGGTGTGTGTGTGTTTCCAGAAAGTTCAAACAGATCCTTGAAGGCCAAATGGTATGAATGGTGGTCCAGTTCCAGAGTTTTCTTTGTACATAAACTGGGATGCCAAAATACACGTCTCACACCAGCTGCACACACACACTGAGATGTAGCGTCTCCGTCACGCTCTCTCAGCAACACAGAGTTCTTTTCAGCAGTGTACAGGGTTCGAGTCGGTCTATACTCACGGTAGTGTATAATATCTGTTCAGTGTTAATATTACTCAGAGTTTAAAGTGGTTAAGCCAAAGTTCCGCAGGAAACCTGTTGATTCCACCCTGAATAACTTCCATCTTTTATTTAACATGGTCCACAACAGCACACAATGTTTAATTTGTAATGAAATTTTGAGATTTTCATTTAAATAGACATGTTTAACAGGTCCCTACATTACCCACAATGCCTTTCTACTATCTCAATGCATAGGTCTGTGCCCATGATAGCCTCAGATTCTTGTTCTTGGCTGACAGGAGTGGAACCTGATGTTGTCCTCTGCTGCTGTAGCTCATCCACCTTAAAGTTTGATGTATTGTGTGTTCTGAGATTCTTTTCTGCTCACCATGGTTGTAAAGAGTGCTTATTTGAGATCCTATCAACTTCCTGTCAGCTCAGACCAGTCTGGTCATTCTCCTCTGATCTCTCTTATCAACAAGTTGCTTTAGCCTGCAGACCCTCCGCTCACAGTATGTTTTTTTTTTCTGAAATACTCAAACCAGCTCTTCTGGTACCAACAACCATGCCACGGTTAAAGTCACAGAGATCACACTTTTTCTTCGTTCTGATATTTGAAGCTCTTGACCTGTACCTGCATGACTTTATGTTCTGTGCTGCTGCCACATGATTGGCTGATTAGATAATTGCATGAATGTGCAGGTGTACAGGTGTTCCTAATAAAGTGGATGGTGAATGTAGAAAATTCTCTGTAACACTCTAATAACATTTGTATTATTGAAAGTCCTGCTGACTAAAGAGAGGGTTGGATTTTTTTTTTTTTACTTTTGCATTTCAGAACTGCTAGCTTCAGCGAACCTCAACCAAAATTGACTGTATTTTTCATTTTCTTAGCTAGTGACCATCAACTGCTTTCTCCATTAATAACGAGGTAGATTAAGGTATGTGTAAATGACGATGATGCACCTCAAACGGCTTCATGTTTTGTTTTGCATGACTGTTAGGTTTCTTGGCCCATTGACCCACGAGTTGATCACATTAAACAGCCAGATACAGTGATGGCGTCAGCAGTTTATCTCCTGTCTGGCTTCTAAGGTGCACAAGGTCAGACTGTAGTTAGCGAAGAGGTGGGTTTCTGCCAGGAATCAACCGAAAAACATCATGAGAACATTTTGAAAGCTTGTAAAGAAATATGCCAGCATTTTTTTCCCCCAAACTAATCTTCCACATCTGTGGTTTATGCGTGATTATCATAGACAAGAATTTCCCTGCATTAAGAAAAGAGCAAAAAACCCATGTACTAAAAATATTTGAGTAATGAGTATGTGTGCGCCAACAGTGTTCTTTTCTTCTTTCAGTACAAAGAAACACATCAAAATTGCACTCCGTTGTAAACGCACATGCACTACAGAGATTAGTTTGAAACGCACTGGAACATTCCACGAGTCCATATTCAGAAATTTCCCCTTGTGGCTTTTACAGACTGTTTAATTCACATTATGCCACAACGTTGCTGAATTGTCAAATCTGATTGGTCAGAAGGTGTTGATTCATTTTCTACAGCAGCAGTTCTGACAACAGTGCTGGCCGTGTGGCCAAGTGTGGTGGCCCATACTCGGAATTTGTGCTCTGCATTTAACCCATCCAAGTGCACACACACAGTAGTGAACACACACACACCGTGAACACACACCCGGCAGCCATTTTAGCAGTGGCGCCCGGGGAGCAGTTGGGGGTTCGGTGCCTTGCTCAAGGGTCTCACCTCAGTCGTGGTATTGAGGTATTGAAAGTGGCAGAGAGCGCTGGTCATTCACTCCCCCACCTACAATCCCTACAATCCCTGCTGGACCTGAGACTCGAACCCACAACCTTCAGGTTACAAGTATAATGGGAATAATGGGCTTATATGAATGCTCTTGTTCTAATAGGTCATCGTTTCTCTAGTGACAGCTCATAAGTGGATAAAAACAAAAATGGATTCAAAAACATTTTTACTTAACAAGGACAAATGTAGGATGATTGATATGGTGAAGTTTTATCTGAGGACATGTTTTTTTAACATGTATGGATAGAGTCTGCAGTGTCGGTGCTTTGTAACGGTCAGCAGGTTTTCCACCACATGAAAGTCTTCAGGATAGAGTTCATGCTTTGTTTTTGTTTTGATGAAGAGCTGCGATAAGCTTTTTTTGTTTTATTAACTTACAGATAAAAAGAGAGGCCAGTGAAGAAGCGACTGTTCATAGCTGTGTAACGTTGCCTTTTGGATGTTCCACATTACCAAATGTAACTCTAAACTGTTAAAAAGTGTGCGTTGTTCAATAATAAAACTTATAACTGTTGGCAGATTGCTGTGGTATAAGAGGATTATAAACACTTGATGTGTGGTTATTGGAAAATGGCGGGTAACAGTTGCATTACTGCATCATTGATTATTTTCCTTTGACAGCACGAGCCAAGTGTTTTATTCCTTACACATTCAACATTTAAAACAACTCATTAAACCAGACCACCCAAATGCCATTTAAGCTTTATTGTGATATCTGATAGTTTACAATACAGTGAAAAACAGACGTGACATTTCACTAGGACAGAATGCAAAGCAATGTAATCAAGTAAAAAGAAAAAAAAGCATATGCTTTTTTTTTTTGCTTTGAGAAAGAAAAATAAAACAGGCACGACTTAATATAGCCTTTATAAATACAACATGCTTCAGACCTTATAGTATAACAGTCCTAAGAAAAATAACTCTTCAGAACTTCCAACTGTTTCCTCGGCATAACGGCGATGCTTTAAACCTAGAGGTTTGAAACCAGTGTCACTAACGCAGATGGCAAAGCGAGGGGAAGAAAGGAGGACATTTAAATACAACATCTCAACAATCAGTAACAAAAAACAAAGAAAAAAAAAAAAGAAAGATCAAACGATACTAAGCTGTTGAATCAGGTATGTGAAAAAAAAAAGATGCAACTGAGTAAAATTGAAAATCGCACAACTTTGCACTTGTTTTTTTTTTGGTTCGAGTTTTCAGCAGTCCACATTCACAGTTGCGTACTGACAGCAGTGACACTGGTCTCACTTCGTCTTCAGCTTGTTCGAGTTCTGAAACTTAAGAAAGGTTCGTGGTTGTGGTTTTTTTTTTTTGTTTTGTTTAGTTTTTTTGTTGAGAATCGGATCGGGTCTCGGTCGATGTTTATTGTGAACGTTTCGGCAGGTGAATCCAGCTCACCACTGAGCACAATGCTAAACCAAGACCAGCAGACCCGCTCTTACTGACAGAACCGGCAAAGCAAGTCTTTAGATTCCAAATAAATAGCCTCGTTTATCATCAACAAGCTACAAGACAAACGAAAAAGGAAGCATAGAAGCAAGGATATGGGAGAGCTAGAAGAATAAAAATGAATAAAACTTACTTCTGAATGAGAGAGGAGAAAAAAAAACAAACAAAAGAAACTCATTCACTCATTCTGTCTCAAACACACACACACACATACAGAAAGCTAGAGGTACAGTGAACAAAAGTGCTTCAAGTCAGGGAAGTAGAGGAACTAACCCAGTAGAAATATGTATGTATGTATAATATATCATATATATAAAACCTTAAATATGTTACTTTATGTACAAAATCTGAGACAGGGACAATATCTTGTCTGTAACTCTGTTTTCAAGTAGGATCTCTACGACTATTCCCGTTTGCATTGACTTCGGCTGATTAAAACAAAAGGTCACGTGACCCGACTGACCTTATTGGCGATAAATGTGATAAACTGAGGGTTTGCCACTGATTCAGCTCCAAAAACTTTGCAATAATCTGTTGATTTATACTCGATAGAAATCTAAAGTTAAACACCAAACTCCCTGCTTGCTACTGGAAGAAAGCCCGCCCCTTCCCGTTATATAACGACTGACCCGCCCACTCCGCCCACTCGCGATCCCCGCCTCATAATACAAGTGCTAATTTCACCTGCTAGGACTACAAAAAATATTGGATCATATTATGCTTCTGAATATAGTTTTAAGTGGATAGAACTTTTTCTGTGAGGTTCTTTATGACCCATGTAGAGCCACTGAAGGAAATCTATCATCGTGGAGTCATGCACTGCACAACAGGAAAGGGAAAAAACTACCTTTTTTTTTTGTCCTTTTGGAGAGGCACAAGGTTCATGCTGCTTAGAGGCAAAGATGTGGAGGAGGAGGAGGAACACACACACGTACACGGGAACACGCTCACACAGCTAAAGTGCAGGAGGTATAAAGTGAAAGCTCCGGATTGCATTCGTTTAATAGCAGCATTTTTTTTCCTTAGCAATACGTCGTTTTCAGTATGCACCACTTCAGTTTGCTTTCATTTTGTTTTTTGTTTTTTTTAAATAATTATTTCTGCTTCTTATCCATTTTCTTGATCAAATTGGCCAAATTCCTAGTGTTTCTGCAGTTATGGTTTAATTCGCCAACTTGTGAAACGGAAGCAAAAGGTAAGCAGCAGAATGTCTAGTTTTTTAGAAAAGAAAAAAAAAATAAAAAGAGGGAGATGATCATGCCAGCAATCACCTCACCCTGAAGTTCGTCCAAAGCTACATTCATTCACGAGGACCTGGACTGAAAGATTTTTTTTGCCTCTAAACCCATGAACAAGGCCTCTGCAAAGTGCAAACAAAACAACTGCATTCAAGTAAGACGCACACACACTCACTGACGCATACATGCGTGTCCGATCATATGCATGAGAATGTCTGATTATGTGATCAAAAAAAATGACATGAGTTTGATGTACGAGGGAGGAGAGGAGAGGAGAGGAGAGGAGAGGAAGTGGTGCTGTGGATCACAGACACTAGGTTCAGTTCCTGCTGTCCAGTGCGTTTCAGACAGCATTTCAAAAAAACAAAAAAAAAAAAAAAAAAAACACAAATTCACTTATAGTACTGATGCAAACATGGAACCTGCCACAAATGCCACCTCAACACTAAAAGCAACACTTTTTTTTTTCTTTTCTTTTTTATGATCTTGCCTAAAGCATCGATTACAGCTAAAGACAGGGGACGAACTGTACCGGAGGGGCGCACAAAAAAAAAAAAAAAAAAATTGCACAGTGAAGTCATCTGAGGGGGGAAGAAAAGATCGAGAAAATCAAAAGGAGTCCAATCTCACATACGACAGATAAAGTATAGGGATATATCATAAATACAAAATGTCACTGCAAAGCTCAAACCCCAACCTCAAACCCTCCCTGGTCCAATAGGGTCTGCGATACTGCTACATAAGCCACACCCCTTTCTATAAATCTCCAGGTAAAACATTTCACGGCGATCGTAACTGACCCCGCCCCATTCGCCCCAGCCCACCCCACCCCACCCCACCCAACACCATCCCAACACAGAAAAGAGCATGCTCAGTGAAAATCTGTCTGAGAGTAATGCTAACCAGTAACATCAGTCCATCAGAAAGGATTCCTACATGAAATACACACACACACACACACACATACACACACACCTTGTCATTCGCTTCTGCAAACAGGGTGAAAATGAAAACGTGAAAGAGTAAAAGTCTTCAAGATACTGTTAACTGCTCACGATGGGCGGCGACACAAAAGTGAGAGAGGCGTAGCAAATCCTCGAGTCGAGTGTCTACATCTCTGAAGAGAGTGAGTGCTGATGGAGGAGTGAGCTCTCACTGTCGTCCCCTCCCCCCCTCTGCTGCTCCCCATCCCTCTATCGCATCACTCCTTCCGAGTTTCAGAACACTGGTAGGGGAGTCTGTATGTATCGGGGGGTAAAGCATGGTGGTGGCAGAATGGTAGAGTGTGTGTGTGTGTGTGTGTGTGTGTGTGTGTGGGTGGGTTTGGTGTGTGTATGTGTGTGGTGTCACTCTGTGAAGTCCGCTACAGAGCGGCCCAAAAGGTCACTGAGCAGAGAGAAAATGGACAAGCCGGTCACTCCCAGCCGTTGTCCTTGATCATGTGCGCCAACTCGATGATGAACTTTCCCTCTTTGTATTTCTGACTGCTCTCGAAAGCATGCTCCTGTGAGAGAGAGAGAGAGAGAGAGAGAGAGAGAGAGAGAGAGAGAGAGAGAGAGAGAGAGAGAGAGAGCAGGAAAATTAAATAATCAAATTCATTATGACCTATTAAAAATGTTAAACTGGCTCTTATATTTGACATTTGCATCATTTTAATTTTAATCACAGCCTCGAGCACAAAATTGCCACTACTAAAAATTAACCCCCTGCACCGAGCAACAGTTCCTTATTTTAGTTAAAATTTACACTAGTAGATGCAACAAGGAATAAGCTAAGCTAACACGGTCAGCTAACATGAAATGAAAAGTTTAACTATTGCGCCAAGTAACAGCTTCACATCAGCTTTATTTGCGCTGTGACTCGGCTCAGTCACCAGAAAACAAATTATATCATGTTGTATATAAAATCTGGGAAGATAAACTAGGATAAACTACAAAGTGAAAAATCAGGTCATTATTCATTGGATCAGAGAGATCATACAAGATCTTAAACTAGAAAAAAATAAGATACTCTCTCCAGGGGTCTACCCAGGGATTTTACACAATCTGGCAACCTTCTTGTCATTTGCTGAAAAATATGAAATAGAGAATACAGTCCCAAAAAATGTATAGGTTTTTTTTCCCGTGCTTAACTATCTGCTTTCTCGTTGTACATATTAATGTTAATTGTTATTATTGGAATTACTCCTTCCATTTTTATTTATTTACTTTCTTTCTTTGCTTCTTGTCTTTGTTTAATGTAATTCACACGCATGTCTGATGGGTGGAGGGATGGGTCATGTTAGGGGTCTGACTGTATATACTGTACTGTTCTGGTCTCTTTTGACTTTCTTTTGCATATTATAAAATTTTGAATAGATAGACCTTGTTCAAAAAAAAAAAAATCAGGTCATTAGCTGTAGCATTAATCACAAATCATAACACAACACTTCTTCTTCTTTCGGCTTTTCCCTTCAGGGGTCTCCACAGCGAATCATCACTCTCCACCTATCCCTATCTTCT
>CM074968.1:13656304-13670812 GCA_037577455.1 Pangasius macronema | reverse complement strand
GTTATGACATGCAGTTCTGATCATGAGAGTCAGTGAATATGCAAATGATTCGATGATGACTTTTGGTGACTTTTTAAACATGCATTAGCTACATCCCCCTTGAAAAGAGCTGGCATACAGCTGTTACAGCCTGTTGCCTATTTCCTTTTATAGCAGTGCCTCAGCTTCCTCTTAACTTGTTTGCCCTGGCAAGACGCTCATGTTCTGTTGGTATAAACTGGCTGACCTCGTAAGCCAAATTCCTAAAATATTAGGCGATGTGGGCTGAATAAATCCATTCATAGCTTTCATCCTGGCGCAGACAATGAAAAAGAAAATAATAAAATAACAGGAAAATGTTACAGCTCTGCGCTAATGGACGGCTCCAATAACACCATCCAAAAGAAAAACAAAGACGCTTCCGCAGCAGAACAGGAAGTCTGGCTACTGCCATGCAGACGAGAAAATGTGAGCGCGCACACGCGCGCGCGCGCCTGCCCGCTGTCGCACGAGGACCCGGAGCGAGCGCACACATGGGCGCGAGCGCGCCACGAGAAAGCTTCTTTATAAACAGATCATGGAGATGCAGTGAAAGTGACACGACATCTACAGAAGTAAGACTACACGTACAGGGAACCAGGAATATGAACTGATATGAGAGACGCTCATTAGTATGAGAGCTAGTTGTAGGAACTGTCGCGGCACCGTATTTCTGTCACGTCTGGTTCAGTCTAATTCGGTGTCAATCTGATTTTTACAGAACAGAATGACGTCGTTAAGTCGTTGGTCTTAAAGACGTCACTACCGTCCGTTGGAAGAACAAAGAACGTTCACCGAGCGCGCGCGCTAAACTCCAAATCTTAAGGATTCGACTCCAGACTTTTTTTGAGGATTCGATTCAGGTTTCAGGTGCTGTATGAATCCAAAGGAGTCGATTCCAAGAGTCGATTCATTCCGAATACTAAAACACGGAATTGAAGAGTGTTAATTAGACCATATAATAATAATAGCACACGAACAAAACCCTGGCACGTTTACTAACTTCAACATTCATGATGTTGTATGATGATATAGTTAGCATCGTTTGTTAATTCTGTAGCTTAGTTAACGTTAACTTTCTCTTCACTGGCGACGCTGTTTTGTTGTAAACATGTTAGTCTGTCGCCAGTTTCAACATTTTACGTCGTTTTTAAAAAGGAAAACACTACCCAGCTGATAGTGTTTGTGTTGTAAAGACTGTCATCTATTTCTTTCTCCCGAGCCCGAGTCCAATCCTTGTCACGGTGTGGAGTCGAGTGTCAGGCTTCGGAGTCGACTCTGAACTCTCACTGCCTGGGATCCGAGAATCGACTCTATCCGAATCACCCGCGTGAGCAAGCGAGCTCAGGGATAAAAGCTAAATCAGTCGGATTAGAAGTGTTTAAGTATAAAAAGGAACAACATTTCTCACTAAATAGCTCGAACAGGACCGAGCACAGACAGCAATAATAACAATGCGAGTCCCCTTTGCTTGAGTGGCTCATGTTTGTTACTTGGTCAGCGGAAACTTCCTCGTCTGTAACCTTAAGCTTTGTCTACCTTCTTTGCATGCGCTTAGATTATAGTTACTTGCGTGACAACCTGTTTGAAGTAAACGAAATGTAGCACCGCGTGCACAGGGGGTAACAATGACAGAAAACTGGTGTCAGCGAAAAAGCTTTTAGGAGAAACAAAGGAAAAGCGCCAGTGAGCACGAGGATGCAAAACAAAGAGCTACTTTAATCATGAGCAGGAGGAAGAGCAGAGCAACACACGGCTGCACATTTCAGCTCTGGATGTTGCAGACATGTCGATCAGCCTCGAACCTCGTGTGTTTGTCTACCTTATCTAAACCTCGACTAAATGCCTACCACGTTTTTGTTGTTGTTGTTGTTTTGTGCTTCTAATACCTGTATAGCTAACGCTTCCTCTTCTCTCCAAGCAAACCAACAAGGAAGGAGCTTGTCATTACATTACCATTCACTCCACACCAAGAATATTAACACACACACACACATCCAGCTGTTAAATCAACAAAGAACAGCAGAAAAACGTGTGTATAGAAAGTCTCAACTCACCACCTGAACAGGATCTCCTTCCTCACTGTAAGCTCTGACATAAACACTAAACTGTTGATTTAAATCTGATTTGTTTTTTCCCCACAGCAGACTGGAGCTTGTTGCTGTTGTGTGATTGTCTGCTCTCAGTTGTGCAGAATCCTGAGCAGTGTTGTGTGTCAGCTGCTGTGTTCATGTCCCTGCTTTGTTGCTCTCTTTGTGTTTGTGATAGACTAGCTGCTTTGTGTCCAGGACGTCACCAGGAGGCGGGACCGTAAAATGATTGACACTCAAGGCGTGCAGTAACAAGCCAGGGGGCGGGGCCGTGCAGGGAAGGAGAACCCGGATGTGTAAATAAAAACAAGGTGCAAGGTGGCGTTGATATTAAATATAAATATAATATCGACACTGAACGACGTTGATAGATTGATAAACAGTTTCTTGCGTAGGCATGTAGATTTTGGAAAAGTATGGAATTTAAACTTGCTAATTTCCAAACCTGGGTGGGGAAAAAAAATGGTATTAACAATAATTTTGGAAAAATATGGATATTCTGTTGTCAAGGTTATGTAGACACAACGGTCTTAAATCGGTTATTTTTAGATATTCTCTTTTTTCCTACACGAAATCAAACTCCCTTTTGCATATCACAGTGCTTGTTTTCCTTTTTTTCATGACCTTTAAAAAGAAAAAGACAAAAAATGAGCAAAGTAAATACTGAAAGCTTAAAAAAATAAAACTGGAAAAGTATAAAAATGGCTGGAAGACAGGCAGATAGATAGATAGATAGATAGATAGATAGATAGATAGATAGATAGATAGATAGATAGATAGATAGATCCATTTAAGGAGTCCATTTATAGCACTGAGGGTACAATTACATTGTTTGTACCTTGAGGATCTCAATATTCCTGCACAATACCATTCATTTTTGATAGATAGATAGATAGATAGATAGATAGATAGATAGATAGATAGATAGATGAACTAATAAAAATATAAATGCTCACATAATTACTATGCTATAAATAGTAGAACAGTCACCAGGGGCGAACATGGTATATACTATCAGAGAAAAGTACATTCCTGTCTGTGATCTGTACATCTTACATCCTTTTAATATGAAAGTGAATTTCATTTAAACCATAACAGCACCTCCACTGTTCCACTTCTGAAGTTACATTTGCATTGTTTATAGCCTGAAGAACAAAATGTACCTGTAGGCTTTTGGCACTTTGTTTTTTCGGCTGTGTCGTGTCCAAGACAACCTTGTTATATATCTCCATATATTATATATAACAATCTTATAAATATCCACATATCGATCTTTAACGCCAAAATCAACTCTGATGGTCATTTCTGTTTGCTACAGAATGCTGATGGGGAGTCACCATGCTGAAGAAAACAGCAAGGTGGTTTTAGAAATCCATCCATCCATCCATCCATCCATCCATGATGGCATCCTTATGCGACAAAGAGGATCTGCTGTGTGTAATAAATAATAAGTGAAGGGATGATGGTCTAAAAATAAAAGGCGGACACTAAACTCATCCCTGTCGAATATTCCAGTTGGAAATGAAAAGGCAGCCTAAATGTCAAGAGCTTTATAATATATCATCATAGCGGTAGGATGTCATTTATGACCGAGAAATAAATAATAAACAGCCTCCTTTTATTACTCATACAGTAGCAAGGCTGTTCAGTGTTAAATGATCATCAGCTATATAAGGAAGCTCTGAGGTATGATGTCATTTGTTTTCATTCTGCGTCTCCCTTCAATAACACACTTTCCTCTTCTATCTCACTGAATAACAGCGTTTATAGACACACACACATGCAATAAACTTCCTATTAGTAAATAATACTCGTGTAAACAGTAAGATACAGTTAGAGGCTATATATATATATACATATAATAAGACATGGAGGTGTGTGACCTTCACTCATGCACTTGCAGACATTATAACAGATCATGCATGAAGTGATGTTTGTTTTAGCATCATAAACACAAGGATATATTTAATGTTTAATACAAATATTTGATACCTTTTTGTTGCAGGAAGTGGAGGGTTTTTACTCATTCAGCAGCACTGATGTCCCACTGACGGATCTGTGTGGGTTTTTTTTTCTTTTTTTAATGTTTATTCATATTTCTTCCTTTATTCTCAACACCGACTCTGCTGGTTTTTTGCGATGGATGATGCATGCAGGGGGAAAGAGCGACTTGGCAATGCGGCGAGGTTTGTCAATAAGGCGCTCCAGCTGAACTTGCATTACAGTCAGAAGCGCTTTTCCGTCTGCGCGAGCCTGCACCACTGAGCACTGAGCCTGGATTTCCACAAAACACTGCAATCACACGGAGGCATAACTTGTTCATAGCCTGCCTGAAACTGTCTCTCTCCAAAATGGAGCCGAATTTCCTTTATATATATATGATGTACGGCGCATCCAAATGCATCAAACCGTGTAGAAATTATAACCGGACATGCCTAGTCGGTTGATAAAAAAAAATGCAAATTTTTAAAATTCTTATTTAATTCCTCACGCCTAACCACGACGTTCATCCGCGTTTGCACGCCTTCACACACTGCCTCGGGTTTATTTCTGAGGTTTGTTTTGATACCAACCGCAGCGAACGTGTGGAGAAGGAAAAAAAAAAAAAAAAGAAAGAATACACGCCATTGACGCCATGCCCTGCCACTGCCATGACAACCAATCAGAATCACAGCATCCAGCTTTCAACCAATCATCTGCTCGAACTGTCTCTCTCACTCCCACGAGCCAATCAGCGCCGCGCTGTGACTCCGGGACAAACGCAAGAGCGCGCTCACACGGCCTTGTTTGTGTTACCAAGCGCGCGCACAGGCACAGGCACGTGTCGACGTCGCAGCGGGAGCGCGCAGCGGGTTCGCGCCATCGAGACACGTGGAAGAGGTAAACAATATGCCCGCGCGCATATCAGGCAAGAGGATTTATGTCCGCATCTCCTTATAATAGTTAGTAAGAGATTAGATTTAGTGGTGGTGTGGGTGGAGTCAGCATAAGAAACAAGAAAATGACTACAACCTAAAAATTAGATCCACTTTTTCTAAATATAATAATAATAATAATAATACAGTAGGCACGCGTGGCTTTTAAACCAAAGGTAGTAATCTAAAAAATACATTATTATTACTTTTTTAATCCTTAGACTTCTTATGAATATTATTATTGTTGCTAATATAATAATAATAATAATACGTTATTTCAAAATGAGTCTGAGGATGCAAATTTATAACAAATCTCCTATTTAACATTAATAAAATATGTATAATTGTCTATAGGGCATTTACAGTTTATTACTGGCTGGTGAACAGGGAACCACTGATTCATCTTCCTGGAGTATTAAATAAAGCCACAGTCCCCTTTGACCAAAAATATCTGCGTCCCTCTGTCGCCCTCTGCCGAGACAATGCAGTAATGCAGGACCTCACAAACATTCTGTAGCCTTGAAGCGTAAACGTGTTTGATACCCCGCTTAGACAAACATGTCATAATCTGTAACATAGACTGCTGAACTTTAACTTTTATAACAAACAGCTGATCTGACTCNTACTAATCAAACAGCTGATCTGACTCATCCCGTACTAATCAAACAGCTGATCTGACTCATCCTGTACTAATCAAACATCTGATCTGACTCATCCTGCGCTAATCAAACAGCTGATCTGACTCATCCTGTACTAATCAAACAGAGTTGATCTGACTCATCCTGTACTATCAAACAGCTGATCTGACTCATCCTGTACTAATCAAACAGCTGATGTGACTCATCCCGTACTAATCAAACAGCTGATCTGACTCATCCTGTACTAATCAAACAGCTGATCTGACTCATCCTGTNCCCCACCCACCCACCCCCCCGCTCTCACTTTTAATTTACGACTCACACCGCTTATCACACTCCAACTTAAATAATCAAACAGCTGATCTGACTCATCCTTTACTAATCAAACAGCTGATCTGACTCATCCCGTACTAATCAAACAGCTGATCTGACTCATCCCGTACTAATCACACAGAGCTGATCTGACTCATCCCGTACTAATCAAACAGAGCTGATCTGATTCATCCTGTACTAATCAAACAGAGCNAGCTGATCTGACTCATCCCGTACTAATCAAACAGAGCTGATCTGACTCATCCTGTACTAATCAAACAGAGCTGATCTGACTCATCCTATACTATCAAACAGAGCTGATCTGACTCATCCTATACTATCAAACAGCTGATCTGACTCATCCTGTACTAATCAAACAGCTGATCTGGTTCATCATAATCATCAGCTAAGTAGGGCTAGAACTGATTTTTTTTTCCTCTAACTGGAACTTCTCAAAAGTATGACAGTGAGGTCCATCTACGCTAAGATATAGAGTAGCCTATTATTATTATTATTATTATTATTATTATTATTATTCAAGATGGCACCGATCTGATACCTAGTATCAGGCTAATGCCAGCAAAAATGATGGAATACTGTATATATATCAGAGAAAAAAGAATGAATTTGATCCAATCCTGTAACAAATGGAAAAGACTTTTTTTTTGGAATTATAAATGTTTATATATAAAGAGACTTGGCTAGGATGGCTTTCTTATTATATTTATATTTTATACTTTATTATATTTATTATATTTCTAAGAGATATTGTTTGAAAGCTGCATGTATTTTTTTTAAAGTGCTTCAGTTAAAAATATATTTTTATATTTTTAATTTTAAAGCTTAATAATTTTTAAAGAATAAAATGTATTGGTAAAGAAATAGTGGTATCATGATGATGATGATGATGATGGTGATGATGTGTATTCATCACTATGTGAAAATCTATGATGTGTAGAGCGCATTATTGAGACTTATGCATAACTACACTGTATATATTATAGTTATAACCAAGGTTCAATGACTATAAAGATATTTTTTTTATTCCTCTGATCTGTATTTCAGCTCAGTATAAATGTCCCCTTCAGTGAGTTTTGGTCATGGAGGTTTTCACTGATCTTGTGTAAAGATTATAAGAACTATTCTGTTCAAGTGGCCTAAATCCAATACATTCCTGATCAAGATGAGCCATAAGCACATACATTACTCCTTTATAATTGTATTTGTGCTGAATAATCAGTAAAAAGTGCTCGTGTATAATCTACTCCGATGCTATACGAGTCTCCGAAATCCAGCAGAATGAGATTTTCCTCTTGGTTTCATCCTTTTTTTCAGGCCTCTGACTCAGCTGTGTGGTCGAATTACCGGACAGCAGCTTGTTGAACTTGAATCTCATTTCTAATCTGCCAATGTTGTTGCCATCAGTCGTCAAGGACAACAGGCTCCCATGGCAACAAGGCCTCCATGAGCCGCGACCTTAACGAGCAAATTAGCTTAGAGCCGTTTTATGATGTCATCCACCTTCACGCTCGAGCCAGAGACGGCCGGTCTGGCACGTGCCTCCGTCTACAGCTTTAAGGAGAAGACTTCAGTCACGTTACAATGTGGAATAATGAATCAACAACAAGGAGAAATAGGATACAGTGTTTATTCTGGTGTGTTCAGGTTACATGACTTGGCAGATGCTAAATTACCGGATAATAGTAATTTAAAAAAAAAAAAAAAAAAGTTTGCCTGTCAGCAGCAAAGACAAACCTGTAATCTGTAATTACTTTTTTTCTTCAAGGTGCAACATATTTTAATAGATTTTAATATTCAATTATAACGTTTCCCCCAATGATTACACCCCCACCCCCAGTGAAGGCGAGAGCCGAGGGAGAGGAGGGGAAACTTCAAACCTGTAAGTGAAATCCACAACAAAAGTCTTCCATTGTTTAGAACATTACTTACAGAAAAGTTTAATACATGGATACAATTCTGTAACAAGATTAATAACCACTAGAAACATGACATTCAGTTTACAATTTAAAAAAAAAGAAAGAAAAGAAAAAAAAAATTCACACAAAACATCAAAAAAACCCTCAAGAACTCACCCCCCCACCCGAAAAAAAAAAGTGTGGTGGATCAACTCGAGGCAGAAATAAAAGCCTTGTTTTTAATTAATTACTTAATTAATTAATATCTTCCCAAACTCAAAAAAAAAAAAAAAAAAAAAAAAAATCACAAAAGCTGTGGACTTAAAATGACATAAATCAGAGTTAAGATAGATTTTTTTTTGTGTTGATTTTACTTTTTTTTTTCTTTTTTTTTTTTTTAAATATATGTATTTAAGAATATACCGCAAAAAATCACAACTGATCCCCGACGAAACGAAGCTGCACGATAATAAACCGTTATTCATAATTAGTAAAGGCACACAGAACAGACAGGCTGCACACGGACTTGGCTGAAGCTATCTTACAGGGGTTTTGCAGTGCTTTTCAGGAACAAAAAAAAAAAGAAGAAGAAAAGAAAAAGAAAAAAAAACTGATAAAACAGCCCATTTTCTCTGCTCTAATAACTGAACAATGTCCTCTTTAGCACCTGGGTCAAGCCACTAGATGGCACCATGCTGGATATAAAGTTAGGCAACAGCAGTGAACCAAAGCGCCGTCTGATTCTCAATCTCTATTCTCATGTTCTTTTCCCCCACAATCACTAAGTGCTAGTTTGCTCTTTAAGATACGTGCGTTAGACTCATGCCTGAAGCAGACTTACTGATTTAGAGTGAGGAAGCGCAGCTTTGCCTGGCGCCGAGTAAAACGTGAGGTTTCCTGTGTAGTGAACATCTCCACGCCTGGACACCGCCTCTTTCACTCTGTCCTCGCTCTCTCCGCGTTAAACCTGACGTGAGTTTCTTAAAAATCTACTCGCTGAAATATTCTAAAAGTTTGAAAAAGTTGAAGGAAGGAAGAAAAAAACGATCCAACGATAGCAACAACAAAAGAAGAAAAGATTGTAGGAATATAAGAATAACTACCAAAAAAAGGAAAAGAAAGACCTGAGAGTCCCGATGTGGAATCCCCAGCAGTGTGGCACCTCCATGTTCTTTGTATAGAAAGCTTTTTTTTTTTTTCCCTTTTCTTTTTTTTTTTTGTTTTTTTAACAGTCATGCAAGGACACAGTCTTATTGAGAGAAGGCAAGAGAGAGAGACCAAGAGAGGGCAGACACACTGGGAAAGGAAAGCAAAAAGAGCCATGAAGATAGATATACGAGAGAAAAAAACGACGAGGCACTGGACTTTTTAACTTTCTGTAATAATAACTTCTTTTTTTTTTTTTTTATGTGGCAACGTGTAGCCACAAATTACCCCTTGTGAATATCTGACACTGCCTTACCTCCCTCCCTCCATCCCTTTCTCCCTCCCTCCATCCCTGATAGCCCTGTGTGTGCTTCGACAGGATTCGGAGCTCATCTTTCACACCTCTATATCTACCTCTATTAACTATATGGACCAAAAAAAAAAAAAAAAAAAAAAAAGTTTTTCCCCCCCAAAGGTGCCCCAATAACCTGTATTTCTTTGGTGCTTGAGCTCTTTTTATTTTTTTTCCAAACAGCAACCAATCTGGAACATTTAAGGAACGTCTACACTATCCTAAATCAGTAATACAGTATTTCCTTTTTTTAAAAAAAACCCAAACGTCATTATTCTATATTCATATTCGACTATTTTTATATTCTCGTATTAATTAAGGGGCACGTGGCATGTCGGGTGAAGAAGTTAATTAAAAGCCTTAGACATACGGCACCTTGGCAAACTGAACTGTCCAAATTTGGCCTCGACTTGAAGATGGCTTTACGGACGCTTTACAGGAAAGCGGGAGTGAGACTGACGAGAAGCTCTTTTTTAAAAAAAAAAAAAATTAATAATAATAATAATAATAATTAAGCACAGCAGTAACACGATCACAGGCTTTTTTTTGTTTGTTTTACTGAAGCATAAAAAGAGTTTCGTCTGAAGAAGCAAGGCCTCGACGATATTCTGGTCAGCCTGCACTCCATATTTCACCTCACACACACTCATACTGTACACACACCCTTTGTTTGAACTCAAATCTCAGAGGAGACAGAGGAAAGAGGAGGATGAAGACTGAGAGGAAAAGAAAGGAGAAGAGACAGAAATCCAGGGGAAAAAAAAATAATGAATTGGATGTGAAGAGTGAAATTCGGAGATGTAGTACATGTAGGTTATGTTATGGTCTGTAGCCTGGTTGGAAGCGCGCTGTTTCTTCGAAGATGAGTGCCTTGAGGGTCTCTTTGGGCAAGTCATCGAGCTCCATCTCAAATTTGAACGGAGCCTCGGCGACGGGCTGTTGAAAATAAAATGAAGGTGAGGGATTAGACTCTGGGTCACTGGTCTTAATAAGAGAGAGCTTCCTGCAACGGAGAGCTTCCTCACCTCATCAGTCGGGTCGTAGTACTGCTCCAGGTAGGGGTGCGCCAGGGCCTGCTCCACCTCGATCCTCTTATGGGGGTTAAAGGTCAGCATCTTATCCAACAGATCCAACGCTACAACAAAACATAGACACAGTGAAAATCCTGAATCATGTTCGCGCCCCGGTTTCATTCGGTTGTTTTAGTATCGGACCGAAGACCTTGAGACGAACTCTGACCTTTAGGGTCGGCGTTAGGGAAGAGGCGATTCCAGGGCACCTTGCAGCGCAGCGGCAGGGACAGCAGGTAGTTTCTGGCCTTTATGTTGATGATGCAGTTCAGGTCTTCTTGTGAGGGAGAGCCAAGGATACCTGAGAGAGAGAGAGAGAGAGAGAGAGAGAGAGAGAGAGAATAAATAAGTGAGAGAAATGCATGAAACACTATAAGGAAACCATGATTCCACAGATAGATAAATACATACATAGAGAGAAAGAGAGAGAAAACAGGACAAAGAGTATAACAAAGGAAATAAAAAGGTACTTATGTGGAGAAAAAAAGGGCAAGAAGATTAGGGGTGAGAAGTGGTGAGAAGAGGAGAGCCGGCCTGAGCGGTGGCCTTATTGCATCAACTGATTGACAGCTCAGCGAAACACAAGATGTGAGAGCTGTGAGTGAGTGAGTGAGTGAGTGAGTGCTTCTGCATTCCGCTTCCTGAGAATCAGTATTTTGTTGCATAACTGCTACTTCCTCCAAACCCCGGATAAACACCATCTCTAAAAAAGAGACCATCTCCATCCAACAATGCGCCTTCTTCTCATGACAGCTCAAGCCAAAAATAATACTTACACAACACGTATGCGTGCTCCCACTTATCTGGTGAGACCGCTGTGAAGAGAGCGGGCCGTGTCCCCAAACCCTCAGAGGGAAATCACTGTGCTGGACTCTTGATCTGAAGCAACCGGTGACACGTGTGAAGGTTTCCAGCACAACACACTCAGGGTGCATGATTAATCAATTTTATAGTCATCGTGATACAGGGTTTTCTTTCTCAACACATCATCACGAAGGGCTGCAACAACAGAGCAGCTTAAGGGTGCAAATACACTTCAATTTCACGTACGTGACACGTGAGCGGCATTGTCCGCATACTGGAATTGGTACCGAAAATCTGATGCACAATGCCTTACTTTTTCAAGTATATTTATATTTCAGGATTTATACTTCAGGGAGAACTTTTGAATCTGGGAGGGTAGCACTGACATCTCACAGCTCCACCGCTCGATCGTGAGCTTGAGTTGCTGTCAGTATGGAGTTCCTCTGCATGCTCTCCCAATGTCCACGTGGGTTTCAATTCAACTCTACTTATATAGCGCTTAATAACTGACACGTGACAATAGAACAAAAGATAGTCACAAAGCAGCGTTATGGAAATCTGGATGTGAATTTAGATCCCTAATGAGTGGCAAAGAAAACCCCCCTGAGATGCCTTGGAGAAGAAACCAGGCACAAAATGGAAACCCGTCCTCTTCTGGGTGTCACTGGGTAGAACGGTTATGACTCATTACTCTTCCACAAATGTAGGCTATAGAGCTGCTGTGTGTATTGAAAGCATTAAGTGTGTGTATGAGCATAAAGACTTATTATTTTAGTAGAGTTCAGGTCATTGTTCAATGGATAACTACAGGTTTCCTCTGGGTTCTCCGGTTTCCTCCTGTAAACATGCCAGTAGGTGGATTGGCTACACTAAATTGCCCCTAGGTGTGAGTGTGTGTGTGTTCATGGTGTGCTATGATGGACTGGTTTGGACCTCACGCCCAACAAATGCTGCTCTAGTGGTCACGTGATGTACTTATTGGGCTACTGTGGTATGGTATACCCCATGTAGAAAGTAGAGATGGCAAAAATGGTGGATCGAATATCAGAGAAAACATATTGGATACTGGATCCTGTAATAAATGGCAAAGACTGGAACTAGATTTGGAAAAAAATTACTTTAGGAACTGGAAATGAGGCTTGACTGTTTCTTTCTTTTCATTTTTTTAAGAGTTTAACTGTGAAGCACTTCAGTTAAAATAAAACTTTAAGAACACTTAGAATAGTAGCTTTAAAGAAAATAATATGGAGTATTGATATCGGCTCATACTCTAGGTTTCAGTACTGGTATCGGAAAAGAAAGTGGTGTCCTACATCTCTAGTAGAAAGCATAAGCAGTGAACAGGAAGCCATTTTATATTTGTCCTAACAGTGTGTTGGATATAATTTTAAATACAATATACAAAAAGTGATGATGAACTGAAAATGGTATTGAGTTTGCATAGTTGCAAACCCCAATTTGTGGTCGTATTTCGCATTTAGCTAAAAAAAAAAAAAAACCCTGAATGTTTTCACCATATTTGGCCGAATTTAAATAAAAAAATATATTTAATTGATGTTTAAAAAAATGTCAAATGATAGCTAAAAATCAAACATATTGATTTAATTTCACATTAATGAACTTGCATTTTAGCTTACATTTAGCTTGTCAGAAACCGAGGGTGCTGCATCAGCTCAACGTCGAAATCAGTGGAGACGAGATCGCTGGCCAAAATGTTACTGAAGTGTGATGGGGAAGGGGGCGGAGCTTCCAGGTTGTTAGTTAATAGTAACAAGTTGAACTGTTAATCATTCCAGATTCAAATGATGGGCTCGTCTGCTGGTTTTACAGCCGTATTTATTTTCTAAACACCACCGAGGAGAGCTTTATCTTGGCACACAAATAAAGAAATGCGAATCAATTGGAAAACATCGCTTAGCCCAGTGCCAGCGTACTCAGAGCAAACAGAGAGCAATTCATCAAAACTAAACTTCTACACTAGCCTTCTTGCAGCATTATTACTCAACCTGAGCCTACATGGGAATGAAAAGAAGATTTCAGTGAAATATGCAGAAGTAGAATCAGGCTTAAAACATTTCTTATCTCGGAGCACAGAGATGGAAATCTCAGACTGTAAGCTACACAGGAAGCCGATGAATTTGCCGAACATCTGACTGTACATCAGCAAGAAGGGCGGACGAGAGCTACCTGATACGGCTGCACGATCTTTACAGGAACTGTCAATTCTGCCTTTTTCAGCTGATAACCACCAAGAGCTGATCTGGCTCTTAGTGCGCAGATTTGACCACAAAATGTGTCAGATATATACGCAGAGCTGCACTTTGCTTTCCTCCTTAAATATTTATTTAACTAAATGCATCACAGTCATATAACTTTCAGCGAGCCCATGATTCATTTCTTTCTCAGCGTGAAACGGTCTCAATGTCAAATTCTCACATTTCACCACAATTTGATTTTGGTATGAATCACAATTAAAAACAACACAGGCACCAACACAACTCGGCCAATGAGTGTGACTGCAATGGAGGCAAAATGGGGACCTGAATTTATTAAGGCCTGAGAATTTGTGCTAGAAATTGATGCAGTTGACACACAGACATCACAATCTCAGAATGAAGCCGTGTGCAAACCGAACCCTTTCTTATACGTTTGAAAGAATAGCCTTCCGCTTCAGACCATACATATTTATTGGTTTACTTGCAAAGCCATTTGAAAGTATTAAGAATTTTTTTTTTTTTTTAAATACGTACCTAAAATATGATTGAGCTGGTCCAGGTAGTGCTTGCCAGGAAATATGGGTCTGTTTGAGAGCATTTCAGCCAGAATGCATCCCACTGACCAGATATCAATGGACTTGGTATAACCCTGTAAGGGAAACAGAATAAATAACAAAACTCTCAGTATACACTATTCTTAAATCAGATTGGTCAGAAGGTGGCGTTGCTGGCGGTAACTCAAAGCACAGGTTTATATTAATATATGCGCTTGTACTAATACAGCAGCGTTTCCATAGCAACAGCTAATTCACAGGGACTTGTATAGTAAAAACGTGTTGATATTTAAAGAAATATTTGATTTATGGTGAATTTTTATTCAACATTTTTGGAAGGAGTGTCCAGTGTCAGCGCTTTGTAACAATCATGGGTAAAAAAACAATCAAGATGTGATCAAAGTGTAGACTTTCAGCTTTATTTTAAGAGGTTCCACAAAAATATGGCACTTACCATTTAGGAATTACAGCCATTTT
>CM074968.1:13636373-13649676 GCA_037577455.1 Pangasius macronema | reverse complement strand
CACAAAGCAAGCTCTATGGAAGACAAGGTTTGCCAAGGTTCAGAGTGGAAGAACTCGAGTGACCTCAACCCCACTGAACACACATGGGAAGAACTGGAACGCAGACTACGTGACGGGTCCTTTTTCGTCCAACATCAGTGCCTGACCTCAATAATGCACCTGTGGCAGAATGGGCACATCCCCACAGCCAATGGAAAGTCTTCCTAGAAGAGTGGAAGTTACTAGAACAATGAAGGGGGACCATATCCGGAACGGCATGTTTAACAAACACATATGGGTGTGATTGGTCAGGTGGTCACATAGTACTTTTGGCCATATAGTGTAGATCCCATGTACTGTTTGACACGCGAAAAGGAAGAAAAACTTATAAATCATGATTTCATAGAGACATTAGGAAGAGAAATAAAGCTTGGCAGGAAGTAGCAGAGATCGTTAGTAGCTCTGGTGAGTGGATGCAGCTATTACAGTAAGTTTACACCACTAATCTGCTAATGACGCTGGTACAAAGTCTAGCACCCAACGTCTTTGATGGAAATCAAACGACCAAAAATTCACACTGATTGTTGTGTTATTTCATTTGTGTTCAACTACCTAGCTTTAGAAGATATACACACAGATATAGACGGCGCACGCCTACAAGTTTTAACCGTAGTGGTCTCTGCACGCCCACAAGTGCCAAACTACAAGCGACTCATCACCTGCAAGTGTGAACACGAGGTTATGTAGGCTTACAGGCCATTTCCTGCTTATTAATCGCAGTTTCTTTTCCTATAAGCCCACATGTACGTCCTCAGCTTTTCAGTAGCCACACTGTTAATGCTCTTTGTACTCCCCAAAGACCATCAAGTAAACTTTTTGGATTTGCTCTCTGTGATTGGATGATTAAAAACATCAAACGGATCAGGATAGCGCAATATCGGCACACGCAGCACGTGTGGAAGACGTGTCAGGCTGTATAAGCCTTAGATCCAGGATCATGTGTGTGATCATATATGTGGACTCTTGTGGTTCGAGACGCCATATTTCATTCCGGACTACCAGTAGCCAGAAGAAATGTGCGCCGTTGTGTGTTCGACAGTATTCTTAACTCAACAGACTAACCCCATTCAGCTCGAGCGCTAAAAAAAGAAAAGCTTATTGCATCTTTAAAACTGGCTGTAATTGTGAGCTGCCAGAAGGCTGATGTAGTGAGTTACTGCAGGGAGTGGACAGCTCGGGGATGGGCTAGCAATTAGCCTAGCGAATATAAACCACCGCAGTCAACACCCATGCGCGCGCACACACACACACACACACACACACACACACACACACAGGAATGAAGAGTGAAAAAAATGGCAAGCGAAAGAGACACTGCGGAAGCATAAAGAGAGGGAGAAAGAAACATTAGAAAAATGAGAAAAGTCAGCAGGATGGAAGAGAGCGAGATAAAGAGGGAAAGAAAGAGAGATATGGTTTCCACGGAGACGGACAGTCAAGACTTTGCAGAGCGAAGTTATGCAACAGGATGTTGCCATGGTGACGCGAAAGGAGGGCGGCAACAGAGCGTAGTGAGTTTTTACACCGAGCTCGCTTTGGTCTTTACTGCTTTTTGATCCGAGAAACAAAGGAAGACTATGAAATGTGAAAGGAGGAAAAAATGCTGAGAATAATAACTACGTCTATAAATAAAGAAGCTGAAAGAGGAATGATCTCCGTGTGTCTGGGAAGAGACGAGGGTTTGAGGTTTGAGGGGAAGAGGTTGCAATTTTTTTTTACAGTCTGTAAACAACCAGATGAGCAATCTGCAGCTCTGACACTCAGTCCACCACAGAAGTGTGTGCGTGTGTGCGTGTGTGCGTGTGTGTGTGTGTGTGTGTGTAGGGGGGAAAAAAGGCGAGTCAAGTCTTTAAATCAACCTTATTACCCATGCATTCACACTAGCAATAAGCAGTTTACACATGTAAAGCATCACTCATGTTGCTCTCAGTTTGTCTCTCGCCAGTAGGCGTGGCCTGTCCAGCATTCCTATGGCACAATTCGCAGATCGCTCGAGTGCTAGAAATGCAGATAGGAAGTCATTTCCATCTTTTCTTTAAGTGCACTGTGCTGACAGAAAGCAGTAAGCTAAGGCAAGTGTGCAGTTTGTGTAAGCTCGACAGCTGCCGGAACACTTCTAACGAGATCTATACGGCTTTGCATTGCAGTCAGTTGCGATAGTACAGAAGCATCATGGCTAGCACTTCAGGATTAAAATGAGCTGTCCCGACCTCACATTTACCTGCCTGCCATCACACGGACAGCACCTTGGCGACCACAGGCTTATTAACCAGGCGCTGACCTTTCACAGCACTAGGCGCAGACATCCGGCAACCGCTGAATCGCAATTACATCGTCAGCGTCCAGGTCGTCTGCTAATTCCGGTTGCTTTTTCCATAGGCAAAGCAAAGTTTTCTTTTTTCCCCTCCATAATAAAAACAGCAAATTCATCAAAAGATGAATTTTAAATGACTGACAGCTGAACAGGTGTTTTGAACGCTCCTATTTCAACTGGAAGCCCCGCCCACTTCCCCATCTCACCTGTTCTCTCACCTGGACTCACAGGACTCCTTCGCTTTCTGTTTCGAGTTCATTAATGTGAAAATAAATACAGACTTAGTTAATTGATGTAAGCTATAAATTGCTCTAATGTTAGCTATGCGTATTAGGGATGCTACTGGGAGGAGAAAAAAAAACAGAAGAAAGAGGGCGGGGGGAACCACAGATCAAACATCAAACAACAGATCAACAGTGAAAATGTCGGCCATGTTTTGTTTATTACTCTTTTTTTTACGGTGCATTACAGTGGAATCACAAAAATCCACCATCCAGCCGAGTTTCCGTGATTGCCACTGCCATCCAGCAGTTCCTGACTACACAGCTGATATTATTATTATTATTATTATTATTATTATTATTATTTTTACACCCTCCTCCCTAACTCTCCTTAATCCTGAAATGGTGGAAATGCTCCTTTTCCTGTCTTTCGGTTCACGAGCAGGGAGAAGTCAATATCGCACAAGCCTAGTTGCTCCCAAGTTCACCACAGAAGTTATAGCTAACAGTAAGAAGCTAATCATGAAAAGTTGACAGGAGTTTAAATCTTTTTTCGCTTAAACTCCTGCATGGCAGACACCTTTAAACTGAACTAAAATCCAGTAGGCATAAGACTGGCAGGAGAACTTTACTGTTGCAAATTGAAACGGACACACTCGGTTTTCCGGGCCACAACTGAACTATAGAAAATTGGAGAGAAAAAAAAATGTAATGCCCGTGCCTTTGGTCGTGGAATGGTGGCTCTGTGTAACAAACAGACAACAAAACCGGTGCTCGCTGGAAGAAATGGTTTCAAAAGGACAGACACGTACATACACACGGAATAATAAAGCTCGCTCTCGCTCACTCATTCTCCTCATCCTGACACACTACTTCCAGACAGATTGAATGGCAGTACGCTGACGTCATTGGCAGGAATGTTACCATGGCGACTGGCACCATAGCAGTGCCTGGCATGGAGTCGCAGTCCTGGCAATAGCCACCGAGCAAGCCCCCTACAAGCACTGCGTTTGTGTGCGAGTGTGTGTGTGTGTGAGTGTGAGAGAGAGAGAGAGAGAGAGAGAGAGAGAGAGAGAGAGAGAGAATGTGTGTGTAGGTGTGTGTAGAGGTGCGAGCTTGTACATTCGTGAGTGCAGCCATGTGTCTAGTGCATAAACATACAGGGTGTGTCGGAGTGAGCGTTCTGCATGTCTCTGCGGGCGTGCTTGTGCACGCGCATGTGCGAACGCGCGTGTGTGTACAAAGAACGATAAGCTGAGGAGGTGAGAAGGCAAAGGTCGAGAGCACCATTCAGAAACGAAGGTGTGCGTGTGTGTGAAATGCTCTGCAGTACAAAGACGATACGTAAAACACAGCAACAAGTTATATTAGTGATCAGCAACAACAGCGCAGGCATCAATCACTCCGTCTTTCGCAGAGATCAATGACGCTCGAAGCTAGGTTCACTTCTCCAAAACAAACTCTTACCTCTAAATAAACTCAATGGCGTCTCTCACTGCTGTACAGCGTACACAATAGGGCAACACAGAGCTCATTTTACTACAGGCCACTGATAAGCATCTCAATCGCTAACACAGACATAAACAGAGCCAGAGAGTGAGAACGAACAAAAGCTAAAGCACAGAGGTCTGACCAGGGTGATATATTTAGTAGAGTAAAACAGAGAGGACGCTGTATTTAGATATATTTGGAACGGGTTATAATGCACTAATAGCATTTGCATTTTTCCCTTCACATCTTATTTGTTCAAACAGACGCTCACATAAAATGGAATTTTATATATAGATAAGACACATAGACGGTAATGTTAAAGCTAAAGGAGACCATATTTCTAAAACATTCATACAATCAGATTTTATCCTAAACTAATGACAAATATGACAGATATGACAAATACATCACATCATGATTCTTAGACATTTTTATGCTCTACAATATATATCACAATATATAGGTTTGCAAAAAAATTTCCCACCATATAAGAAAAAAATCTGTAAGAATTGTAACATTTTGCTATTTTAAAGATTAAGTACAAAATCTTAACTTCAATCAGCTGCATCTAGTTAGTGTACTTTTAATATCTTAACATATTATGTCACAATACACATTTCTAAGATATTGTGACATGGCGGTTAAAAAAAATCCTTGCGAAAACATGCATTTTAAATTTTATTTGTTTTACTGTTGCTTAAACACAAATTGTCAGCATACGAACAGAATAAATATAGCATAAACATGGCATTAAGGAAAACATCTTATGGCTAATTAAAACCTTTAACTCGACTTGCGAGCAAAGTGTCAACAGCGTTGAGCGCGAGTGCCTCGGTGCTCAGTGCTCGCACAGCTGAAGTGCTCGCACCGCAACAGTTTCTCTGCATGCTTGCTTTATGGCTCCATGTCTGTTAGCTTTCGATATACCACAGCGCGGTCAGAAGGTGTGCAATATTTTCGTATAACAACAAAGGTAGTTCTGTCTGTAACGTGAACGACGGGTTTATATTAATGCGCTCATTTGAATACGTTATTGTTTCGATAGTGAAATGATACGCCATGTACGGCAGACGCTCCACATAAACCATGACTTAAAAAATTTGCTGTTGTTTAACAAAGTGATTCTTACATTCATTGATGTGGTGAGGTTTTGTTTTAGAAGACAATTATTTAACCTCTAGGGAAGGAGTCTTGGTGGGGAAGCGGCACTCCGCTTACGCGTTGTGCCGTATCACACCCCTCCCACTGGAGTGGATTATATTTGTATAACAGCACAGTCTGTCGTGTGTTACACCTTCCATATTAAAAGACGTGGTTTTAAAGCCATAACCTGAGTTTTGAGAGCTGACAAAGATGTGCACAGTTGTTTAATTTTTTTATGCTCATATAATCTATTCAGCATATTTTAAAGGTCAGTTATGTTCACGTGAGTCTGCTATGATTTGTATGAAATAAACGAATAAAAATTTGTTTTAAATCCAATTAGAATTGACAGATGACAGGATGTGAAAATCAAAACCATCATTTTTTTTTGGTCCTACAATGAGGAGTCAGTATCAGTATCAGTACTGCTGAGTAACAGTATCAGTATCCTTTTAAACCATTTTAACTGTAAACTCCCCTGACGAATTACAAAAGCAGCTGTTTGACATACATTTGAGGGAGTTCAAATAAGTGAAGTCCGTGTAGCTGTTTACATACACGGTACTCTGAATTATTTACAAATGGGTGAAAATTATTTATATGGATGTATAATAAAGTGAAGCCCCATGCCTTTTTTGTTTCCAATAAAAAAAATAAAATAAAACTTTCTAGTTTACTTAGGGAAAAAGTCTACAAATCTAAAAACACATCTATTGATGGAAAGTGAAACAACTTTGCTGAAAAATTTTACATTTAGACCAGATACCAGCTGCCAAAGCCACAACCGAGCCAGTCAAACTGGTCGACCAGTTTTAGTAAGTTGTTTTCCAGCTTCCTTTATTACGTCACTGAATGGACCAGTCTATGTTTGTCATTTTTCTCTTGCTGCTGTGATATTTTCTTAAAAATATAATTAACTTAAAAATAAAATAGCATTCAGAAATGAGTTCCTTTCAACCAGCTGGTAAAGACAGTCTACCAGTTTGACCAGCTCAATTGCATGTGTGTTGTTTTTTTGGTAACTGGTCAGTACAAGCAGGATTTTTCAGCACGTTCCATGAAAGAAAAAAAGCAGAACGTTCTTCTGGCAGGCATCCGATGGTGTGAAGCAGGGTAGGTGCTTATCATATACAAAGCAGCAAGCCATCAGGAACCATCTGAGATGATTAAGGACTCATTTAACTGCAGGGCAGAAGTGAAGGCTGAAGTGTAACACCTCTCTAAAGCAAACAGGAGCTCTGGCACAAGCGTGGAGATCATTAAAGGAGATAAAGTTTCCGCCCAACAGTCAAATCTGCACAGGGAACAAGACGTGACATCACCTACAGCAGGCCCGGAGTTCAAATCCAACACAATGGACACGAGTGCTGGCATGCGGATGGCTGGGAGCAGGCAAACACACACACACACATTTACGGGAACCAGCGCTTCAGTGATCGTGAACAACAAAATGGAATGCCCTCCCTCGGAGCACTCACTTGCTCTGTCTCTGCCAAATCCACCATGTCACATTTAACTCTTTTACTCAAACTACCCCCCCCCCTTTTTCCTGTTTCCATTCTTCCTGTCTCTCTCTCACTCATACATTTCCTCATCACACACTCTCTGCTTTCATTTCAGCTTCTGAAACCAATTTAACACTAAACAGACCCGGTGAGAAACATTCCCAAAGTGTTCATGAACATTTACTTATTGATTTAATAATCTGGCTGACTTTTTATCCAACGCAGGATAAATAAGCAGTTGAGGGTTAAAGAGATCACTCAAGAACCCAACAGTGGGAGTTTGGTTTGGCTGGGATTCAAACTCACAACCTCCCGAACAGTAGGCCTTCAACACTGAGCCACTGCTAAAGCTTCAGTTAAAACAATGCAGGCTCTTCTTAGGTGTGCTGCAATAGGAAAATAATCACCAAAGTGGTGTTATGATGAGGGTAGTTACTGTCACCACCCTGGAGTTGATTATTTTCCTATAGCAGCATGTCCCAAAGTATTTTATTCCTTTTATACCACTGTAATTTTCCAACGATTACAATCCCGAGTATTGTCAGGAAATCGCAACTTTGAATCCCTACATTGTCACAGCCATCCAAGAGAGCAACATTGACCATGCACACTTTCTCTCCCCTGTCAATCACAGTGACACTAGCCAATCGTGGGTGTCTGTGAGCTTGTGTATGCAGTAGAGGGCGGATAGCACTTTCCTCCAACTGTGACCCATTAGCAGTAATTCAGAAGAAGAAGAAAAAAAAAATCAGATGGTTACACAGAAACCACAAAGTCCGCTGTCCTGAAGACTTGCCTATGTTGGAAAACTTTGATAGTTACAACTTGCTGACACTGGAGACTCCTTCCATAAATGCAAAATAGATACGTTTCCTCACAGAAAACATCACCATATTAACAGTCATACATACATTTTTTTTATTTCTTAAACCACCTCTCAGGTCGCATGTTCAAGGACACTTACTAGACAATGATGTCTTTGCTATTACATCATCTTTCTGGTGATGAATATAAACATGTGATTAGCCTTCACAGAGCTGCCTTTATATAAAACAAAATCAATTTATCCTCTAGTCCACCACATCTGGGTCTACTCTTACAGTCTACTCATTTAGAACAGTTTTAAGATCAGCCATCCTTGACACATGACCAAACCTTGGCCCCTGTTTCTGGATTACTGTGTGGCTAGTTGCTGACAGGCGCAGTCGCTGTGATTTTCTGCTTTCGGATGATGCAGGAGATCCGATGCGAGGCTGCAGGAAACTAGGGTTTCATATTCAGTGCTGGAGGCGGGATGGAAAGTCCAGCAGAATGCCAAGATCTGCCAAACGGGGGACTGCAAGACTCAAGGGGAAGGAGGAGAACTCCCTGAGCTGTGACACTCCATAATTAAGACTTGATGGCTCCCTCAGAGCGCAAGTATGTGGAAAGAGATTTCTAGAGAACACTCCAGCATTTTTTAACCTAATCTCTAACTACTGCATCTGTGTGAGTACAGACACTAATAAAGTGACTAATAATGGAGGTGTAGGTGCATTTTTGGAATGCTCTTGATGAAAATGTATATATATGTAAGGAATAAAACACTTGTTTTAGGAAAATAAATCAGTGACGGGATGTTGTGATGCGGCCCGATGCAAAGCAGTTACCATTACCACCCCAAAGTTGTTTATTTTTTCCCCCTGTTCTCAGTCCTGAAGACTTTCCTGTGGTGGAAAACGTACTGACACCGGAGACTCCTTTCATACAGTATATACACCGTATGAAAGTATAGACTGTATATACTGTATGTTAAATAAATGTTTCCTTGCAGAAAGCTTCACATTACTAACAATTGTTTTTTTTTTTTAGATCCATTAGGTCTGAAAACTCCACCGATAAAACATCACCACAAATTCTCCACTCTGAAAGAATATGCATCAAAATTCTTGTCTGTGGTAATCTACAGATGTGATAGAAATCAGGTCGAAAAACACTCGAGCATCCTCTAACTTGAATCTGAACTGAGGAAAATGCTGCTCTGACGTGTTCTCCGGCTCCACAGCCTCATCCTAATTCCCGTCACTAAAGCCTCGGGCCTTCAGAACACCCTTCCCATCCTAGTAACCCAATGCAACAGTTTGTTCCATGCCTGTGCTAGTCAAATATGCACTGGGATTCATTTCATCCACGTCTGACTCAACTTGCCAAGTCCAGATAGCAGCCCACTTCCTCCTAATTCAGATGTCCATACAGAGTGACATACTGCAGCTTGTAGGCAAAGTTTACACCAAGAGCTGCTTTTTGTTGTTGTCTCTGTAGTGTACAGGGTGTAAACCGGAGGCCCGGCTCATTCATTCCATTCGGTGTGAGAACCCAAAGCAGACTCGGGCCAATAATGAGATCACTCCTCTCACTGGGAACAGATGGACGACATCGGACTGGGATCGGACAGGATGTGCACTCTGACTTGGTTAAGGACGAGCTGAAATCAAAACTGGCGTTTTTGTCTGCAGGCTTCATCAATCGCTTAAAAGAAACCTCTTCTATTTTTCCAATCATTGTGCAATGACATCACCACGCAAACATTCACCTTTCCCTACCTCCAGGTATCAAACAAATGCCAAGCTAGCCTGTTTCACTCAAAAATATCTCACATTACAAAAGAAAAATAGAGCATTATTTCTATTTCACATTATTTTTTAATAAAGGTAGTGCAGAATATTGGGGCAAACTATTGAATTCTGATTTACACAGGTTTTATCACTGACTGACATCTAATGCATATGTGAATTACATTTAACATTATAGGATGCCTTAGCTTGTTTTCTCACACAACGTAAGTTCCTAAAACACCTTTTTGATTTTGATTATTTGGATCCAATACTTCGTAAATGTATTCAAGGTAAGTAAACGTACACAGTGCTGTTTTATATAAGAGCTGCATATCGTGATTGTGAGATCCCGTGCACTGATCAGTCCTTTACGGTTGACCCAAATTATTTAGGCCAAAAGATTTCCAGTTCAGAATGCTGACACTGTACTGAGATTAACAAACTGAATTTGTCAGAATGTTTTTAGCATAATGTATGTTTTTGTAATATAAAACAATATTATTGCAATAAGATCAATTATAGTCACAACAGTGTTTACCAAGTTGCTCTTGCATGAACTGATGTTCCAACAACCAATCAGTGATCACCTTTGTTCCCAACGTCCAATCACTGATCACTTTTGTTCCCAAAATCCAATCACTGATCACCTTTGTTCCCAACGACCAATCACTGATCACCTTTGTTCCCAACAACCAATCACTGATCACCTTTGCTTCCAAAATCCAATCACTGCTCACCTTTGTCCCCAACAACCAACCACTGATCAGCACAGTCCCTAACAACCAACCACTGATCACTGTTGTTCTCCATGTACAATCAGTGATCACTGATCTTCATTACTCCCAAAATCCAATCACTGATCACCTTTGTTCCCAATGACCAACCACTGATCACTTTTCTTCCCAACAACCAATTACTGTTCACCTTTGTTCCCAACAACCAACCACTGATCACCACAGTCCCTAACAACCAACCACTGATCACCACAGTCCCTAACAACCAACCACTGATCACTGTTGTTCTCCATGCCCAATCAGTGATCACTGATCTTCATTACTCCCAACATCCAATCACTGATCACCTTTGTTCTCAGCAACCAATCAGTGATTACAGTTTTTCCCCAATGACCAATCACTGATCACCAACGTTTGTTTCTATAAGAAATGTTATTTTATATTCGGATAAAATTATTATTATTGTTATTATTATTATAATATATTACTTCAGAAAATCTTCCTACTTCATTCAACACGTGTTAATATGCAAATGACCATGCCGAGCCTATGAATATGCAAATTAATTTTGTGACGTTGCAGGAGACGTCCAGCGACTTCTTGTGTATGCATTAGCTCCTTTTGCAACACAGTGCTGCACCAAACCACTGATCATGAAGCAAACTACCCATGATTGCAAAATATCCTTTCTGCAATCACTTGCCTGCAATCAAGCTACATTTCTGCAGAATAATCTCTCTCTAAGAAAAAAATTAAGAGCTCAAAGCCTGAATGACTGCAGGAAAATGTCTGAACATTTTATAATAATATATATCTAAATTAAAACTATGATAGATTTTATGTTTCAACAAACATCTGAATAGCATGCTTAAAAACCAAAACTAATCCTTTTAGCTTGTTGAATGGATGTTCCCGACTTATGAATCGGGAATTAAACTCTTTTGTCAGTGTAATATTCACTTTGGCGTTTAGTTGTTCACTAAATTCTTAGTTAGCTAGCTAGCTTTAAAAAGCTACAAATCCTGTAAATCCGATTAGCCTTCTTTTCCACGCTTAATTTTGCTGCAAATATGGTAAATACGCTTCACCAAAGTGAATATTTTGGTCGTAACCAAGGCAAAACATTCACCCAGAAGTCATGTATGCATATTCTACGGCGTAAGTGTTAGCCACTTGAGCTAATCTAACGGCTAACGAAGGCTGCGTCTAAAACCGCATACTAGCGCACTGAATAGTATGCAAGAAAAAAAAAACAAATTGAACGCCACTATAATGTGCCGCTGTAGGCTGCCGTACTGTTTAGTATGCTAGTGTTCGGACCCGAACTCATAACTGGTACTGCACTGATTGAATGAACGCTTAACTACCAAGAAGGAAAGAACGCGAAATGTTTTGGGAAAACGTCTGAAACTTACCAAACCATCCCGTAAGCGCCTTCGCCTATGTAGGACAGGTTGGTGTACCGTGGCCCGACGTCGAAGGCCTGTCCGCGGACCAGCTCGGCTCCGGATCCGGGATTGGGGCCGCCGCCGCCGGCAGCAGCAGCGCCACACACCGCCGCTGCAGCTGCTGCTGCTGCTGTCGACATGGCTGGGGGAAAAGAAATAATAATAAAACTAAATAAATACAAACTTCCCTCACACAAAGCGCACGACACACACTGAGACCCCCCCGGTGTTAACAGAGCAGAGTCCCAGATTTATCCCAGAATGTATTCCCGAGTTTGAACGAGCTGCTCTTCCGGCGAGTTAAAAAAGAAAAATGGCTGTAAAGGAGGAAAAAGTGTGTTTGTGCGGGTGCGCGCGCGCGCGTCTCCGTGCGTGTGTGTGTGTGTGTGTGTGTGAGCTGACATGCAGTGAAAGCGACGGAGACTGCAGACGGAGCTTGTGAGCGGAGCGCGAGCTAAACCGCTGCGGCAGGAAATAACGGGGGGAGGTCACGTGATCCCCGAGCAGCATTCAGCAGCACTGCTTGGAGTGTGAAGGACTGCAGCTCGTACAAGATCCAGTGTCTGTAGTGAGGGAAAAAAAATGCAAATAAACATAAAAGATGGAGGCGTTGGATAAGGAGTATTTACTGTATATCTGGGCATTATAGGTGCTGATCTCTCCACTGCATCACAACATTTAAGTCAAGTTTATCCAGCAGCCAATCATGTGGCAGGAACGCAATACATAAAATCATGCAGATTAACTGAGGTCAAGAGCTTCAGGTAATATTCATATCAAATATCAGAATAAAGAAATAAACGGCATGGTTGCACCAGCTCTGCACACAAGGCAGTGGTGGCTGAATGGCTAAGGCTCTGACTTACTCCTTAGAAGGTCAGGGGTAGTTCGGGGTCGTGACGGTTCGACGATGATAACCCGGGAATTGATGTAGACGAGATCCCCACATCATAGTACCGACGCTCTGACCCCAGCAAGTGACATTTAACCCATCCAAGTGTGCGCACGAACACACAGTTGAATCTAATCTAATGTCAGGAAGTGCTGACCTGGCATTTTCACACACATAACAGTCTCAGAGTTTACACAGAATGGTGCGAAAAACAAAAAACATCCAATGAGCGGCAGCTCCGCAGGCGGTCGATGAAAACCTCAGAGAAGAATGGCAAGACTGGTTCAAGCTGACAGCACTAATAGTATTATCATGTTTTCCTACACCACCAGCCAACCTTATGAGTATACTCAAGTGCTAGTATTATTTTTAATTAACCACGATATAGTATTTATAAGTTAGATATATAGAAAGTCGAAAAATTCGGATGCAGTACGATACACAATGTTCCCTAAACGCTCAATGGTAATGAACTTGAAACACTTAATGTAGGCTAAATGTTTTGCATGATGTGGTATGGTACATTATATTAGACTTCTTTTTGACCAAGCGTAGGTTGTAAAACGAAGACTTCGACATCCTCTCCTTGGTTTATATCACATTACATAGTATTAGTAGTCAGAATTATAACAGTCCTAAACCCAGTTTGGTTTGTTCCTCTGGGAGAACAAGTAAAGGTAGAGCTTTAAAACACACGGCTTTCCTTTCCTTTGGTTTCAAGATGAGTGTTTATTTGAAAGGTTTTTCTTAAAGTTTTTGTGTGTGTAATGTTTAACCAGCACTACCACTGCCAGTTAAACCGAGCCCAACGACTGCATCATTAACACAGGATTCTGTATTTGTAAAACCCCTGGCAAAAATGATGGAATCACCACACTTAGAGGAAGTTCACCCAGCTTTTTTACTTTATAGCAAACAAACA
>CM074968.1:13623238-13636273 GCA_037577455.1 Pangasius macronema | reverse complement strand
AAAAAAAATGTCACTGAATTATTTTGCTGTATGTTTCACAAAGCCAGAATGTTACGCTACTGAACAAAACCTTTCTTTGTGTCATATCTGTGATTTGTTTGTTTGCTATAAAGTAAAAAAGCTGGATGAACATCCTCTAAGTGTGGCGATTCCATCATTTTTGCCAGGGGTTGTACATTACCAGCTGTTACTAAATAACTTAGGTTATGTCGACTGACACCAGACCCATCAGTAATTAAAGGAAACAATCACAAACACAGTTTACTGGCACAAGTACTTCCTGGTGAGTGTTTTCTTCTTCTTTTTACATTTACACTACTAGGTAGGTCTTAAATATTTTCAGTATAGTCAATTATTTATCTTCAGTAAATAGTCCAGTGGGTTTGGAGCCTATCTTGGGAACACAGCATGGAGCGGGGACACACCCTAGACGGCACACCATTCCTTTTGCACACACTCATTCACATCTAGGGGTCATTAATGTAGCCATTTCACCTAGCGGCATGTTTTTAGGATGTGGGAGGAAATTGGAGAACCCAGAGGAAACCCACATGGCCACTGGGAGAACATGCAAAACTCCTTGGAGCTGTGAGACGATGTCGCTTTTATTATTAGTTTCTCCACCAACGCTTTACAGAACCACATCAATCTCCCAGAGCACACTGAAGTCATGTCCTATCAAAGTTGGCTTCTAAGTTTATAACTGATCTTCTTGCCATTAACACTGTATTTCAACCAGCATACAATTTAGAATTATATTTCTCATAATTATCTGGGTTAGTAGGCTATAAATACTTCTGTTCACCTTGAATCGTAACAGAAGGAAAAGAAATGAACATGTTTGTTCAAGTATATTTGGAAGATATCATGAGTAGAAGGTAAGAATGTACAGTAAGTGGCCATGTTCGACTTGTACTAATTATTTTTAACCACCAATTACATTAAACAACCTTGAAACATGATGGCGGCCTACAGCAGCTGTTACATAAGGAATTATGGAAAATTGCAACAAATGAGACATGAAACAAAAACATGTGGTTATTGTTTATTTAATATCCCAACTGATTAGATTTCAACTCTCGTGTTACAGAATGCAAATGAAATGCAGATGTAATACTTTCCAGGAAAAGGTTTCCAAAATATATCCCCTGACTTTTCCCTAAAGAAACCTGAATCCATTCTAAATGACCAATGTTATCATTAAATATGGCATATAAAAACAGCATGGAGTCAAAGTTATTCATCAGTATAAAGTAGAAAAGTTTATAAACCATTTAAAACAGGCACAACAGCATGTAGAAAAGTTTCAAATGGAATAAACAAGTTGATCAGTTGAATAGATGTGAAAAGAAACAGTTGTGTGTATTGGCAGTGTTCGTGTTGCAACAAAATAAGGCACTAAAGTGTGAGATATGTGTTACACATGGGTTAAGTGTTCTGGATTCACGTCCTCTAAGAAAAAAAAACCAAAAACAACAACAACAACAACAACAACAGCTACAAGCTACTAATTTCCTTTGGAACGCTGCAAATGTCAAAATTAGTTTCAGCATCAGAAAGTGAGTCACCATGGGTTTTTCAATGGCAATAAAACTCCAAATCCACGATGTTCAATATTATGCACGTTAACTCTGCTCAAAAACGATTTACATGAGAGGAGACAAAATGCGACCAACTGCAAAAAAGTGTGTTTTGATGATGCACATGGCAACACCACATATCAGTAAACCAGGATATTAGTTTTATCTAAACCTGTCTGATTACATCGCCAGTGAAGCCATGAAGCATTACTACTCTGATCGGAAATGTGAGATCAGACAGATTAAGTTCCCACGTTATGCAAGTGGCACACAATGACTGTAAAGACTAACAGCAGAGAGATAACTGATAGCCAAATTAAAGCAGGTCAAAGTCAAATGCACACACTCCTGATCAATCTGGGGCTTTTCAACATCATGACACACAGCAAAGAAAGCACCCAACATCATCCGAACTTTCAGACACGTATTTAACAGGATCGAAGAAGATTCGGCTGTTTCCGAAATGTTCTGAAAACGACCGACTTTGCACGATAACGATGATCTTCACAAAGTTTACAGTTAGACGGAAACCAACTAACATTAGTTGACTAAAAATGCTGCGGGAACATTTCAAAATGTTCGCAGGAAACTTGCTCCAGGAAAAAAAAAGAAGCTCTTAAGATGATAGTGGTGCAGCAGAAGAGCGTTCGAATAATGGTCAGGAGATTGTAAATTCAAATCCTGACAAGCCACAGCCATCCACTGCCGGGAGCCAAGGGCGCAAAATCGTCCGTGATCGCAGGGTGGGAGGGATGGCATTCTCTCGCTCTACTGTCAATCAGAGACACTAACCAACCGAGGGCATCCATGAGCTCATGTATGCAAAAGAGGGCAGACTGCGCTTTCCTGTGATGCATCATGAGCAGCAGTTTGGAAAGACGCTGTTGGCTGGTTTCACATGTCTCAGAAGCATGTGCTAGTCTTCACCCCTTCCCGGTTGGGAGAGAGAGCTGGCTGGCGGGTGGGAATCGGCAGGTGAGCAAATTGGGGAGAAAAATGGGGGAAACACCACATATATGCTGATATATATTTTGTATGTATGAATCTACAGAGTGAGCTAGAAAGAAATCAGCCCCAGAGTCACTTCTTTATATCATTCAGTGTGTTTTTCTTACGACCGTTAGTGATGCTGTTGCTCTTGGTTAAAAAAAAAAATCCAAAATATTTCGCCTTAAGATATTCGTTAACAAGAAATAATCTGGTGTGGATGCCAAAAATGAAAACCTCTATCCATGTCTTTCTATCTTTGAAAGACAAGAGAGGTTAGCCCTCCTAGTCCATTTATACCTGTAACCATGGCAACCATGATGTCACTACTGAGACAGATACAAGATCATTTAAGTCAGTTATTCACATACAAAATGCAGATTTTGTACAATTGTTAGATTTAAAAAGGAGTAAATTTAAAAAAAAAAAAGGCAAACAAACAAAAATCACACATACATCACTCCAAAATGTCCAATCTCTGCTGCAAAGTGCAACGCTAGGCAAAAGAGCAACTCTAAAGAAACATTTCTGAGGCAGGTAGAAGATAATGTAAGCCAGTTATTCCCATTCATACACAAGATTGTTAAAACACATTAAAAATGTCGATGTGAAATGTGAAAGAATCACTGCACCTCAATGTCCTCAGCATTTTCTATACACCAAATCACTAAAACAACACTTTGTCTCTATATAGTCAGCTCTATTCTTAGCCTGCTCGCGTTAAAGCCACGGTCCAGTCATATTAGCTCCATGTCACAAGGCTTTCAAATATTCATGACACGTGAACGGGCGGTAACACGAGACGGCCCAGCGCATGCAGGACCTGTGGCCTGACAGCAAGCCGGCCTGGCTGCAAGTTTCCCCAAACACAAACACACAAACATTAAGCTAGTGTTTGGAGGAACCAGCATGCTTGGAGGAGCAGTTTTTTCCAGGCTTGGACTCAAAAGTCTGTCTCGGTCTGGAATTAGGATTAATTAAAGCCTGAAAAACTGATCCACACGACACGTAAATCACGATCAACACTGTGTTCAGTGAGAAAAAGGATTAACGGTGTAGTCTGTAATGTTTAGAAGGGTTTCTAGGCCTGTAATAATCTCAAAGTTTTAAAAATACTTTCAGAAAGCTATATTTTTTGACGGGGATTTGCAATATTGTTGCACAATAGATTTGGCTGGGGTTTTGTTTTTTCAAAATTCGAGTAACTTGTTACATTTTTCTGGTCCTGAAATTCGCTCTTACGCTTTATTTTAAAAGGAACCTCAGACAATATATATCGATTTAACAGAGGAAGTGGATATTATTGCTGCAACTGCAGTTCAGCTCACAGGCAGATAAAAGCTCTAAAAATTACAAACTGCTCCTTTAAGTTAAATATATTAATTATATACATACACACTGAAGGAGGAGATCACATACACAAACAACTCCTGGTTAAGTTAGACTCTTGCAAAATGTTTTTTGGCACTGAAAGGCTGCTAACAGTTCACGTCATCACCAAATGCATATTAAACCTTTTTTTTTTTTTTTTAAATTAAAAAGCAAAAACACTGACTGATGTTCTTAAGAAGACAGAACTGACTGTGCATTTTAGCTTCAAAGCATGATACTTTGACCAATACAGACTGGTGTGCCCTATAAATGTTATACTGCGTTGTAACAGCTATAAATAAACGTAAAAAATAAAACACAGTAAAACACAGGCTTGCAACATAACCAGAAAAATGAATCCAACACCTCGCTAAAAAAAAAAAATAACGAAATTAAAAAATTACGAAAATAACGTCGCAACTGATGCGTTCACACTTTATGCAAATGTTGTTGACATTACTGCGATCTTTGTAAAGAGAACAGAGATCCCTAAGAGACCTGTAAGAAAGGTATCACAGCCATTTTGGAACAATAAGCACCTGGGAAATCCTAAACAGTCAGTATGTCAAGGCAAAGATAACTGCATTCTGTCAAAAAAAAAAATCTTAAAGATTTATGCATGTAAAAATGGTATAAAAGAAAACAAGGCTGTAAAAATGTCAAATAAAAGGCATCACAACAACACTGTTTGTCTGATATTAAGAACTACACTGACATCATTTCACACTTCAGTGACCTTAATCATTAAAGTATGACACTGAGCAGTGTGATGCCTCAGTGTCAGATACAGTGAGATGGCAACGAGATCATCAGCCCTCTAGTGGTCTGCTCTAACACTCCTCTCTCTCTTCCCCGTGTGCTCTCTCACACTTGCCCTGCCGTCGTCTCGGAGAGTAGGAGGTCCCGTGGCTCGCGCAGGAACACCAGCAGGACGGTGATGTTGTCGCTAGAACCCGCGGCTTTAGCCTGAGCCACCAGGCTCTGAGCGACGTCCTTCCCCGAGCCGCCGGCCTCACGCAGGGCCTCCAGCACCAGCGCGGGAACGTCAGCTGGCCGCAAAACATCGAAGAAACCGTCACACGCCAGCAGGACGTAGTCCTCATCTCCACTCAGCTGAACCGAGGAGCAGTCTGCCGCGTTGGACACGTACGGCTTCTGATCGAAATCACCTGAAAGTCAGAGACGGAAATAATCAATGAGGAATAAAACATCACAAGGCGTCCGAGGACCGGATGGTGTGATTTACTGTCATCACCCTAAATTGATCATTTTACAATAACAGCACATCCTGATGTGTTTTATTCCTCTTACACCACAGCAATTTACCAAAACCTACCACTGTTTATTTATTATTTTCCTGTTATGACTTTATACATTATATAGAAGCTACTATACAGTAATATAGACCGAAAGTTACAGCTTTATCTCTGACTATCAGGAAGTGCTTCCAAAAACGCTAAATAAATGTCTCCTTAAGGAAAATGTCATCATATCAAAAATGAGATGCATTTTAAAAATGTAGCGCACTCTCCATACGAGTCTCTGTATTAGCATATTTGGCTGAAGATAAAATCAGCCTGGTATAATATCTGGGCTTGTTTTTAATATTTATTATACAGTGGGTTATAGGATTTATGAAGTTGCTTTAAAATTGGATTTTACCAAGTCTTTAACAATAACTAAACTTCTGTCCTCTCAATTTTTCGTACAACACATTTTCTCTTCTTTTTTTTACATATCATCTCTGAACAAAACACGTGCAGGGTTACTGTTACCACCCCAAACGTGATTATTTTCCAACAACAGCACGTCATGAAGTGTGCATGTCAACGAGAACCAAGAATTTGACAATAACGTCATATTTCTCATTTCAACATTTCGATGTGAAACTTTGTGGAGGAGTGATGGAAAGTGAAAATTCTGTTTATGTATAAAGTGGGCTGCTCAGTTTGAATAAATAGATATTATATATAAAGACAGTCAGGTCCGTAAGTATTTGGACAGTGACACAATTTTTGCCTCTGTACGCCACCAAAATGGATTTGAAATGAAGCAATCAAGATGCAACTGAAGTGTAGACTTTCAGCTCTAATTCAAGGGGTTTAACAAAAATATTGCATTAACTGTTTAAAGCCATTTTTTTATGGAGTCCCTCCATTTTCACAGACTCAAAAATAATTGGACAAACTAACAACCATAAATATTAGGATTATTTTTAATACTTGGATGCAAATCCTTTGCAGTGGATGGATCTCCCTGGAGATGCTTTGCCAGCCACCTTCAGTTGCTGCTTGTTTGTGGGTCTTTCTGCCTTCAGTCTTGTCTTCAGTAAGTGAAAAGCATGTTCAATTCGGCTGAGGTCATCAGACATCTAAGTACATTTAATTTGTTTGCCTTAAGAAGCTCTTCGGTTGCTTTCGCTGTGCGTTTCGGGTCATTATCCATCTGTACTATGAAGCTCCGCAGCAGTCACATCATCAATAAACACCTCTGACGCAGTTCCATTAGCAGCCATACATACCCATGCCATAACACTGCCTCCACCATGTTTGACAGATGATGTGGTATGCTTTGGATCATGAGACCTTCCTTTCCTTCTCCACACTCTTCTTTTCCCATTATTCTGGTACAAGTTAATCTTGCATCAAAACTGGTCAGGCGTTTTCTAAGAGGTTTTTTAGCAAAGTCTAATCTGGCCTTTCTGTTCTTGAGTGCTACCAGTGGATTGCATCTTGAGGTAAACCGTCTGTATTTACATTCATGAAGGCGTTTCTTGATTGTAGACTCTGATAATCATACACCTACCTCCTCCAGAGTGTTCTTGACTTGGCTAGATGTTGTGAAGGGGTTTTTCTTCACCAAGGAAAGAATTATGATATCATCCACTTTAGTTGTCTTCTGTGGTCTTCTGGGCCTTTTGGTGCTGCTGAGCTATCCAGTGAATTCTTTCTTTTTAAGAATGTACCAAATTGTTGATTTATCCACTCCTCCAGTTTCTGCTCTCTCTGATAGGTCTGTTTTTTTAGCCTAATGATGGCCTCCTTCATTTGCATCGACGCCTCTTTAGACAGAATATTCAGAGTTCCCACGAACAGCTACCAAATGCAAATTCAATGCTTGGAATCAACTCCAGGCCTTTTATCTCCTTAATGTGTCATAAAATAACAAGGAAACAGGCCACAACTGAACATGAAACTGTTTATCAGTCAATTGCCCAATTACTTTTGAGCCTGTGATAATGACTCTGTAAAAAATGTCTGTAATTCTTGAACGAATAATGCAATACTTTTGCTAAACCCCTTGAATTAAAGCTGACTGCTTCATTTCAAATACATTGTGGTGGTGTATATAGGCAAAATTAATGAAAAACTGTCACTGTCCAAATACTTCTCGACCTGACTGTATGTGTTTAAAAAAAAAAAAAAATTCCAAAGCTTGTTGGAAATAAACTTGCTGCACCGACGTCTGCTAATAACTTCTGGTAAATTAGTGACATGAGCGAATGACCTAAAAATGATGTCATTCTCTCAATTCCAGTCAGATCACTCAGACCAAAAATAGTGACATCATCATTACAGTGGTTACTCACCTATTGCCCTGGAAACAGCATATGTCCCATTAACACGCCAGCAGCCCATGAAAGCAATGCAGCCACCCAGATCCTCTATTCTCTTCTTCTCATCCTGCACAGAGAGGGGAGGATCAGAGACCACCAGGAGCACGCACAAATAATAACCAGCTACTACAAATACATGTGTAATGCTAATGTCTTAACATTCATAAAAGATATACCCTAACTAAAGCTTATCCGAAACGAAAACGATAAAACCTGCAGAAAAAGATTGCACTTGTTTTTCCGTTAACATTCAGCTTTCCATTTTCAGTCAGTCATGACCAACGCGTCCAAAAGTATTTTTTCGCCCTCCTGAGAAGAGAATAAAACTACAACCAAATCTTCATACACACTGATTACAGCTGCTACTGATTACAGGCGTAATATTTCAGATAAGATAAGTTAAGGCACGGTTAAAGGACATTCTAAAAAGTGCATGAAGTAGATGACTTTATAAGATTGTTCTCCCACAGATTTCACTTAAAGAAGGCTAAACACGTGAAATCACTTAGCCTCCTCGTAGCAAAGCCAAGAAAAATAAATCCTCGTCCACATCATGCACTTAACAGTCTCTTATGGACTCCCTTCAAAATTAAAGGAGCAGTAATCTGTATTTCTGGAACATTCCCTTCAGCGAGGTTTAGCAAAATATACTTTGAAAACCATTTTTCTTTGGAGGGATAAAATCAGTGTGATCATTTTTGGACGTTTTGTTCATGAGAAGTAGAAGAGGGAAAAGGCAAGCGTCCAGAACGCGAATAACTACAGGTTTAATATAGCGGGATTAGACTTCAATCCGGTTACTATTTCTCAGTGTGTGCTGTGTGTGTGTGTGTGTGTGTGTTTGGAACACAGGTCGAGTTTTTGGTCCACTTTTGTATTTCTTTGAGAATGGACAACTTGCCGTTTTCCACCAAGTGTGACATCAGACATAACATGATCGAGTGCAGTACAACGTTTGAATGCATTACACAAACTGCTTGATTGGCTGATTAACGTACTTGGAAGTGTGTTTTCCTTATTACAAAAGTTTGAACCACACAATAATAGCCTCCAGCCTAGATTAGGTTCAATTCACGCAACACATTTTATATTAAAGCAACAAAGTCATCCTTCACTGAAAAATTAGCAACAATTTTTCATGCCATGGGTGAGTTGTTATTTAGATCATCTCCTAAATAGGTCATGTTCAGGTTGATGTAACTGCACAGCATCACACTAGATATACACCATAATCTATATCATGACTTATCAGATTAAGAAACCACGTGACTAAGAAATCATAGATATACATCATCCTCCTGCAATGTTGTGTAAAGAGACAGTTTATCAAAAACGGTTGTAAAAACAGTCAGGACTCATCCATATGCAGACGGATCTTTTTGAAAACATACATTTTTCTGCACACTTTTTGGCCATAGTTGGGTTTCTTTTCCTTTCTCCTTCTCTGCCGCTCACTACGCAGATGTCAACGTTGTTCTTGAGGTCTCTGACAAAGCAGTTTATGAAAAACCTGAAGGTGTATACATGTGGACGGAGCGTCATCCTGCCTAAAAATATCTAAATCCCTGCTAGTGAAGTGGGATTTCTTCACACAGTGAATGTCAGGCTTTGATGTAAGTCGATGGAGAGCAACGTGTCGTAGTGAACTGGCCACTAACCTAATCATTTCAGTTTGTAATCAGATACTGACTGAATAATATCCAAAATGCTCCTGCGCTGCAACTGGAATAAATGTTTAAACGCAGGTTTCACCCTTTTCACTTTTGGGAGTAGATTTTAAAATGTAAGAACTTTAATCGTGATTGGGATCAATGCAAAAGAGGAAAATTATTCAGTTCAGGAAAATCCTGTAGTTGCATACATATGTGTATGGTTTAATGTTTGAATGTGTGTGTTGAAATGAAGCAGGTGACAACACTAACATCGCTAATGCGAAAATGATAAAGTCGTATGTACGTCACTTCAGTTCTAAGTCACAGAAACAGCCAGAAGGAGAAAAAGGAAAAAAAAAAGTGCTCCTTGTATATTTGGGATAAATTTCATACTGACCTACTGATTCCGAGTGTGATATAAAATGTACCAGTCACTGTTATCACCATATTCTTAATGATAAGGTAGTGCAAGATTGACCGGCCATGATGTGTGTGTTGTACCTCTCTCTCAGGTTTATGGGGGTCCATGAGGATGACAGGCTCGCCCTTCTTCACCACCATGGCCTGCGAGTCGCCCAGCCAGGACACCGTCAGCCAATCAGCAGCCAGCAACACAGCCACACCCGTACTGCCACTGCGCATGCGCTGCAGACGCACACAAACATTCATGCACTGTGATCAGTAACAACTAATGCAATCCTAGTTTGCTGCACTGTGCATTTGATCCGTTCTCAGAAACAACACTGAGCGGAATAAACAAAACACACAGCTTCCTCCGAGTTCGAGTGACTAAACCCGAAGCCTTTCATGCTCAACTTTCTCTCTCTCTCAACAGTGTTCTCACTGCACCCACATTAGAGAAGTATTACCATGCTGACTAATATCTCTACCTGCACACACACACACACACACACACACACACGAGCGCGCACACACACACACTAACAGCACAAACGTCCCGAAAGCTTCTTACCAAACATCTATCCAGGCTGTGAGAGTGTGTGTAGGCAATTTTCTCAGAAATAAAACAAATGTTATCGGAACTTTCCACTGGAATAACACCCGAGGACGAAACCTGCGCTTAAGGCTCGGCTGTACTCTTACTCCGAGTTCCTATAAAGCTTCATGGTTCTGCTCTGAACACTTTTTATGCTACAGTTATACTTATTCCCTCGGCAGAATATAAACTGTTGCTCTGTTTTAGTCCTGGGATTTCAATTCACAACTTTCTAGCCAATGGGACAGAACCTTAACCCATGACGTGCCACCATCTTTTCCACCGTATACAATATTGTCAAAATTAATTATATAGTATATTAGTAACAATATTAACTGTATTTTAATTAAGATCTCTGTGAACTCAATATGGTTGGGTTTGACGTCTGGTAGTGGATGAGCCACTGTTTTGCTTTTTATTAACTCTGAGGAATTAAATCCTGTTTCATTGGCTCACTCTGGTGGTATATTTATTACTTTATTAAGTCTATTTGTGTTTATATTCAACGCTGCAAAGATCAACACAGTAAATATGAGTACTCACTCACTTCCTTTGATTCAGAAATGTATACATTTAAAGGAATCCAGGTTTATAAATCACAAATCTCACACTATTATTTTGTTCCTAAATTGGCTGCATAATTGTGACAAACAGTAATTGTAATATAGAGCAATATAACTGTAATTATTATTATTTTAGCCAACCAGGTAACAGCACAACAATAAAATATTCAAAAGTTGCTAATTAAGATATCAAGGGATGAAAAGGTTAAATTTGAGTCGAGATGTTTATCTGACATTGATGGAAGGAGTCTCCAGTGTCAGGGCTTTGTTGTAGTAAAGCTGTAATTTTTACATTTTCTGCGACAGGAAAGTCTTCAGGACGGAGCACTTTTTTTTTCGGGTTTCTATGTAACTTGACAAGAGAAGGTGCTGAAAAATGACTCATTATCGCTGATCTGAATTATAATCGCTTTATCTCCCTGATGAGGAGGGTGGTTTGAGTCAGGTTCCTCTCAAGATTTCTTCCTCTTGTATCCTTGGGGGTAAATTTATACATTTCAGATTTATATCCAGATTTCTGTAAATCTGCTTTGCGACAATGTCCATTGTAAAAAATAAAAAGTGCTATATAAATAAAATTGAATTGAACTGAATAACTGCTAAGTGATAACATGAACACTATTTTCCCTCACACAGGTGTCCTGCAACATTAAATGTAACTATAAATTGATAAAAAGTATAACCTCTCATTTGTTCAGAAATGAAAGAATGCTACTGTTGACAAATTGCTGTCATATTAGAAGTATAAAACACTGAGCCATGTTGTTATTGGAAAATGATACACATCAGGGTGGTAACAGTGACTCCACTTTGCGTTGGCCCACACCACAATACCACATCACTGATTATTTTCCAATAACAGCACACCCCCAAGTGGTTTATTCTTTACTTAAGACACACAACAGGTATTTAGGCTTATGTATGATCTATACCATTATGTAATATTGAACATGATACTGTTTAAAAAAAATAATAATAATAAATCAAAGTCATCATGAAATACACGTCGGTTTACTCTCCTCCGCTCGCTCGTACCTCTCTCCTGGCCTTGATCCTGAACATATCGTCGGTTTGTATGAAGGAGTTTTTAAAGGCTGTGCTGGTGTCGCTCTTCAGCGCATCTTGCTGGCTGAGGATGACGTGCAGGTGAGTGGAAGCGTAGGTGGCAGCGTCGACTCCTCCGTGACCATCGAACACGGCGTAGTACTCGCGCTCCACGCCGTCCTGTAGGAAACAGACAGACTTTAATCAGCAGGATTCACAGGATTAAGAGCAGACATGGTGTAATTTCTACCAGGCAGCTACATGCAGCATGACTCGCCACTCTATTACAAATCGTTTCAGAGTTTGTAATATTGTTTCACTCCTAGTCTGACTACTTAACATCTAGTTTATTTATCACACTGTTTAGACTTTTGTTATTTTCACTGTTTTTCTTGTCTTTTCACCGTTTCACACTTGTGCTTTCCATCCCTGTGGCTTTAAATGACATCATTCAACCTACCAGTCTGTTCAGAAATAACCCCTGACAGGTATCACATTCTGGACAACATTCAGAACCTAGAGACAAACAGCCAGGGAAGGAAAGAGCACAGAGGAACTGTACTTCAGTAAACATACAGTTACAAAATCATATGGAGCTGAAAATCGACTTGAGTGAAAGCAAAAAGTGTCCACACTTAAACACAGACAAGTATTCAAGAGTAAAAAGTAAATATTTTTAACTGATCTGACTGCAGGTTCATCATGCCCGACCCTGCGTGACTAGCTAGTTCGCTAAGCAATCAGTCGAGCGAAAAATATTATGCTAACTCAGACAAACCTAAAGTTTGGCTTGCTGGTTAGCTAATGTTTAATACCCTTGTTGGAATGAATGTTAATGTGGCATTAGCTATGAAAACAAAAAGTTAACTAGCTAGCTAATTTAAATAGCTAAATTACAAAATTAACTTAATTTGTTAACTTTGGTTTGATGGCAATTTGATTTAAAGGCCCATATTTTTTAGTATTTTTTTTAATAACATGGGCAGCAAAGGAGACGTCTCATCTTGTATGAATCTATATCTATGGGAAAAAAAATGTTAAAAATAAAAAATTTCATTGTGTTTGAGATTTGTAATGTGTACTCTGAAGGTTAAAATAAAAATGTAAGGAGTAAAAAAATATTTCTCAGAATGCATGAATGCAACTTGAATGGTCTGAGAGTTGGACTTGTAACCCGAAGGTGAACCTGAAGGTGGTGGGTTCGAGTCTCGGGTCCGGCAGGGAT
>CM074968.1:13524143-13610099 GCA_037577455.1 Pangasius macronema | reverse complement strand
CTTCAGCTCTGCTACCTCTAGCTCTGACTCCTGCCTCTTCCTCAGCACCACTGTCTCTAAACCATACAGCATGGCCGCTCTCACCACTGTCTTGTACACCTTCCCCTTGATTCTTGTATATCGTGATATGACACTTCTGGCATTTCGTCCACTCCTACTATAAAGTCAAGCTAACTGGCACAAGGTGGAGAAGCTAATAAACTACAGGTCATGAGTTCAGCCTGTACAGAGTCATGGCTAAGGAAAAAGGATTTTCATGCAACTCAAAAGCAAAACGTCTGACTGTCAGCTGTCGGCTATAAGGATTCTGAGTCCAGACATCGTTAAAGGAAGTCATTAGTGGCTCTGTACGGACCTGGATATACTTCATGAAGCGATGACACTTCCCGCAGCGTGAGAACGGCTTCCCTGTAGCAGCGATGGGCGAGAAGGACACCTCCATCAACTCATCCATTCCTGCATAACACAGAGAGAATTAAGAAGTAATTGTAGAGATGACATGACAGGTCTATATACTATACATGGCTGCTGTTATAACTGGCGTCTACAAGAGCACTCTCGAATCCGCGGGTTGCACATCACTATCCAATCCCACTCAGCTGGGTCGGAGTCAGATCAGCGGTTCTCATGGCTGCTCAAAGAGGCTGATCCAGACTCGTTTTGGGATGCTACTCTGCTTGGACTTCAACGCTGCATAAAAACTCCCAGATGCTGCTGTAGACATCGCATCCTACACCCATCATTAAGCTATAAGGATCTCCCATGCCATGCTGTGCACTCTCAGTTTCAGAATCAAGGATTTCAGCTCATCCACATGGCTTTATTTTAAGAGTTGTTACATCCTTAAATAGTGTAATATGAGTCACAGATTTATTATTTTGTACATCTATTACACCGATTTATTTACTTTCGTTGCTACATTACAGTCTACCTTAAAAAGCATTGAAAAGGAAATGTAATTTGAATTGTGTGTATGGCTGTTAGTGTGGTTTGATGTGTTTTTGCTGCATAAATAAAACAGTCAGAAATAGTGATGTCCTGAAACAATGTTTGAAACATATTTTCATGAATCCAAGTGCACACACAGTAGTGAACACACACCCGGTATTGAGGTGAGACCCTTGAGCAAGGCACCGATCCGCCAACAATCCTTGCCGGACCCGAGACTCGAACCCACGACCTTCGGGTTCACCTCCGACTCTCAGACCATTAGGCCACGACTGCCCCATAATGTGTGCCTCCCCGTCAGGGAATCGAACCCCAGTCTTCCGCGTGACAAGCGGAGATACTGACCACTATACTAACGAGGAGCTTCAGTGCTAACTAACTGATGTTGCCATTCCTCAAGTCATAGTTAACAACAGACCAAAAAGATGATGGATTTTAAACTTCCATACTGGCTTTTTAAAACAGCAGTGTGAAATCGTTTTATGTGGCCTTAGGGCCCAAAAAAAAAATAAATTAAAAAAAATGCTAACATGACACTAATATGAACTCAAACTCACCACCATGTTTGATAATCAATGCAGCACTGTATTATTTAGCAATCGATTCTGTAATACCAAATCCATTTTGAGACACAAATCCAGTTAAAGTCACTTACCAGCGATGGAGTCGACAAAGTAGTGGAACTTCCTCTTAAAGATGTCCAGTGTGTGCTGCAGTACCTGGTGGAAGTTCGCTTTGCCCAGAGCAATAAGATTCAGCTGCTTCTCCACCGCACTGCGTATAGTGGGTAATACCAACTCCGCATCTACCACACACACACACACACACACACACACACACACACACACACACCGATCAAAGAGAAGTCTTGAGATATCAAAGAATATCAAACTATTTTGAATGTATTCTAGTATTTTCTACTATAATATTAAACCTTAAACATATTTCTAGACGTTTTTACACTAATTCTAAGCATTTATTTCTTTATTTGTAAAATTAGAATAAAAACAAAGCTTGATTGTGTAAAGTCACTGAAAAACGATAAATAATTGAACAACATTATTTGATTTATAATGATGTTATAATAAGAAATATTAGATAGACTAGATAGACTATAGACTATATTTATAGACTTCTGACAAAAAAAAAAAAAGAAATACACCCACACACAACCAAATGATGGTGTTGATTGTTTTTTTGTTGTCGTTTTATTCCGTATTACATCTTTAAGTTAGTTTTCACCTTTGTAATAGTGTGTATTCTCTCTCTTTACAAGATCTCATCGCTGTGTAACGCATCTAATAACACTAACAAAGTCTCAATGGTCCTCCGAAGCAGACATGTCGCATCACTACCCATTGTGTTGTGTTGTGTCTTTATATTTGTGTATGTGTATGTGTTTTACTGTCGATGACTTCGTCCTTCGTAGAAGTATGCACCAACTCATTCCTCACTCACCTATCTTGTAGTAGCCGTGAACCAGGACAATTCCCAGATTGGTGGGTTTGAGTTTGCGTCCGTTCTCCACAGTTACATAATTCCTCTGACAGATGTTATTGATGTGAACAGGGATACTAGCATCAGTACCTGAAGAAGGAATGAAATTAAAAGGAAAAAACAACAATGACAAACAATGATATGCTGATCCAAATGGCGTAGTCTGTCACAAAGGATTAGCGATCGTCTCAAAGCGTGACATGTCCTCACGGCCCACTTTACTAGGAACCTGTTGTACATTTACTCATTCCTGTAATTATCCAATCTGTCAACCATTTGGCAGCAGCACAGTGTATAAAATCATGTCGACACAGGTCAAGAGCTTCAGTTACTGTTCATATCAAACATCAGAAAGATGAAATAATGTGATCTCAGTGACTTGGCATGGTTGAAGGAGCCAGATGGACTGGTTTGAGTATTTCAGAAGCTGCTGATCTCTGGGGTTTTTCCACAAACAACACTGTAGAGTTTGAACAGAACAGGATGAAAAGCAAAATACATCCACACACAGAGCTGCCGCTCATTGGACGTGTTTTTGTTTGTTTGGCTGATTGGATAATTGAATGATTGAGCAGGTGTTCCTATTAAAATGGCCAGTGAATGTATTTCAATACTTGGCAGATTTTCTTATCTTGTAAATCAAACATGTGAAAGCATCTTTATTTTAATTGAGACCTTAAAAGGAAGACAATAAGAGTTCTGCGATGATCAGAGGACAGTCTTTATAATGGACAGCAGCAGCTCAATCTGTCCCTGGTCTCTCACCGATGCCATGTTTCTCCATGAGGGTGATGAGCTCAGCCTCGGTGAGGTAGTCGGGTGGGCTCGTCTGCTTCTCCAGCAGCTTAATCTCATCGACTGTAAACACGTCTCCTTTCTCACATGACGGCAAAGCCTCCTCGAGAGCAATACCCTGCCACGGCATCACCTCTGTAAAACCTGGAGGAGAGAAAATGTTAAATCGACAGCGTGTAAGATTTTATCATTGTTCAAATTGAACAAAATCATTACCGAGACAAATAAGACAGAAGATCATTAGCAAATTAGTTGCTGGTACAATTCTGTGTTCAGTCTTTTGGCTTGGGATGGAATGATACCAAACTGCGTTAAAGATGGCCACCCACACAATGTTACAGTGTTCAGCTCCGCAGTAAAGATTTGTTCGGGTTTCTAGATTACAGTAAGTCATACTGTGTCCTAAAGCACATCAGGACTTCTAAGTGACATCACTAATGAAGTGGACTTGGTTTGCGGCAAAGACCTTGGATGAGATAGGTTTCCACTTTGTGTATCCAATGCAAAACTAAAGAAGCTAACATCGCACTATTGCGAACCGTCCATGACAGAAACGGTTCACAAACATCACGCATGGGTACACGCACCTGCAGAAAGAAGAGTTTTGCCGGTACAGGAGAATCCCTCAGTGCCTATTTGGAAAGCGATAGTGGTCTGCAGGTACTTGCAGTCATGACTGACTGTGGCTATGAAGTGACGTGTGATGTACTCGTACAAACGCCACCCATCACTTCCTGCACAGAGAGCATGGAAAATTCAACACTAGTACAAGAGTCAGTTCAGGCTAATAACATTCCTGAATGACACACAATATTTACACAATTAAATCTGTTCCATCTGCTATAACGTGGTTGTATGTATACTGTATGTGTGGACTTGTACCGAGCTCGCTCTCAGTGGCAGCCCTCATCGGGGTGATGGGACCTACTAGAGGACGTAGATGTGGAAAGGACCCAGCCAATTACGGGAGTCGCTAATCTCGAGCGTGGACCAAAGTGTATTCATGACAAAATGAACAAGACTGCAGCTCAGCGTGAAACTCTGCTTTATATACAGTTTATGGAGTCATTCTTTTGATAGTAGACAGTATGTCAGGACAGTCTGATTACTGTTTTATCCTCTTGACAGTAAGGTAAGTGGGAGGGAATTTTGTTTTGGCACATTTTAGGATGCCCCTGATAAACCTCACCGTCTCCGCCCAGTAAGAGCTGTTGGCCTGCTGCCTTAGCGTCCCCTTGAGGTCAAAGTTCTCAGGGTAGTGGGTGGTCTCAGTGCGAGGGTAGCTGATGTAGCCCTGGGTGTACAAGCGCTCGGCTACCTGCATGGTGTGCTGTGGACCCATCCCTACACACACACACACACACACACACACACACACACACACACAACACAAAACGACAGAAACATGCTTGAAATTGTATTGAAGCTGCACATACAGAAATCATGTTTATGTACATGAATCATACATAAATCATCACACACACATACAATATTTGCTTGTATGGACATGATAGTTGGATATGGATATAATAGTTTTCCCCTTGTATATACATTAATTTATACAACATACAAACACAAAGCATGCATTCGTAAACTGCATGTGTCTAAGACACACGGTGCTACTACATACTACTTGGGTACTACTGTATGTTACGTACACAGACTTTTGAATGTGGTTTAGGTTAGGTACAGCTCTGGTAGTGAACTTCGATTAGATTTCCAAGTTGACTCATGTTACCACAAGAACTATATGTATATAAATATATTTCTTTTAACCTATTTCAGTTTCATGGAAGGTGGTCTTACTGAAAGAAGCTTCTTACCCAAAGCAGAACTAGCCACCCTCAACATCTCCACCGTGTTCAGCGCCAGAGGTCTCTGCTTGGCTTTCTCTTTCTTACTGACCGACTCAACCTGAGAAACGAGACAGCTGTCTTACTGCATAGGATACTCTATTGCATTGACATTCAAAGGCAGTGAGGAGACTGAGGACACACCAGGGCTTCTCTTGCTGACTTTGCCATGTTGACAAACATCTGCCCGATTTCTCGGTCAAAAACTCGCACGCGATCCCAATCCAAAGTGATGGGACTCTCCTTCCCTTTAAACACCTGCGTTTAAAAACAAAACAAAACAACCCATGAGTTGACTGAATGGCATTATCCATCTCTGCATCATCGACACTGTGTGTCCTTGTTACAGGGAACTGTGACCTTGGCCTGGATGACCGTCATCCAGAGTCCAAACTTCCTGACCTAGAACAGTACCGCGAGGTGTGTCTTGGGGTCGCAGCCACAGACCGTGCCGCCGAACGAGATCAGAGAGGAGTCCAGATTTCCGTATTTTCCCTGAAAATACTTGGTCTGGAACCTGAATGAAGGAATGAGAGTGGATTAAGAATGAGGATTGAATGAAAAACAAGGAATATTGCTAACAAAACATCCTAGCAAGCAGAAATGAAAAACAGAATTTTCCAACAACATATGTTGTGGAAAAGATCATTTTTATCGACGAGCCCACTCACCTGGTTTATATTGGCTCATGAGACCTTAAAGGTTAAAAATTTTAAATGCTACTGCTAAACTATAGACATTGGCACCTCTGAACAAGTCCTGGAATTAAAAGTATATAGCATAAGGTCAAGGTCATATTTTAAAGGACCATGATATTCCAACATATAGCATGTATTTATATTGGTGTATTTACTGATTTGTCGCTAATGTCTTTTCACGTTAAGATGAGGAGGATCGTGTGGTCGCATACGGGCACAACCGTGTGAAAGCACAGCCGATCCGAAGGTCCAGTTCCTGCCGAGCGTCCACAGACAGAGCCTCGTTCTTATTGGGTTCTCCCAGCCGGTTCATGGCATTACAGATGTCTGTGTCCGTGATAGAGCTGAATTTGGCCCGGTACACAGTGCGCTCGTTACTGTAAGGTTTATTCATCACCGGCCGGATGGCGTCCAACACCTAAATCACACACAAAAAAAAAATTGAACAATGTGTACTTATGATGCGTTTGCTACATAACCAGTGAGATTCTCATCAACTATACTGGACAGAGACGTACCTCAAAACAGATGTTCTCTCCTTCTTTATCACAATCCAGCCACAAGACAACATAGTCACAACCTTTGCCTTCAACCTACAAAAGATTAAAGGAGTTATATTATAGTATATTATTAAAAAAAACAGCCCGAACATGAACCAAAAGCACCTTTCCAATTTTCCACCAATTGGAAAGGTGAGTAGAAAGGTCACAATGAGTGACAGCAGTGACAGCGACTGTTCTGTGAAATGCTTCTGTATTCGGTCACTGAAGACACCTCCAATAGACTCCATGCCAGAGAGGGAAGTTCACCGGGAGACATTCACAAAGGTAGACCTGAGTGTGAAGGTCACCGCATATGATTTACATCATTCTCATCCTCATCAGCCCATTCAGGGCGGAGTCATCCCGGAAGAGACCACGCCCATCGGGATTTACACATTTCATAACAGGATAAAGCTGATCAGTCAGAAGAACTTTAGATTGATTTGTAGTGATGTTTCATTGTAAGGGAGCAAGTGGAGATAAATCATGCCAGCGAAACTAAATAAACGCCCCACCTGGATAACAGAACTGTTATTTTTCCTTTAATGTGTCACCCGTTTATAAATTTGCTTTGGTGATCCCAGAGTGGACGTTCAGGCACTACAGTAAACAAAGATTATGGAAAATTAAATAGACTTAACAGAAAACCTTACACATATTTATACATACCTTTGTCTGATGAAATTAAAATTAACAGGATAAATACATCGCAAAACTAAGATTTTTATTTGTGCTGCGAAAATATTTTTATGCTGGTACAATTCTAATAACATTTATTCAGGTGGAAAGATAAAACTAGTGTAATTAGTGTAACTATTCATGGCACAAACATCACACCACTGAAGCATATCTTTCAGCAATATAGTGCCTTTAGCCACGCCCCTAAAGTAACGCTGATTCCTGTGAGTACGAATACTGATCAGGCACCAAAAACCCTACAACTGGAACCTGGTACTAGCCTGATGGTTAAAGCCTAGGGCTGGGTGATGTGACAAATATAATATCAAGCTTCTCAAAGGTATTTCTCTGATACATAATACGTATTACAATATATTGGCTTGCTCACAAACTGCCAGCAATACAGTAGTGTTTAAATAAAAACAAAATGCTTGATGATTTAATTTAAATTAATATATTTTATTCCTAAAATACGTGATTTTTAGTTATAAAAATAAGTACTATGTTTGCAATTAAATGCATTTTTTATAATAAAAAAATTAAAAACTCACCCAGCCCTACTCTTGCCAAAAGTTTTGGTACTTTTTTGGCTGTCAACTTTTGTAAGCAATCTCAAAGTCCTTTTCCTTTTCGATGGACATCTTTAAACTGGTACGACTCAAATCCCATGGCCTCTTTCTTCTCAGTCGGTGCTTTACTGAAGAGCTCAGCAGGATCCACTTTGTCCCAGTTATTGTATTTCCCTATTATAGAAAATGCACACACCAAGAGTATCAACAGATAACGACAAAGGAAGTAGAAAAAGATTATTGTTGATATTCATAAACAATCATAGAGAGCCTTGAGTCTAGTTATTTTATCTAAACACATATCCATAATGACAATTTTTGCAAATTTATTAAAAATCAAAAACCGAAGGGGTCTGAAAAGTTTATGAACCCATATTATACTCAAAATTATTTGGAGAATTGGGCTGAAAAAAAAAAGGTTTTTAAAAAATTCTGATTGATAAAAAGCTTGCCTGTGAAATCCAGACTCATGACGTGACCGCAGACTGACGTCATCTTAAAGCGCACGTTTTGGCCCGCGAAGAATCCGGTGTACTCGTGCACCGAGCATGCTCCGTTCAGACCTTTACGGCTAGAACAGCCACGACAATTTGTGTCTCTCTCTCTATACTGACGTGTTACTAAGACGTTATGTAATCTTTTTTTAACTGTAATAAAAGTTTGACTCTCAAATCAGCGTTTGGTTTTCTATTCAAACTATTAAAATTCGGAAACATTTTTCAGTATATTTTAAGGTAAACAGGAGGCTTGGGGTCATGTCAGGACACCTGTCCTTAAATGATCCATTTACATTTATGGCATCTGACAGACGTCCTTATCCAGAGCGACTTACAATTACATTTATACAACTGAGCAGTTGAGGGTTAAGGACCTTGCTCAAGGACCCAGCAGTGGCAGCTTGGTGATGCTCAGATTTGAACTCGCAACCTTCCTATCAGAAGTCCAACGTCTTAACCACTGAGCTACCACTTCCCATAATTCGGTTTAATTAACATAGAAACACAGTGACTAGAAACGGTGTTTCTTTGACTTAAATACAGCTGGACATGCTTCCATTTCCCAACGTCTGGAGATGTAGCGAACCAATGAACGAATGGATGAATGAGTGAAAGGCTACGTTTCCTCTCTAGCCATTCATACAATATCTAACCTCCACCATCCCCTTCCCCCGTGAATCACTACATCAATCTAAACTCAGAGAGGTGGATGACGCTGACTAGAGGCTACTGGTTAATGTTCTGCTGTCATGTCTCAAGGCCGTGCTTCTCATTTGCAAATTAGGGAGCATAATGAGGGATAAGAAGTGACATGACCATCCCTGCATCCCTTTTTTTTTTTTTTTTTTTTTTAAAAACATGGGTCACCTCAAGTGGGTCCTATTCAGGACGAACAACATAAATAGGAAGGAAGCAGAATCAGTTTTGACCAGCAGCTTCTCATCTGCAGACTGACTGCACCTCAGTGCTAACGCCAGGCATCCAAGCGACTCCACAGCGTCTTTCCCACATCTCCACTACAGAACAGCATGCAACAGGTAAGCGCCTCAGTGAACTCTGCCGTCCTCTAGAACGAACCAAATTTCGAATCGTGCCTGGAGTCCTGAAAGACTACGTAGAGACGTATAGTCCTTTAGGTACTGACTCAAATACCGGTTTTAAAACAAGCCTAATTTGTTAAAGGGCAAAAAATCAGGGGTATAGATCACATACGAGACGTCTTAATATGCAATCAATAATTCAATGTAGGAAAGATACAACAGGATACAATACGGTGTAATTTATACAATTTATACAAATCGGTAAAAAGTTTTATCTTTAAAGGAGAGAAGGCCACGTCTTCCCCTCACCGGGATGGACACATTTTCAGCCAAACAAATCATTAGGAACTCTATCAGTGTTCTGAACTGCAGATTAATAGTTCTGGGCTTGTTTATTTATCGTGATCAAATACTTTTTTGATTGTATATTGGTTCTTTAATGTGCCTCATCATAAATATTGTGTTTTGATCTCTTGATCTTTATCATTATTATTATTATTCCTCCCCCTCTCTCTCTCTCTCACTCTCTCTCTCTCAGCTCCTGATTCTCCTCACTCTGACCCTGCTGATGCTGGCGCCGAGTCTGTGCAGTCCCACCGCGGGTTGTGTGGTGGACGAGGCGATATCTCCCGCCTGCATTGGGTCAGACTGTCTAATGATGTGAGTTCAATGGCTCGACGGGTCAGTGGAGTTGCTCGCGTCGGACCGTCGTACCTGCTACATGTGAGTACTGCAACAGGATCGGCTCGCGTTTACTCAGAGGAAAACTCCACCATGAAGCACACTATATAGCTTAATGATTCTGGTGCCAGTTTATCAGTTAGTGTGGTATTTTTGTTATTCTTGTAAAAGGTTAGTGGTTGTGTCCCTCTCTGATGTCACAGGGGGACATTGCTAGGGCAGTTATAGCGGTGAGAGAAAATACTAAACCTGTTTGCCAAAGTGAAAATAGATGAACAGGTTAGAGAAAGTAGGTTTAAACTAACAAAATGAACACAAAATTTCATTACAAAATAAATCTTGGATGCCACTGAAGACCAAATGTTAACTATAGATCAATATGCAAGTCATTTTCCCTTTAATGACATGGGCAATCCAGTGCTCAAGGCCTGGTAGTAGACCTACATTTTAAATATGGCTCCAAACACACCAGGAGCAGGTGAGATAACGCTGACTTAAGGCTTGTTTATGATTTTAGTATTGAATCTTGATGAATGATGACAGACAAGTGCACGGTGACCGCAATCGGTGCCACATCTGGTGCTTGAGGAACTAAAATTCAGGAAAGAAGAGCAAGCATAAACTCCATGTAACAGCTTGTCAAACTCCTTATAGTTTCTCACATATTTTCATGATTTTGCCTCAAGCGTCTTGGTAAAAGCCTCCATTTTTTGCTGCACTGCACCCCACACCTTGCACAGGTCCATGTCTGTTAATATCACATCATTTTGGTCACGTGTTTCCGACTAATCAGGCTGACATTCTGCCTTTCTCTTATCTGCAGCGAGAGAATCGATCTGGACCGCGTGCCGCAGGTCATTCACGAAGCCGTGTGCCTTACGAAACACACCTGTAACAACGTGGACAGCGACCTCAGCGTGGAGAGCATCCCAATCTCCATCAAAATACCAGTGCTCAGGAGAAACCCGGGATGCCTGCACCACTCCATGGAGTTCGAGTCTGTTAATATTGCCTGTATATGTGCAGCAGCACGACAGAACTAAACAAACATCGCCTGTTAGGTTATTATTTTATTATTATAGAGCAACTTACCAGTTAAACTCAGCTGTATCAAGCAACAGAACTCGTCCTATTTATCAGAAATAAATAATACGCATGTAGTGTCAGTGATATCCTGAAAGCTTGTCAGAGTTAATGGATAATAAAGCATTAAAAATCAAATGAATTATTGGTCTAATTTTTTACTAGCTTCTACATTATATGTAATCATGTCTGACATGCATGTGAGAGTGATAACCTACCACAAAAAAGGGATCGATTTTGTTTTTTTTTTTATGTTAGGCCAAAAATGCTAAAGACTAACTTGTGCGAGTTTCATGAAAAACATTAGAAAAACGTGATACTGAGCCGCATTATATCTTATTTTTATTATTTCTGACTCAAAACAAATCAATGTTGCATTACTGGCATATTTTAAAAAAAAAGAAGGGAAAAAAAAAGAGGAAGAAGAATCTCACCTCCTCAAAGTCATTAGACACATGTTATAAAGTGCAATGTTATAAAGCCAGTATGTCATACATTTCCCATTTTCTCACACAGTTGGTTAGTGTCACTGTGATTGACAGGGGAGATGGAGTACGCCATCCCTTCCACCTAGAGATTACGGCCAATTTTGCTGTCTTGGCTCACGGCCACATTTGGCTGTGGCATCGTCGACATTTGAACTCACGATCTCCGGACGATAGAGTGACCGTTTTCTGTTGTGCCACAAGAAAATGGCTGCATTCCAAGTACCTACCTGTTGTATCGCACTATCTGTAGTGTAGAAGCTGTGCATGTATATATGGCAGACTAGAAAGTCAAATTCCAAATAATCCTGATCTTTACTGCACTATATAGTGTGCAAAAGCTATTAATTCACACTTGGTGTAGTGCATTTCCATATAAAATAAAATGAAAGAATACTAAATTAATTAGGTATGTAGTGCACTACATGGCGTATGTTCTTTCATACCCCGTTTAGTGTATTTACATAAGCGACTAGGAGGCTGAATCTCAAATGGCTTGCTATGTGAAGAAGTGAAGTGACTTGTGGCCAAGTATGATGACCCATACTTGTGCTCATCCAAGTGCACACACAGTAGTGAACACACACCCAGAGCAGTGGGCAGCCCGGGGAGCAGTTGGGGGTTCGGTGCCTTGCTCAAGGGTCTCACCTCAGTCATGGTACTGAAGGTGGCAGAGAGCGCTGGTCATTCACTCCCCCCACCTACAATCCCTGCCGGACCCGAGACTCAAACCCACAACNACAAGTCTGACTCTCGGACCATTAAGCCATGACTGCCCCATATGGCTATTGGGTCTGTAGTGCACTAAATGAGCTATGAAGTCCATTTTGTCATACATTTTTACAGAGAAAGAGTTGAATCAATATTTCATTCATTATGGACTATATGGCCAGAAGTTTGTGCATACCTGACCTTCACACCTCTATGTGGTTCTTCCCCAAACTGTTGCCACAAAGTTGGAAGCACACATTTGTACAGAATGTCTTTGTATGCTGTGGCATCACAGTTTCCCTCCAGTGGAACGAAGAGACCCAAACCTGTTCCAGCATGACAACGCCCCTGTGCACAAAGTGAGCTCCATGAAGACAGTGGAAGAACTCGAGAAGCCTGCACAGAGCCCTGATCTCAACCCGTGACTTATGGAAACCCTATTTGACCTCGGGCTCCAGAAGAGTGGGCTGGAGTCATTACGAGAACACGGACTTACCTCAAAAATCCCAAAAGCATGGAGGCTGTTAGCAGCAAATGTTAGACCAACTCCATATTAATGCCTAGAGTTTGAGAATGGGATGTAGACAAGCACATACAGAGTGTGATGGTCAGGTGTCCACATACTTTGGGCCATATAGTCTATTCTAGTCTCATTGTAGTCCTTCTTCATGTACCATGTTTTGGTATGCACTCGATTCAATGAAAGTGGTCTATCACTTGATCTGGTGATATTTTGAGCATGTATTAACTACTTTCCCTTGAGAAGAGTCAGCAACACTGATCTGTATGAATCTACAGTCTGGGCTAGAAAGAAATCAGCCTCAGCCTCTACTTGATGATATTCTGTGCATTTTAAATGAAGACTATTTGTGGTGCTGTTGCTCTTGCTTCCATAAAAGTAGAAAATAAACACATTAATAATAATAATCCACTTGCTAACAGCAAATAATCTAGATGTCAAACGCTGAACTTAATTTTAATTTCTTTCAAAGAGAAGAAAGGCTTAGCCCTGATAGCACATATATACCAGCCAGTCCTGTATATAACTATTAATACTTACCTTCATGGGCATTGGAAATGTAAACAATGAAATTAACAGTAAAACAATTCATTGATCATTTTTTAAAGATGTTCTCACTCACCTTTAGAGAGGATTTTGGCGATGGACTGAGCCAAAGAGGGCTTTTCAGCCACCATCAGCACTGTCTTCATCTCTGCAGTAGCTAACAGCTAAGAGCTTAATTTCTCACACAAATACATTCAACTGCGATTAATTCCGCCTCGAAAATAAACAAACTCACGCCAGTTTTCTCCACAGAAAATATATCTTGAACCTTTTTATAGTTTAAATTATATTAAAAATAGAACAGTACTTTTTAACCGTAGGAGAGCACACTTTTCTACTTCCGGGTCACAATTCGACAAAATAAAAGTACTTTAAACAGCTTGACGCAATCAAAGTCATTGTAATGCAGATACTTTTTTTTTTAAATTCACACATAAAACATTTCTGCATTGAAGCACAATAAAGTTTGAATAAAAATCTTCGATAATCATAGAATGTATTTACATGTGTTGAATTACATTGGTTACATTAATTGGGAGGTTTTCAGACTCTATACTTGGTCACTGGTGGTTGATGTCGACTAGACCACATTAGATTCGTACTAAAATGTGAGTGTCAAAGAAAAATTAAAGATGTTTAAGTGTCTAATCTGTGTAGTTTAGGGCTACAGAGATATTTTGCTCTGTAAACAAAGCTCTCATTATGCTGTGCATCTTCCAGCTTTATAAAAAAAAAGAAGAACTGAATTGTATAATTTCAATCCATTTCAATTTCAGTTCTAGAGGTGCCAATAATTTTGAAACCTATTTACTGCACATAGAAGTTCGATAATTTGATAGCTCGATACTCAATAATGGGTTTTTCTGTTTGGAAAAAGTGGTTGAAAATAGCAGTATTTAAGTTGCATTATATGATTTCGAATCTCTTGAGGGGGCTCAGTGGAAGCTGGTGCCCTTCTGATCAATGGAACTCCTACTTACAGGTAGTCATACTGAGTACAGGTAGTCTGACTTCTTATCTAACCTAGAAAACAACGTAGTTGTTTTCCGGAGCTTGACCTTGGCTCTGTCGGCATTATGAAGCTGATATGAACAGAGTATTATCATTCATTCACTCATGAAGCTGATATGAACAGAGTAGTATCATTCATTCACTCATCTTCAGTAAACACTGTATCCTAGTCAGGGTCACAGTGGATCTGAAAGCCTACCACAGGAGCTCTGGGCATAAGGTCGGAGAATTCACCCTGAGTGGGACGCCTATCCAGCGCTGGGCACCATGCACACACACACACACACACACACACACACACACACACACACACACACACATCTAAATCCATATTTTTGGACAGTAGGAGGAAACCTGAGAACCCAGAGGAAACCCACACAGACACAGGGAGAGCCAAGGACTCTGTGAACACCCAGGGTAGTACTGACTTCTGAACTACTGCATTCTGTCTACTTGATTATATTTCTACTTCTTGATTTCTGCACAAATAAAAGAGAGAGAGAGAGAGAGAGAGAGAGAGAGAGAGAGAGAGAGAGAGACATGTCATATATAGTTTTTGTGTCATGAGTGTAATGGATATTAGCTCATTGTATAGATATTTTCCTCTCAGATTTCTGTGTGTGTGTGTGTGTGTGTGTGTGTGTGTGTGTGTGTGTGTGTGTGTCATGTGCTCCCAGTTAAAACCATTCCAGTCTCACAAAGACTTGGGAAGACTTTGTTTTGAATGATCTTCTTTTTTGCACTGTTGTGACTGTTGTGAAACAGCGCCCTCTATCGACGATTATTTATTTAAATCTCCACAATCTTATTATTTGATTGACAAATTCAGCTCAATTTCACTTTCGCTCAGCTTTCATAAAATCAGCAACTGAATAAATATTCTTGTCTTGTCTAAAACTAGAAAAAGTAGAATATTAAGTTAAGGATGTTTTTTTTTTAAACAGTGATTTAAAATCTTTCAGGTTACTTTGGATAGATGTGTGTGTGTGTGTGTGTGTGTGTGTGTGTGTGTGTGTGTGTGTGTGTGTGTGTGATCTAGATTTAGCCTACCTCTAGGAGATTTTGTGAACCTAACGTTTTCTTATTGAATCCTTTACGTGGAAGATTTAACCGCTATAAAACAATAAAACTGCAATAAAACAGGGAAAATGCTGGTATTTTGATTTCTTTGAAAATTCATATTTTGGTTTGGTTTGGAGTGTGTGTGTGTGTGTGTGTGTGTGTGTGTGTGTGTGTGTGTGTGTGTGTGTGTGTGTGAAACTCTCACAAGTAAAACTTCTAATGAGTCCATTAATGAAATTTGATAGGACATATCTGCTAATATTTAAATACTGAATTAAATTAATAAACTCAATCTGTGCTGCAGTGAAAAGGAGGGTCCTGGACATGGTGTCCTACCTAGCTACAAAAACAAAGCCACAACTTCACAAATGTATTAATTATTATCAAAAAAAAAAATAAATCATTGTTAAAACATTTGTATTGTAGGTCATTTTTAGGTCTGGTGCATTTTGTTAAGGTGTATTTCCTAAAACTACAGTCTACCTTGAATTGGGGAAAATATTTATTTTTAATTATTTCTGGTCTTTTTGTTTGCAACTCTTTCAGGACTTGTATCACTGTCAACTTTATCTTTTTTTTTTTTTACAATAACTTAGATTGTGTTGATTGGCTTTTGTCTCGACTGGATTCCTTCTTGGAGAATAAAAGTGGAGTTACACCGCATGACCGCCAGGTGGCAGCAAATCACAACAAATTAAGAGCGGAGCCGCAAACCTGACGTCTCAAAGAGCAGTTTGAAAATAAATATGAAAAAAAAGAAAAGGAGAGGAAAAAAAAGGCAGCTCAGAAATGCGAGTTCTACCTAACCTTCAGAAGATGTGACACTTGGTTTAATATTTTAGGAGTCTAATATCCTGCTGGCAGTAAAACTAAAATCGACAGAACATTAATCTGAGATTATAGTGGTCAATTAACATGCAACTCTTCTAAGACCCAGAAGAAGAGAAGAGAAGAGAAGAGAAGAGAAGAGAAGAGAAGAGAAGACCCATAATGTAAACCAAACTCCTCTTATGAACCACACTGTTAAAATTAAAACTGTTATTTAGAGCAAAATAACATTATAATTTATGCCCCTAAAGAGCCATTTTGCTTCAACTAAAAGACCTTTTGTTGGATGCTTATTAATCACTTATCACTGCCAGTGTCATAAATCATAAATGTTTGTAGTGGGAAGTGATTGTAGCACAAATAAATAAATAAATAAACAAACTTTTATTATGTTAATGCTCTAAAATGTTTCTGGCACCTTTATATTTAAATTTTACAGTACAGTTTACAGGTTAACAATTATCTCTTAGTCCCAAGTGAGTTCTCCAGGGCTGGGGTGTGTCCCAAATTTGCATAATAATAATAACTACTATATAAGTATAATTACTAATACTTACTTTTAAAAATAAAGTGCCAGTGAAGGTTCTTTAAAGCAATGCCACAGAGGAGCAATTTCTGGATTTGTAACAAATAAATAAATAAATAAATAAATAAATAAATAATAATAATAATAATAATAATAATAATAATAATAATAATAATAATNCACGATTCTTCAACCATTTTTTTTACTGTGGCATTAAATTGAATAATAATTTTTCCACCACTAAGCACCACTTCTATGATATGATAACATTTATTTTTTGCTCTCTGTGGCCCCCAAAAATGATTAAAGATCCATCAATTAAACTATTTAGGAAACAACAGTCTAAATAACCCTTTAGGAAACGTATTTTTTAAGAGTCTAGGTACAGCAGGGATTTGTGTTTTTTAATCTTTTTAATTACACTTTATGATTAATGACCGAGCTCAGGGTTTGTCCTTGTTTCTTTCTTATAAAAAATACTTCAGATGTATTGTCACATCACAGTTTACACAGTTTACACAAGAATAAAGTTATACATAAAACATGACATTTTTAGTTTGGTTTCAAATCAAAACATTACCACGTTTTGTTTCTAAGCTTGTGGGATGTCTTTAGGGGGAGATGTGAACTGAAACTGGAGCAACACTGATCCTCATCTTTTTGCAGTTTTGATATTTCTGATGATTGTCATCAATTCATTATTATCATACGGAGACTTTCTGAAATCCCCATGATCCTAAACAGAAAAATAAATAGATTTCATACTCACAGACTAAACATTCAGCATTCTTCTATCTATCTCTCAGTATATTTATTCATTAATTAATTGAGATTATTTGTTAGTTATTGTGTTAACACTTTTATTTGTGTTAGCACTTTTTAAGGTTCAGTTTGCCCTTTTTTTTTAGATATTCAATAAATACAAACCACAAAACAGCCACAATGTACTGCACTGTAGTGTGTTAAAATAATAAAAAAAACATAAGATCAAACATAATGCAAAAAAAGTCCTTTACTATTAAAAGAGGTTTATTTGGTCCTGACGTGTCCTCTACAAATCATAAGAGTCGTTTACAATTTAAATTCATTTCCATTTTAATTACATTTCATCAAATTTCCTCTTCATCATGTACGTGTGTCGAAAGGCTTAACGAACTGTTTCAGAAAGCCTGAAACATGCTACAAAAAATGAATATAATAATAATAATAAGTATTATATTAGAATTATATCTAATTATTATAATAAGAACAAATTAAGATTTAGAGCTTTAAAACTAGAGCACGAAAAAGGTGTCGTTTATGTAATCTTTCACATTCTGTCTGCAACTTGACGTCACGTCCATGACGTCGTGTGAGCTTGAGTTTACTAGCAGACAGCATTGGACAGGAAAAAGGTATATGTAACGTGTTACTGTACTTAAGTACAGTTTTAAAGCATCTATACTTTATTAGAATTATTTCAATTTTTCGATTATTCCAAAGCAAAATATTCTCCTTTCACTCCATTACTTACTGCAGTATGTCATTTGTTACTTATCATTCTGAAGTAGGGGAAAACAGGATTGGCTAAAATCTCTGAATATGACACACTTTCCGATTGAAGCAGACCAATCACAGAGCAGTGCACCTTTTAATTAGCTGAGAAAGCTAGCTTAAAGCTAGCTGTAAGCCATCCATACCATAAAACCTGATGCTGCAGTTTATTTAACTAAAGAGTGGGAAGTCAGAGATCATTTTCAACCTCGGTGCATTTGAGCTATGAAGCCTGAAAACACACCTTGATGCTCACCTTTTGTTAGCAACAAGCTAACCAGCTAACTGTGATGAGTGATGCATAACTTCCTCCTAAAATCATCAGGCTGTATAGCCAGTGTTACAGATTTAACAAGCGAACACTTCTGCATGTTGATTGATCTAAAGCAAATATTACATAATCTATACAGTATAACTCATTTAAAAGTAAGAAGTGCTATTTTGTTTATCGTTGATGCTGTGAGCAGCCATGTTGATTTGATGTCACTTGCTGAACTCAGGGTTGAGAAGACCAAGCCTAAGTTTTCGAGTCGAGGAGGTGTTTTCTTTGGTTTTTCCTAGTCAGAAGTTGGAAATTCCTCCAAGTGACATGGTGTGGTGGAATGCAGAAAGAGGTTCAGAAGGTGGGAAAACGTCCAGCAGACCAAACGAAGCTTGGGTAGTGCAACGCTCTTGGTCTGATCTAAGAGATATGTGTTTCTGAGTCTCAAAAATTTGTCCCAATTTTAGGAAATGAATGTTTCTAAACTCCTAAGCTCCTAACAGGTCTCTAGAAGCTGACCATCCGAATTACTTAAATAACTTAAATAATTCAGTGCTTTTACTTTTGACACTTAAGTCCAGTTAAGTACAACAGGTAGGCTACTTTTGTACTTGTATCTTTACTCAACTAGCATTTTACTAAAGCTATCTCTACTTTCACTGAAGTGCATTATTTCATACCTTTACACCACTGCGAGTAAAGTTATAGCAATGTGATAGCAAAGCTGACGTTACACTTGTCCTGCAAAAATAACGTCCTGAAGTGTCACTCGTGTCATCCTATAACTGAAGTTGTCATTAGATGAATACTCCAGTATTTTGAGCTTGGCCTCTATTTACTGTGTCTCTAATGTATGTGCATACCAGAATGGACAAACATGTTTTAAACATTTCCCTGTGAAATGAGAGAAAAGAACAGAAAACTGTATAATGTATCAAAATTCCCATAAGCTACAGATGCAATAAGGAGACATTAGGTTTATTTTTTAATATAAGAATAAAGGACTAAAGAACAGGATGTTTTATTTAACATTCAGTTAAAAATAAGAAAAAAATGTAATAAGTAGTAAAAGAAGATGTAAAGTTTTTTTTCTGCCTTCAAAACAGTGACGTATGAGAAAATGGAATAAACTGTGAACGTAAAAATGCAAATACGCAGAAGAATTCTGGCATGTTAGTTTTAGGAAACATTTATCAGATTATCAGATCAGTTTAACATAAGAATGGTGTGTGTGTGTGTGTGTGTGTGTGTGTGTGTGTGTGTGGCCTCGTCAATGGTATCCTATCTGCTTTAACTCAGTGATCAATTAAATTTCCATTGTTGCATCTATATTGATCCATGTGTGCGTGTGTGAGTGCGTGTGTGTGTGTGTGTGTGTGAGTGCGTGTGTGTGTGTGTGTGTGTGTGAGATAGAGAATGATAGAGTGGTGGTTGTTTAGGGTAATGTGATGAGTCATGGTTGGTATAACTGGCTGATCTATAGCCTACAGTTCATCAGTATTCTACAGTGATCCACGACACCACACACACCACAGCGCGAGAGAAGCGCAGTCACAGACGAGTCCCGATCCTTACTAAAGCACAGATGGAGAGGAAAAGCAGGAGGAGAGAGATGCGGATGAACACATATACAATTCTGCCTTTCTGTGTGGAGGTGATGCTAAAGCAAAGTGAGGGATTGTGTGTGGAACGATCTTTGTTTAAAAAAAAGAGCAGATAAGAAAGAACTGCAAATGAGGAAAAATGCTCTATCTCTCTCTCTCTCTCTCTCTCTCATACACACACACATGCCATGATTCTCTTCACCTCTCCTCTTCTCTTCTCTTCTCTTCTCTTCTCTTCTCTTCTCTTCTCAGTTAGTCTCTTCTTTTCTCCTCATTTCTTCTCTTCTCTTTTTATTTTTGTCTTCACTTCACTTCTCTCCTCTTCTCTTCTCTTCTCTCCTCTCCTCTTCTCTTCTCTACACTTCTCTCCTTTCCTCTTCTTGTCTCTTCTCATTATTTGTCTTCTCTTTTTATTTTTGTCTTCCTTCTCTTCTCTTCTCTTCTCTTCTCTTCTCTTCTCTTCTCTTCTCTTCTCTTCTCATTTTGTCTTCTCTTCTCTTCTCTTCTCTTCTCTTCTCTGTTATTGTCTTGGCTTCTCTTCTCTTCTGTTTTTTACTCAGATGAAGGATAAGGTCGGGGTTAAAGGTAGTGATAGTGTTTGCACTTACAACTTCATCTGTATGAATCTGAGAATTTTTCTTACGCTTGTTATTAACCTAAATGTTTTTTTTTAGGTCTTTAGGTTAATTCTTTCATTTGTTTTTATTTTTCTTTTTTTCCCCTGTCTTATCTATTTTCTCTCTCCACTCTCCACTCCTTTTCTCCCCTCTATTAAACTATAAATAAATAAATAAATAAATAAATAAATAAATAAATAAATATTTTTTTAAAAATAATCCCTTTCAGAAAAATCACATTTTTTTCACATGTAGACATTTAATCCATCATGTGAAAAGGAGGTAAAGGTGCATTTTCAGATGTTAGGCTCTGAAACATGTGGATCATGAGCATTAACATGTTAAGTTTATTTGACTTATTGGTACACTGAGGTAACCAGACTGACACAGAGGAACAAGATGGACTAGTTTTAGCCTTCCATCTTCTCTTCCCCCACCTCTCTCTCTCTCTCTCTCTCTCTGTCCCTCTCACTGGGTGGCTGTTTTTCTGATCTTTCTCTTTTTTTTTCTCTTTAGTGACATCCTGCACTCCGTTTGACCCTGCATTTCACAGAAGAGTGGAAGAATGTGAAGGAGCCTCTGTCTCTGCCTGAAGGCCAGAGCACCTTACAGCTCCTTGTGAAGAGACCTGAGAGCCCGCACACACACACACACACACACACACACACACATGCAAAAGTCAGCACATGCATACCCATGCACAAACATGCACATACGTTTTCACCTTCACTTATAACAGCATTCCAGTATGACAGTATGACAAAAATCTGAAAAAGTTCATTGATCTTCTTTACTCGTTAAGATAATGATCTATATGCTGAAATATGCTACAGTTTTTTTTTTTTTAAGATTACACCCTTCAAAAAAATGGTCTAGTCTCTTTTTTAGGGCTCTTTGCTTGACACTTTATGCACTTTTCAAAGACACTCATAATAAAAAATCCTTTTGCAATAATTAACCTTCACAGTATATAAATCATAGTTAAATGGCAGAGCAAGCATCACACTAATACACACACACTCTCTCTCTCTCTCTCTCTCTCTCTCTCTCTCTCTCTCTCAGTAAAGATTATATGAACTTTGTGATGCTTTTGGGAAACCCAGCCCAGATCTCATCAGAATTTGAATGATTTCTTTCGATTTCAATATGAATGAATGAATTTCACACGTTTTTGCAAATTGTTACAAACTTGTACAGCTACATTGAAATAACATGCATGAGAATATATGCGTAGAAAAATTTCCACTTTTAATATCATGAGATATGTGCAGTATATATAATTACTCCAGCCAGATATTATATATATATCTAGATTTGACATTTGTGGTGTCTGTTTTTACCACAAAAAGACACAGGAAAAGCCAGTTTACTCACCTGTCACTCAATTCTAATGCAAAGCACATCTTATTATGGGACACGTTCTCGGATTCATCAGTCAAAGGTGTTCGTGAATGAAGTTTTTAATCTTATTAATCTGTCTTTTCAGAGATTTCATAAAAGCAGCTTCGGTGAGACTTTCTCTCATCTGAGTGTAGCAGAAGAAGCAGTTATTTGTCACATATACTTTCCAGCACAGTGAAAGTGCACCACTGCAGTGAAATTTTCAAATGATGTTATATTCAACACAGCATTTCAACAACTGCCCTTAGGCTTCCATTATAATGAAGTTTGGAGTAAACCGGTTTGTTTTCTCAGCACTGGAGAAAGTGTTGAAATTCTTGTTCTTGTACATACACTACAGATGTGTGCTGTGAGTAGAAATTAGGTTGAAAAACAGCAGAATGTTGCTTTGAATGAATAACATTTGAGAATAAGGATGGAGTGGAAATTATGGGAAAGGAATAGGACACTGAATGTAATTGTCTCTGAATGTATTATGCAACACTGATTTCCAATTTGTTTGCACAAAGTCGAGATCAGTGGATGAGCAGTCAGGAGTACGTTTTCTCGCTTTATACGCAGCTGTGCACAAAAGCATTAGGCACGTGTAAAACGTGCAAAGATGAACCAAATTCTCTACATGAAGCAAATCTAATATAAAGAGCAGTAGATCGCAATAAACTAAAGAAAGTCAACATATGGCGTGATAACATTTTGCCTTTATGAATATATCAGGAATCTTACGTACATTTTGTGCAGGTTCATGAGGAACGTGAGAACCTGCTACAGTTCTTCTGGAGACTCTGACTGTCACGAGTGCTTCTGTGTTTGGAGGTAATCCCTGACAATCTGATGTTTTCCCATCTGAAAATCCCAATCCAAAAAAAGTAGAAGGCATCAAATAAAAAATGTATATTAAAAAATTTTACTTTAAAAAGCATTAGCACAGAAATGCACTGGTTTATTTATTATTTTAACATTTGAGAACATATATACTGTATTTCAAATGAAATACAGAATATGAATACACTCTCATTCAACATGAAGCCCTCTTTCTTAGGGTTCTACACAGATCCTTTAAGGTTCATCCAGAGAGACAAGGTCTCTGAATTCTAGGTTACACTTTTATTTCACACTAACAGTGTGTTTCAAAATTGACTTACTGGTGTATTTGTACTTTTCTATCTCTGCTTTGAGAGGAAGTGATATTAAAGGAATCTTTACTGTTTCATCTCTCCACCTGATGCTTACGTCTTCATCATCTCAGCAGCAAAATAATCAAAAGACAAGCCTAATGCAAAGTCTAAGAAGTCTAAAGATACAAATACTAAATGCAAATACTAAAAGTCTAAGAATTTTGAATTAAAAATTATTCTAAAGTGTGAAGATACTTCAAGAACGCATTGATATTTCATTTAGCGGTAGATTTTCTCTTCTTCCTGCTCTTTTCTTTGCACTGATTTGCAATAATACATTAAGAGACCATCTCTCTCTCTCTCTCTCTCTCTCTCTCTCTAAGTTTCTCTCTTTCTCTCTGTTTATTTCTCATTTTTTGGACAGGATTGATGGTGTTTTTCATCTTCCTGATGTTCCTCATGTTTTTTTTTTTTTAATTAGAAAGACAAAAGTAAAAATCCAGCCTCCATCTCTAAGCCTCTCACCTACCTCACCAGACACACCTCTCCTCTCACCGCCTCTCCTCTTTATCCCCTTCCTCCTCTCCATCTTTCCAACCTGCATGGGAACCTGGAATTTCAGAGTTATTTGAACAGGGTCCTCTTGTCATGGCTGTGCCTTTTGCTGGAGGCTATTGGCCTTTGACCTTTGAAGCATGAGGTATGTACACTGGGACCTCAAAGGCCTGGAATTCGTCTGAAGTTGAACCTGGGTATTAACACACACACAAACACACACACACACTAGAGAGGCAGGTATATAAACACACAAGAGATGGTTGAGAAAACAACACACTCACGGTAAGAGAATGTCTTCCATGTGCTTGGCATTTCAAAATACTCCCTGTCAAAATATCCAAACATGCCAAATAAAAGCTAAAGAATATTCAGATCGCCGAGTCCGACCTGCTCAGCCACAACATCCACACGCCACACACAGAGCACACAGCTCCCCTCCCCCAGTGAAACCCAATCAATCACACAGATGATCAATAACAGAAGTAATCAATCACTTAGACCTCTGCCATCATTTCTTCCATTTTGCTGTCAGAGAGGCTCTTCGTCATCCTCATCCTCGCTGCCTGGGGGACGACTACAAACCTCTAATGTCTTCTTTGGTAAGGTTACGTAAATGAAGTCTAATGATCAGAACCCGTTCTATATTATCATTTAACACCAGTAAACTGCACATACACAAACACATACAGTTCTTACACCTGACGCTCTCACAAAAATATTCTACCTAGTGTGAACTGATATGTAATTAAATGTTTTAATTCTCCAATGCAGCAGGGCTTAGAGAAACAAAAACTTGCAATCTTTTGTAAAACATAATATTTTCGTGCAATTCTCTGCTACACATTATAACTTTTCTTCTCTTTTTTATTATATTTTTAAAAGATTTAGTGTTAAATATTAATAAATAAATATCATAAACAAAAAAGAAGTACTTTCCACACCCTAAAACTGGGAAAGTCCTCACTTTCAACACTGCAGGACAATAATCAAGTACTTATATAACCACATTATTATTATTATTATTATTTATATCATGCTGGATTCAGTTGTCTGAAAAACCACAAACAGCTGATTGTAAATGAAAATGTTGTGCATTAATTTAGCCTATTATTTCAACAGTTTCAAATATTTGAACAAAAGTGTGAACACTCATCAGCAATAAACTGAGCAATTCTCATTCAAAGTATAAATTATGTTAAAACATTTACAAAATCTTTAAATTACTTGTTAATCTTTTTGTTTGAAGGACGAAAAGGGGAGTATATACTGGTTTTATTAGTCTGCAATAAATGTGTCTTTTAATTTGGACTTACAAGCAATAATTCGTTAAAACCGATCATGCCCTATGCATTAAAGATTATTATCTGTTTTATGTCGCTGTAATTAGTAAATTAATGTGCAATTAATTAGTCTGGGTAAATAAATGGATGCACATATAACCTAACTGTTTGGACAGGATTGTAACTCGAGATATCTCTAACCCTGCTTTCATCCAATTGAGGTAAATATCCTGGCAGGATTTATGGATTGGCTTCACATGGATGAACTCACATGAGAAATATTCCTAAAGCTCAATTCCTGCCGCTTCCCGTCAGGAATTTCTTTTTTATTTATTACCCTTAGAAAGCAACTTCTCGCTTAAAATAAGTACAGAAAACAAGGAAATGTCTCCAGCGAACGAAATATTAAATGACAACGCGGTGTAGTGTGGAATAATCAACTAAAATGTAGAATAAACACTCTTGAATAGTGTGTGTGTGTGTTTTTTTTTTCCCTCTCAGAGACAGGAAGTCTGACGCCGAGCGCGGCCACGCCCACTTAGGAATGCTGCTCGCGCACCAACCATGGCTCTCTACATGTTAAACTAGAAACATTTATTTTTATTTTTTATTCAGAGCAGCACAAATGTGATTTTTAACACACGTTATGAGCACGTGTTATTTCGTGTAGAAGTAAGATTAATGTGCTTCAAAGCTAGCTTTAAGAAGCCAAAATCAAAAAACTAGCAATCACAATGAATCAGTTACATTTACTTGTAATCAGATAAAATTTGAAACGAATTTTGAATTTCTAAGACAATTAGCTTGGGGGGAAAAAAACTCGACAACAGCAAACAAAACATTATTCTTTCATCCTGCCTGTCTGGTGCATACCTTGTTTATGAAGATATTTTCAGCTTCAGTGGCAGTGGAAAAGCGTATTCAGACGTGATTAGGGCTCTGTGTGTGTGTGTGTGTGTGTGTGTGTGTGTGTGTGTTTGGGGGCCTGTGTGGTGTGGTGTGCTTGCTTGGTTGGTTGGGTGGTTGGGGGTGATAGGCATGATGCTGACTGGTGGATGGGGGTGGCTAATTTTAGTCAGAAGAGCTCTGGATGCTTAGTTGCTCTGTCATTACGAACAGCTTTCAGAATCATCAGACAAACATGCAGTGTAAAATACAAAGAAATCTGGTGAATGAACATGTTCTTCACGCAATGCACTCCAAACACTGGAAGAAAAACCCCATGATTATTCTGTTATGTGTGCTAATTAAACAAAACCTTCATTTTTTTTTTAAATAGCTTAATTCTGTCTCTGGGACAAATTCATACATTCATACCACGTGATTATGTGATTAATTTGTGATCACGTGGAAAATAAATATGTAAAGGTTTCAATATTTCAGCATGTTGTTCTGTGAGATTGTGTATGAACTCACGTGGGACAAAAAAATAATGTGAGTAAATCAACACAAATATCACCACATGCCCTACATGTGAAAATTAATGAAATGTGGGATAAAACTCACGTGCGAAACAAATGAATCATGTGACAAAATCACGTGAATATAAAAGAAAACACTTGTAAAGGTGTGAAACAAAACGTGAAGAATTTAAAAACCACATGTGTACACTGCACGTCATTCTTTCACATGTATGTAGTCATGTGATTATCACGTGTAGGTATGTATGTATGTATGTGTGTGTGTGTGTGTGTGTGTGTGTGTATTCTGTGAGGTTGTCAGAAACCGTGATAATGGCAAAATGGCACAAACACACTATCTGACGTGAACATTTCCAGAGAATTATTACCCGAACACGTAGACAGTAGTGCAAAACTGATTCATCACTTCCAATGAGGTGTTATGCCTAAATAGCAAGTATTTTCATTTCATTTCCGGTGGCGTGTTTTTTAGCTTTGGGTGGAATCTCTGAAATAAAGGGAACTTGTATGCTACTTCTTTTTGTTGTTAGTGTGGTACCATCAAGGAAACATGCTACCTGGGAACCGTTACAAATAATTTAAGGTCAATAATTGGACCTCAATGACTACTATTTTCTCTAAAAGCTAATTAAAGGTAAAACAATATCATAGGTAAAGGTACAGAACAAGTATAGTAGGCTAGACCACACCACTGTCCTGCCCTTTATGGCTTCTGTGAGGTGGTGAGCTGAATATTCAAAGTTTATGGTGGGATTTGAAATATCTAAACCCAAACAGGTGATAAATTATTTCCAAGTGAATACTCTGGTGACTAAAATGGCGAGCTTTTGAGCGTAATGGCAGCTCAGGGACTGGAGTGATGGTGACAAGAGACTTCTGAGAGGTCTGGATACAGAGTGGGTGGCAGGTAGGGGCCAGGCTTGGTGTGTGTGTGTGTGTGTGTGTGTGTGTGGTGTAGAGGCAAGCGTCCTGGCGCCACACAGCCCCGCACGAAACGTGAGCCTCTGAACGGCGTCTCTGAACTCTGACATCTGGGAATTCTGTGGATGCTGACCTCACCGGGTCAGAGGTCAGCAGGAGGTCCCGTAGTTTCCTCTATCGGTTGTGTGTGTGTGTGTGTGTGTGTGTGTAGGGGGTGGCGAGAGAGAGAAAGAGAGAGAGAGAGAGACATAAGGAGAAAGAAAAAAAGAAAGAAAACGTCGATGACATCCCAACCCACATCTGGCAATGATGGTGAATTTCTATTATTTACATTTCCATTCATGGAAGCATTTCCTGTGCCGAGGTTAAAAGCGATTCAAGGTATGCCCGGTGTGTGTGTGTGTGTGTGTGTGTGTGTGTGTGTGTGTGAAGCAGACAGAGGGAGTGAAAATCAAAGCGGTTGGTAGGGGGAGGTAGGAGAAGGAGAAGGAGAAGGAAGGCCCCTATGGAAATGTTTATGTGCTATACCCATTATGAATAGGCTAGCTTAAAGTCCCATGCTAATCTCAGCTATTCGAGGCTCTGAGGAGGAGAACAGAGCTGTTTATAAGGCTCTGGCCCCCTTTTCACACTGATCTCTTTGCTCATGATTAAACATTAAACTGTTTAATAATGTCCCTAATTTATGATGTATTGCCACTGAACGCCTCTCGCATTAGAAGAATATCAGAACTGTGAGCAGTTTTGCATTTATGCACATTATCTTTTCCCTTTTTTCTTCACGATATGTTCCAGCTATTTTAGATAATGAGTGTATCTATTACTTTGAGGGAGAATGATTAAACTGATTGTGATGTGCAAAAAAAAAAAAAAAAAGATTCACGAAAATAAACTTACTTGTGATCATCTAGCAAACTGATAATTTAACTGATAATTCAGTCACTGTGTAACCTGAGTATAATAATTATACATGATTAAATGATTTCCGATATGATCGTGGAAATCACTGATTTCAGTTCTTTACAGTCATCAAACTGATCAAATGTGTTAAAACTGTTTATTGGAAAGCAAACTGCTCTTGAGATTGAAATGTTCCTACAAGATGATTGGTTGTAAAGGTTCCTGAAATATAATTAGTAGCTGAAAGAACCCTAATGTGTGTGTGTGTGTGTGTGTGTGTGTGTGTGTTATATATGTCCATACTCCCTCTCTGCGTTTGCACGCACATCTGTCTGTAATGTTTATGTCTGTAATGGCGCGCGCGCGTGACCGTGTGCACGCGCACGTGTGCGTGAAACAGACAGTATCAGTACCCTAGTTGCGTTTTTTTTTTGAAGTGTGAATCTGCGCAGCTCCCCACTATCGTGCGCCACTGTTTTAGCAGTAAGGCTTTTGCAGTGGGAGGCTTCATGCCACCCACCCAGCTGGAATGTCATGCATGCAATTAGGGGCGATTGCAGCAGGGGGCTGGGTTAGGGCCTGGGGGTGGGGGGGTTAGGGGTAGGGAAAACAGGGGGCTGCCGCCTGCTTAAAGAGTCGGGGAAGGGGGGGGTTCACTATGGGGTGGGGAATGAAAGAAGAGGTAGAGGGTAAAGGATGAATGGGCTTCATCTCAAGGTAAAAGAGAGAAACAGAGAGAGAGAGAGAGAGAGAGAGAGAGAGAGAGAGAGATGCAAACACACATACTGCCTCAAGCCTCCCACCTCTAATCCGCATTTCCTTACCATCTCAGTCAGTCATCAATACCCATCAATAGCAACTGGCCCTCTGTCAGAAACCCCCCTCCTTCTGAAGTGAGAAAAGAGAGCGAGAAAGAGAGAAAGAAAGAAGAGGGAGAGGGGGTAAAAGGGAAGCCACATGCACCATCTGGGAGCGGAAGGAAACCCGTGCATGAGTCAGGAGAGGAAAAATGCGAGAAGTTGAACGTTTAGCGCTGTGTCTGTCAACTAGCTCGAAAGCACCCAAATGATACAGACATCAAGGGCAATGTTTTCACCTGTCACGATTATTTAGCAATGCTATGTTCACTGAATAGAGAGAAGATCTCCTGAAGCACATTTGCACATGAAAAAAACATATTCGTGATCCCTGGCTTTCTTTTTTTGGAGTGCTTTGATTAACTCTGTCCTTTTTAGCCGAACAATGTTAGTGTCACAGATAAAAACACAACTACATGCAAAAATAAATGCACCAAACCTTCAAAATGAGGTGCATTAAAATTATAGCATGCCATCTGAACCATTACTAAAACAAAACTAAGGAAAAAATAACTGGGTAAAGAGAAATGTGATTAGTGTAATGTGTAATGCATTATGTTTGTTTTTCCTTGAGGTAATTTAGATGTGTAGATGGTCATGCATGCTTAAACCCATGAATATTTAGTGAGTCATTAATACACTAATAAATTAACTGGAACAATTGAATCCCATCCTCATAAATATAAGATTTGATTATTACCAAAATACACACGTGTTGTTTCAAAATAGAAAATCTTTTATTAGAAAAATAAATGGGAATAATACATAATACACCATCTGCAGAACAGAATGTCGTTAGAGATCTTTACTGAAGATGTGATGAATATGTTGATATCTAATAAACATTTAAGGATTAGTGTTAAATAAATAATTACTCCATAAAAATAAATGATTCTAAATATTTACTAACAATTTCTAATTATATAATCTTTGATCCTTAATGATAATTACTATTTATTGGAAATAGTTTGGAAGAATTTTATGAGTATGACCATGCATTAAATAAAAGATTTGGTACAAAAAAATGAGCCATTATATAAAAATAATAACTCAAATACAGGCTCGTTTTTATTGCACCATATTTTTAGACAAACACCAGTAAAAATACATTTGCGAAGGTAATTTAATACGAAAAAAACAACAAATTTGATTAAATTAAACCTTAAAGTAGGCTAGTTGAAATGATTGAAACTGTTTTTCTTAAATTATTCTTCTAATCTTATTCTTCAGATAAGTTGTGATATAGAAGATGGTTTATGATTTCAAATAATTTCTCCAAATGTTTTTTTTTTTTTGGACACAAATCGCGCAAATCACAATTTCAGTGCCAGAGAAAATTCTGATCCGTGTACCGGGTACCGGGTGGAAAACATGTCCAGCTGGAGTCGTGTGAATGAAGAAGAGCTGCACAAGTTTTTCAAGCTGAGACACGAGTTGTGCTACCGGGTGGGGGCGTGGCTGGCAGCAGCGCGCGGGTCACGTGCGGGGAAGTGGGCGGGGACTGGGAGGAGAAAATAAGTCTCTTCCTCTACTATGTCGTGGTTGTAGGCCATTGAATGTATGGGGCAATGTAGACACAATGTACAATGTACACACACAGTGTGTGTGTCTGTGTGTGTGTGTGTGTGAAATAAGATAAAATTATGTATTGGCATCACGTGCAACATTTACAACATATTAAAAACAAAAGTGATAAACCCTTGCTGTCTGAAAATATACATTTTTTTGGGATGTTGTAAATGTAGTGATTGATTAAAGGACATTTTTTTGCAGAATCAGTAGATAATATGTTGAAATAATATTATCTGTAAGATAATACACTCTCGGGAACTGAACTAAATGGCTTGTCGCTGTGTGTATGTGTGTGTGTGTGTGTGTGCACATATATGCGTGTGTGTGTGTGTGTGTGTGTGTGCATATAATGTTTTGCTCTCCAATTATGTACCATAAATCTTTTTTTAAAGACACACTATATGCACATTTCCAGGAAAGATACATACAGGAAGGGTCCAGTTTATGACCCTTTTCTCTGTGTACTTTGTGTAGAAATGAATACGTACAGTCACGAAGCGCCATCAGAAAATCTGTACAAAAAACAACAACTTTGTACTGACTTGCTGTGACACTTCTCTGTAGAGGGGACAAATGGACTCCAGTAAAATGCCTCCTACAGCATAACAGCTCCTCCGCTCTTTCCTTTAATTTGCCACACGTGTGCATACGGGCCGCTTATAGAAAACGTAAGCATGCAGCTTGTTTCACTCGTATCACGAGTGCATGCAAAAGACGACACGTGAATTTCCCAACCATGAGCTCCAGGTTGCACAATAACTTAAATATTAACTCGTGCGCCAAGAACCAGAGATTACAGTGTTACATGCGTGGCGAGTTTGCTTTTCAATCATGTATGAACATGAAATGTTTGATTTTATTATTGAACGTTACATGGTCAATGTGAAAAATAAAAAAATAAAGCACGACCTTTTGTGGAGTCGTTAATGTTAAATTTATATATGGCTATTTTTCAACAACCTCTCCTACATACATACATACATACCTCTGCTTGTGATTTACACTCTGCAGCCCCTCCCACACACACACACACACACACATTCTTCACATATTCTGCAGTAGAGTGAGAGGATATCTATAGCTATTTGTTGGGCAAAAATGTGTTCATGTATGTGTGAGTGTGTGCTCTTTAGAAAGCCAGAGAACAGATTGAGTGTGCGCATGAGAGAGAGAGAGAGAGAGAGAGAGAGAGAGAGAGAGTATTTCGGATTGAGAGTTGTCCCTCTCCATGTGTCCGCAGCACTTACTGAATTCACGCTTTGCTTTAGATCAAACGCTCGGTACCGATTAGGCCGCAGTAAACGGGGGAGAGCGAGGCGGCGAGAGGCGGGCCCTTTTCCGCCGGACAATGCCATTATTTCGGCTCCATTGGTCAGGAATGCCGGATTTTACAGGCCGCTGCCCTCCTCCAGGCGTCAACCAAAGAGCCTCCGGACCCCCCTGCTTCCCTCCTTTCCTCCTTTCCTCAAACCATGCAGCATATCTATCCCAGCCACCAAGACTGACAAGTTTGCCAGATTGGCCAGTTTCCTGTCCTGTCTATTTTTAATCACTGAGCTGAGAAAATGGCGTTGGGCTGGTAGTACTTAAAGTTGCCCTGGATCGTGGAACAGGCCTACAGCGATCAGGTTTTAAATTATGACTATGGGGTGGAAACCCAATCTACATATCCAGTCTGGTAATTCTGACACTGCCTTCCACTTTGCTTTCCTCCATTTCTTCTCCTGGATCCTTTCAAATGATCTACAAACTCACTTGGTTTAGATATGTCTTTATTCTCATAGTGCCACGAGGCAAATACTCACAGCAACTGTAGCCAACACCCTTAAAAAAAAGATCAGATCAAGAACCCTTAAAGGTCCTTAATAGAAACGGGTCCAAATTAGGATCTTTTTAAAGAAGATAACCTCAGAACCCAATAAGGAAACCCTTTTCTGAGGGTATAGCCCATGTGGGTTAGAATTATTATTATTTTTATTTTTTGGTGTTGCAAATTTCTCAATAGCAATATATATATTTAAATTGAGAATAACTTGATAGCCTATAAAGGCTAGGTATATATTTTACATAGTCCTACTATTAAATGCCGATTTACTGTTGCATTTAGATGCATGCCAAATCAAATTCAGTTTTAAACTGTTAAACTTTTTCTTTAAACATTAAACATGCTTTATTAGTCAGGTTTATTTACAGGTATTTATTCACAGCTACTTGCGTGACTATATCCTAAAATTAAATCACCGACTTCTCATGTTCCGCGATAGATATAATGAGAAATTTGTGAATGGAGAATGGAATGTGAGCGTTCATTGTTAAACTAAAACTATATGATGACGTTTCGGGGAAAGCGACCAATCGCGACAGTGATAGGACAGTTAAATGCCTCAGAATTCGACCAATGGCTCATCGAGCGGCAAAGACTAGCGCAGAAACGGACCAATCGGAAACGCGCATGCAAATTAAGGAATTCGCTTCAGCAAGAGCTGAATGTCAACTAGTCAAAGATGGAGTCTTGGAGCTGAGAGGCCGACAGGCTGGCCACGGATAAATTACAATTTACATTACCAAGACAATGCGAAGAACGAATGCGCAAGGATGACAAGATGGCGTTGGTTAAACTGGATGAATGCGAAGGAGCTGGTTGGAGATTATTGATGGCCCCCCCCTTTTTTTTTGCCTTGCAATCATTTGGTCCAACTTTTCTCTCTTTTTGTCGTTTCTTCTTCTGCTTTCAAGGATTGTCCCACCTTTTGGCCAGGTACCATTCATGAAATTCGGGAGGGGGGTCCCTCTTTCTGTTTGTGAGTAGCATCATCCGGGTGATTTCTCGGAAATGGCGGGAGCTGAAGGCAAAATCGACAATATCGTGTCGCTTTGGGTGGGTGAACTGCAAACAGCGGTGGCTGGTCTAGTCTAGTCTAGTTTGAAGCCCCTAAACATGGCTGTAGTTGGAGATGTTGGAGAGCACACTAGTTGTAGACAGCATGGAGGGCATTGCGTTGCATTACACTGGATTTGCTGCTTTCTGCTTGGTTTCCTTCGTACAAGAAGATTTTATCTACCATGAGGTCGAGCTTTCATCACTTGGATCACAGTGGATACATTAGAAATTAGACTTCTGGAGCTACCTGAAATGTTGGTCCAATTAGTCCATTAAACTAGGCCATGGGTTAACCTGCAATCAGCATGCCGATATTATTAGTACATTAAATTTAAAAAAAAAATTATTACTTATAGAAACACTTAATTGACTGTTTTTTTCGGGCCCTATGTGAGGCCTGCCTGTTGGAGTTTAGATTAACACCAGACGGTGGCTGGATTTTTAGAAGAAGCTGTTTTGTTTCTTTTAATGGGACTTTACACTCACAAGTCCCACATGATTACATCTGATTTATTTGAATATTCCACTTGTAACAGTAAATTCCGTTCATCGATTATTTGTCTAAGAAAATGCAGTTTTTACGAGTTAATTTATTTGTTAATTTACATCAAAATACAGTAGCAATTATTGACCTAATTATAATATACACTGCTGGGAAAAAACAACAGTCATAATGTATAATAGTACTATTATTATTACTATGGTGGGTGTGTGTGTATGTGTGTGTGTGTGTGAGAGAGAGAGGGAGAGAGAGAGTGTGTGAGTCAGAAAGAGTGTGTGTGTTTCTTAAGCTTTAGCCTATATAATTTAGAGGAGGTGCATCAATATTAATGTGAAATTAATTTCATTAAATTAGAAGGGAAGCAGAGTAGCAGGTTTGGGACATATTAATGTCATGCACTGGCTTTGCAAGTGGTCAGAATCTCACAGTAGTGGAGAGTGAAAATGCCAGGCTCGGTTCAGCAGCTCCCGCCCCCTCACTTCACCCCCCGAACAGGAGGAGAGGAGTGGAGGACAGGAGGGGGGTTTCAAATTGCCACTTTGGCAAAAGGGATAAGAATAGTACATATTAAATGAAGGATTCAGGTATTGTATCGCGGAATGTGCTCTTTGCCCCATTTTCCCCCTCTCTCTTCGTCTCCTACTCGAAGGCATCGAGTTAATGCTTTTTTTTTTCTTTCTTTTTTTTTTTTTCTCCAATCGCTGTGCTGGTGAAATGTTTATTTTCACACTCATTTCACAAAAGCCATTGATCATGTTTCTTCTTCTTCTTCTTCTTCTTGTTCTTCTTCTTCTTCTTCTGGAGAGCCCTGTTATTTATGTGGCAATGCAAAGCTAATTTCAATGCTTCATAAAGTTCCTTTGCTATTTAGTATGGCTTCAGAAATTCCTACAAGCTATTTTGGAGATTTTATTAATATTTCAGCCAGTTTGACTTTTTTTTTATTTCTTGATGTTTTTGGATCATTGGGAAATTTCGAAATGATCCTGCACTGTGATTTCAAAGTCTGCATTTGCACTCTTCTCAGTGGTTTATTTACACATTTTAAAATAGTCCCTCGTTGTTTGTGTTTTTCCTCTTTTCCCTGATTCTACGATGAAAATCCTGAATTCGCCTTCTCTGTTGAACACACAGCAAATAGGATATGTGGACGATTAAATCGTAACTAACAGCAGTAAGCTGAGATTGTCACTCTCTACTTTGCTCCTCTCATATTGTTAACCAGGGCCCTTTTTCTGTTGTACTACTGTGAATCAGATAAGCAGTGCAATATTAAAAGGGCATTGGATGACAAGAAACACTCCAGCCTTACCATTCCAGTTAAACGTGTCCAAACTCCTTCTTAGAAATTCTTAGCAATAGATTTGGATACACAGCCTCATTCTCTTTATCTTGTTTTCTTTAGTGACAAAATAAAATAAAATAAAGTAGGCATCATTTGTAACATTTGCTCGCCTATTTTTTTTTACGTTTTTCCCTCTAAAACGATCATAATCATAATAATAATCTTTTATCATAATCTCCTTGTTTTATACGTGCATATATAATAATTTATACACCAGTGATTAGGCACCAGTGACTTAATATTAATGCACGTTCTTGTGTACACAGTAATGTATGGAAAATGCAGTTCTAACCTCAGTGTAAATTGCATGCATTGATGTAAGTGAGTGAAGTCAGTAACATACAAGTTACGTTTATTTTGATCATCAGTTTTCACTTTATAGTCTGAAAAATCTACAGTAGGCTAGTTTAGGAGAGAAATAACGTAAAGGTGCACTCTGGAGCACTGGCTGTAGCCTGAACTACTCATTAGAAAGTGCTAAAGTCTTTTGCTTTGACGATGTTGCACTACTGAACCATCTAATCAAGCAGTGCAATAGTATTGTCATTGCATTCGGCTTTCGCCAACTCGTATGGCGTTACACGGACGTAAGAATTTGCGTTAGCACCAAGGCAGGAGTAGGCCATGTGCTGTTTAATATGGACACGCTCAGTCAGACCCTTAAGGGGATTTTTTTTTTCTGTAACACGAGAGGGCCATAACAGTAGTCTTTACACTGACTCCAGCCCTTCATAGTATAACTCTAGTGTAATAAATATGACCCAGACCGTGCTAAGTGTACTACAGATATACAGAGGCAGTCTGGAGCCAACCTAAAGTCCATGTGTCCTAAATACGTATAACTATAAACGCACACTGCGGGTCTGGAGAGCGTGAAAAGTCCATTCACGTGTCCCTCACACTAGTGGTGGGCGACATCATTACCACCATAATTTAGCCCACGTCACGATACGATTTTCTGATCATTACCACGATAAATTAGCCCACGTCACAATACGTTTTTCTGATAATTGGCACGATAAATTATAGCTCACGTCACGATACGATTTTCTGACCATTATCACGATAAATTAGCCCACGTCACAATCCATTTTTTTCTAAAAACTGGCACGAGAGTTTAGCTCACGTCACGATACTATTTTCTGATCATTATCACGATAAATTAGCCCACGTCACAATCCATTTTTTCTAAAAACTGGCACGAGAGTTTAGCCCACGTCACGATACGATTTTCTGATCATTACCACGATAAATTAGCCCACGTCACAATACATTTTTCTGATAATTGGCACGATAAATTATAGCTCACGTCACGATACGATTTTCTGACCATTATCCCGATAAATTAACCCACGTCACAATCCATTTTTCTAAAAATTGGCAGTATAATTTAGGCCACGTCACGATATGATTTTTTTTTCTGATCGTTGCCACGATAAACTAGCCTACGTCACAATCCATTTCTCTGATAATTGCCTAGCTAAATTAGCCTACGTCACGATATGATTTTCTGATTATTACCACGATAAGTTTGCGTGCATCACGAGACCCTTTTTTTTTTTCTTTTGTTGATATAGTTATTAGACTTCTGGTGGACTGACCTGTGATAAAGAGATTATTAATTAGGCTATCAGTTGTTTCCTGTGTAACCCAGGATGTCTCAGTGTCATCATAAAATTCACATATTAACCTTTGTGTTCTATTGCTTGGCGAAGCCGCGTCCCATTGGCCCAGGCCACAAATTCCGGGATATAAATAGGATCTGGACGCAATTATTGGTCACGTTTATTAAAGAAATTGATACCAGCATATTAAAAATAATTTTTTGCTCTTGCTGTACTTTTAGCTTAAAAACAAAGCAACGAGGAGAGAAAAAAGCATGTTTTTTTTATCATAACTGAACACAACCGTTAAACAGAAGCTCTCTGTATGTGGGGAATTGTTTACAATTCTGCCTATGTGATTTTTCCTTGTTAAATAGTTTACTCTGGAATCAGTGGTGTTTTTGTTTGTTTTTTTGGTATGCGTATGCGTGTTTTTTGCGCCTGGTGCATTTTGTTCCTTTTGATAAACCTTAATGAGAACCTAATTTATAATGGTCATGCACGTTGTGTATTCGTGTATCTCTATAATACCACACAACTTGGAGACTTTATCTTTTTTAGCCATACCGCCCACACTGACACCACAAGCACTTTGTGGAGGTCTGGAGTTAGGGTATAAAGTCCCATGGGCCTGACCGTGTGTGTGTGTGTGTGTGTGTGTGTGTGTGTGCACGCGTGCTATAGGCCATCCATATAGTAGCAATGCTCTTTCCCCTCGTGCTTAAAAAAAGGCCTCGATACCACGCCCCCCGAGAAAGAACATTCTGTACAACAGAGCTTCAGAGGTCGTCTTCGTTTGCAGCACTTCAACTTATAAATTAGATTAAACAACATTCAAATATTACCACACTCACTTTCTTAGCTAAGGCGTATTACGTCTATTAAATACCTCGTCAATTTTAGGCTATTTGTCCTTCATCTTAAAAATTGTAATGCCCGAAAGGCTTCCTAATTCACTTTTAAAAGCAGTCCTATCGTACCACATGCGATATTATATTTTCTAATTAAGCTCAAGCCATATTTTTATTACCTTCTCGCAGCCGGAACAGAATATGAAGCACTTTGGAGAATCATTATTTTATTTCATCCCAGTGGGATTTTTTTAATCACGCGCTGATAGTGTAAAGAGTAAATAAAAAGAATTTAAAAAAAGGAGAAGCAGCAGCACGCACAAACTGTGGGTGTTTTGGGTTAAGTACATTGGCTATTTATTTTGAAATAATCCATAAAATAAAGCTCAGACAGGAGTGTCACGCGATAAAGTGAGGCGTTATGACAGGATTTCATACCACGCTTTCTAACAGCCGTGGCTGATAAATATCAAAATTACAGATTAAGCCATTTAGGCCTATTATAACACAAATACTCGTGTTTTTGCTTGTGCTTTTTTTCTTCCTCTAAACATACGGCTAGAGAGTAATTAGACGTCAGGAATATGGACTAATATATCTAATTGCTTTGCATGAATAATAGATTGCTATTACTCTGTGCTTCTGGTTAAATCTATGGACACACAGGACTTAAACAAAAGCTATACATTTTGCAGGGGTATATGGTGAGACTGTGGAACAGAGGAGGAGGAGGAGGAGGAGGAGGGATGAATTTCCTATTTGAGGCAGGTCGATGGGGGGATGGGACTATTTGTAAGGAATGCGGGAGGGGGGCAGGTCTCGTTCAGTGAGGAGAGGAAGGGAAAGAGGGAGGGAAGGAGGGAACATCCCACCCAGAGTGACATTTTTTACTCCTTGGTCGGTGTCTGCAAGGTTAGGCAAGTTGAACTTTTACTTTCATCTCATCACTTAACAGACTGAGTGAGAAACGGAATGTTGCATGCTTAAAGAGTCTTGCAGACTACAGAGTTAGAGGTGGTAGGCTACAATTTTAACATTTTTTTGGTCAGAATTAAAGTACTCGACGATGGTTTAAATTACAGACTTCATACTTCCCACATAACATCATGCATAAGGGATGTGCACGTTGGCTTCTTTTAGCTATCAAGTGCATGCTTACCCATATCGTCAGCGAGGCGGAATATACGATTTGTTATTTCAACTTTGAATTTCGTCTTCACACATGTTATGTTATCTGAACATTTTCCAATAAACAGCCCTGATAGATGGTTGAGCATGCGCGTCACTGTTTCACTGCTAACGAGAAATGAACATTTTGAACAGTATGGCTGTGATTATATTCTTATCCTATAGAGTACATTTGGTTCTCTAATGGTTCTCTTTTATGTATCCTGGCAACAGCGCCCCCCCCCCCTCATCCCAACCCCCCCCCTACCCCTCCGCTTCCTTCCTCACGCGCGGTGGTCTCGGGGTCTCCCATGGCAGCACGTTAGCGCGTGCACATCACAAAAACATAAACCAAAATATAAATAAACAACCTCACTTGCTCCATTCGTCCAGCTAGACAACGGTGATGTGTAGGAATATCACCCATGATGACATGATCAATTAGGCTCCTTGTCTTTTTCTCTAAATGGCTTTGTAGGCTCCAGTCGCACTCTGATCTCTCCATAGCCATTGAGTTTTTTTTTTTTATTTTTTATTTTTAATCTTTATGCACCATATAAGCTTTAAACTGTGTGTTTTTATCAATCAACATTGCGGTTACTTTCTTGGTAACAATGGTGGCGATATAGGGCGGATTTTCTGACCATTTTACCTGACGTCACATGAAGCCGAAAACGCCTAGAATTAAGGAAATTCATGGAAAAAAAAATGTTCCCGCGTGGCTCAACGCGCATGCGCAGCACTCTCACATAGGAAACACGGGGCCTTTGCGACACCTTTTCCTGCTCTTCATGATCCAGGCTCGACTTTGATAGAAGGCCAAATGCATTGGTTTCACTGGTGGTAAGTGCAAATGAGCATTCTTCCTGTGACTATTGTACATTTTTTTTATTTTAATAATTGACCCACAGACCACAGCAAGCTTTTTAATTTGGTAACATATTAGGGCCCAACTAGTGTTATTTAAAAGAAAACTAGTGTCGCATTAAAAGGTTTATTGTCATTACTGTTATCCTTAACAATATTATTAATGTCATTATTATTAACATTATCCACTACTGATTTTCCATATAGTGTAGTCATCTGTACTTAAGAGTACAGCTCTCGTCTCCATTTCCACCCGCATTTATTAGCTACATGTCTTCACTGTGAAAGAAAGGCTCGTTGAGGGGGAAAAAAAAGTCAGCCATATTTAGCATGGGACATGTACGATCATGCATGTCACTTCAACGTGAAATCCCCCAAGAGAGGGGGAAAAACTATTCTGTTGGAGCATGTCGTTTGCTCGCAGGCAAAAGCTGGTATGTGAGGAATTAAGAGTTTACCGACGAGAGAGTGAAGCATATGAGCTTTAGTAATTTGGCCTGCGTTGTTGCTGTGTCAAGAAGGTGAATCAAGATCCAGGCACATAGGCGTATTGGATTGAGTTCTTGCTGATCTCAAATGCTTTGCAGCATTTTAAGCTACACTGAAATGAGGAAATGAGTGGATGTCATCTGGGCTCATTGTATTTTAAGGCTGTTTCAGCAAATGTTTTGTCATGCCTTTATCTCTGTAAAGGCAATAAGAAATATATATACATGTTGTATTGTTTTTTTTTTGTTGTTTTTTTTTTTGCCTAGTGATTTTTTTAGGGTGTACATTTCATATAAATGGAAAGGAGATTATGTATGTTTAGTAGGATTTCATTTTTTTGTTATAGAGTTGTTGTTTGTTCTCCGCTGAGGCAATTCCTGACTGGGGCCAACACCATGGTTTGTCATCTGCAGTTCATTTTGACACATGCTTTTATATATATATAAAACACACCATGATTAAATGTTATACAGGCTGAATCAGAAGAATCATCCTTACAAATGATGACAAGTGTATGATTCTGTAAAGTTTGTGAAACATGCAGTCCAATGAGGCAGGAGTGTAGAAATAAAGGTGAAGTAGAATACCCACATGTTTACTGTATCTTTCATACAAAACAGGCTTGATATAAATGTATGGTAATGTATGGTGACGTTGGTGGTAAAAATAAATATGGCAGGATGGAGTCTGTGCTGTAGTAGGTTTGATGGTAGGTGGCAGGAAAGGGGGTGTGGTCACAAGTACAGGTTTAAGGCCCACTAGTAATTTCTTTATAAAAGTCATATTTTCTGTCTATTACACATTTGAAATTATAAAAGCTGAGCCATATTTACTTTAAAATGCTGTAATGTATTTACAGTATGAAGTCCACCTTGCAGGCGAGACCCTATCAATATTGCCTCTGCTTTTTCAACTGTAACTGTAGTAGTGCAATATTGCTTATAGGGTCTTGACTTTAAGGCATATCTACAATAGCAAGTGCTCATCATTTAACTGTTTTTATGTGGTATGGTGAAAATGTAAGACAATGCAATGATGGTATAACTGATGTAATGATCTGCTGATATGACTGATGTATGTTATGCTGAGAAATTCTTACAAGTCATAAATGAAGAAACGTTCATATCAATTTATTTTGCATTTCTTTAAGAATGATATGGGTTTACAGAAATGTGGTCCTGAGTTTCCGTAAATAAGTGGAACAATAAAAAAAAACAATATAACAATATATTAAATGCAAGCTGGCTGAATTATATCATTTAATTTCAGTAAGAGAATTTGAGAAATAAATGCTAGGTTTTTTTGCCTTTATTTAAAGTATTAAAATTGCAAGTACTTAGCTTTTAATCCAAACAAAACTACAATATTTATCGTTTGACTGATCAGATGTATTTTTGCCTTTGTTCAAATTATTGAGATTAAACATCAATATTCAGGAATTAGATCTGCTATTATTCAGGAATTATTCACTGTAAATAAATCTAGAAAGATTGTCTGTTGGGGTTTGTTTGTATATAACAGTATGATTATGCTTCATTGATCCCAAAAGATTATTGCTGAAACAGTAAACATTCAATTAAAATAAATGCAAGGTTCTGTTCATTTTTGCTTCGCTTTCAAACACATTGAACTCATTACAGAAAGTGTGTTTTGAAAACACATGACCCTGGAGGCATGTTGGTACACTGATTTGATGTTTTCCCACCATTTAATCAGGACAGTCTAGTGATTTGATTATACAAGTATTTATTTAGACAAATCCAGACACACTGTGGATTGAAGTTTATCTTTCAGAGAAGCATGAAATAAAGCACATATGGGGGTCATATACCATGTACCATCTATGTGGTTTTAAACTTATTTCTGACCTCATCTTTGAATGGATACACAATAATACATAAGAAATAACAGCTCCTGTCATGTGATTAGGTAATGTATGACTTTATTAATAAGCTGAGCAGATCCTATATTAGTAGTTAGCATTAAATGAAACAAAATATTAATTTCTTTTGTGTATATTTTTCAGACAAGAAGGTCAAGAACTATATATATATATTAGTTATAGTTATAGTTATAATATATTGTGTGTGTGCACGTGGGAGTGTGTGTGTATGCCTGGAATAGCTCTTGTATCTACTGGCTGTTAGTCGTCTGTTGCCTGACACTCTTTCTCTGTTGCACTACTGTGGGAGATGCAGCTAGCAGTGCAATAATGAAAGGGCATCAGTCCACTAGACTAAAACACACACATACAAACACATACCTATCTATCTATTCTTCTGCAATGTGTGTGGTTTTTACTGATGTAGCTGGCCAGCACACAGAGCTCCCAACCACTAATTAACCCATAATTAAGCATGTAGGAATGTGTGTGTGCTTATTCTTTGTGTGTTTTATGCTGTAAAGTCAGATATATAAATAAAAGCTGAAATAATTTATTAATTGTGATTTTTATTACCTCTATAGTCTACTGTTTGATATATGAACGTCTTCATGAATGCCGTTAACGTTACCTATTGTGAAGTTTAATAACTTTCCAGGTCAACCAGGATTTTGTTTACTTGCTTGAAGTGACAGATGTCATAGGAAATAATAAGTATCCGGTTTAATTTCTACACAAGACCACTTAGAGGGACATTATTAGGATGTTGTTGTATACCTACTTATTAACCTGTGGGCCGAAATTCAAGAAAAAAACACAAATGATGGCAGGAATAAATAAATAAATAAATAAATGCAGAGTAGCTACATTTAGTGTCATCTGAATTATTTTAGTTCACTATATTCACATTTGATAGACTATTTCCTTTCTGTCCAGTTTTGCTTTCTGTTGATAGCTAATGTTTAGCTTTAACTCATGTATTAGCAAATGCTATCTGTGGGCATGTAAGTGAACTAGCAAGTTGTCTGTCCTAATTACTTCAATAAAACTGCATAGTATGTGGACATGTAGCTCCTACACCAGTTATAGTTTAATTATATAAGCAGAAGAATTAGAAAAATAATGATAACCTGCTCATAAATATAGTTTAAACCTCAGGTAATGTGGAATAGAAACGTGAAGCTAGCAAGGTGTCAATCACCAGCTGAACAGAGGCAACATGGTGGACAACACAAGGGAATTCCTGCTAAATGTTGATATTTGAGATATATATTCAGACAGAATGTATGAATATCAGTTAGTCCATGGTGTTAATATTTGGTACAAACATCTTGTTATTTTCCATATCCACACTCCATACTGTGATCAGGTGTTGGCTAGTATGGCGAAATAGTACGCCGTTAGCATACTGGTGACATGCTAAGCTGTTTTAACGTGAAGTGTGACACTCGCTTTATTCGCTTAAATAAGTAGATTGGGAGTAAAGTTATGCTAAAAGCTCAGTGTTTTGAGGTTTCTTCGGGCGCCATGATGAAAAGATCTGTTTAGGAACAATATAGAAGCGAATTCACAGAGAACTCATAATTCAATCATGTTTTTATATTACTTGGTAATTTATATAGGATATAAGACGCTATATTTTTCTTTTCGACACTCAAGGTATTAAACTTAATGCTTTCAATGACAAGGGTCAGAGTGAATCACAACATGGAGGATTTCGTTATTGCAGAAACGGCTGTACTTTGTTCACTTCTTTTTATGTTAGTGCGCCACCTACTGGTGCACATGATCTCCTCGCATCAGCGGCTTCTGCTCACATAGCAGTCTCTAATGCTGCTGGAAAGCACCCGATTTCTGTCGTCATTCCGGGGAAATAAGGTAGATTCTTCAAATTTAGAGAATGATATTTATTGGGGGAAAATGTGGCAAAATCCTTTTTTACCTTTTAAACATTTGAATTTGCGGCGGCACGATTTTAAATGTTGTTATTTGCATTTTTTTTGGTATTGTCTCACCTTATAGCTCGGTTTGTTACACTACTGTTGACTACTAATAGTTTATTATACTACGCTTTAATTTTTTTTATTAAGCGTTTATAGGATTAAATAAGGTGCCAAATACAAAATATTCTGTTGCAACTGTTCCCAGGCTGCATAAAAAATAAAATAATTGGTTTGGCATATAGGTTATATTTGTCTTGAAATTGATTCATTCAAGTCTAGAGGTGTTTTGCTATTATTATTATTATTATTATTATTATTATTATCATCATCATAATCGAGATGGTTTAACTTCACTGATCCTGACTTGAATTGTTATTATTATTATTATAAGTATTATTATTATTATCATCATCATCATTATCGAGATGATTTGATTTCACTGGTCCTGAATTGAAGCATCACTGCAAATCAATACAAACCTCCCATGTCTCTGATCACCTTTATCCGGTGATGGGCGTGGTCTCTTCCGGGATGGCCCCGCCCCATCCACAGGACACAAGGGCACACTGAATGGTTCGATGAGGATGAAATTGATGTGAATCATATGCTGTGATCCTTACACTCACCAGATGTCAACACAAATGAACACCTATGGAGAGATTCTGGAGCGACCTGTTAGACAGCGCTCATCATCATCATCATCATCACAATCACAATGCTAGTTGAGGAAATATCTTTTAGAAGAACAAGTGTTGATCTCTACTCTAGTACTGTCCCAAAGACATGAGTATCTAATGAAGCTATTCTAATGGCTTATTAACATGCTTTATATTGTTTTTCCACTTTGTCACCTGTCTGTAGTTTTCCAGTTATATTAATAACCTGTCATTTAGATGTTATGATCACCAGGACTGTTTCCCAAAAGCATCGTAAAGTCATCTTAACTGATAGAGTGCTGAATGTCATGCGCTATGATCTTTGTTCTGTGATGGATTTGGGGAAACTCAGCTTAGTTTAATCCCATTATGTTTAATTACAATATTAGTTTTAAAAGATTTGCACAAATAAATTGTAAGTCCAGAAGCCTACATGTACTTATTATTTAAATGTAACAGCAACTGTATAATATAATTTAAATGTAACAGCAATTGTATAATAATAACAATAATAAGTAGTAGAAGAAGAAGAATATGGCTTTGATATATCTATATCCAAATTTATCAGTATGCACATTCAGGTTTATTTTGATCATCTAATGATTGAGTTTAGACAAATTTTATCATCATAATATAGTTGCATTAGTCCACAGAATGGCAGGGATAATGCAGGGACACTGAAGGATACAATTTAATAAGTTATATATTTAATATTAAAATAGTATTTATATTAGAATTTACTTTGTTTTTATCATTTTCACATTACTCCTCAGAATGGTCACACGGGTTCGCTCATGGGTGTCACTTTAACATATTTAATATTAAGCAAATTATTACATTTTATTTATTCCATATTAGAAGCTTGTTTCTTACTTGTCAGGAGAAGTGTATACCATGTATAGTGATGGATGTCACTTTAATATTATTATTTGAAGTAGTATAAAATACAGCTGTACCTACAAGCAAGAAGCAAAAGCTATTAGACTGACCAAATGTACGTAACATTTATTTAGCACAGATATTGTCCTCTAATGTTCTTATAATGGCCAAGACCTGATTTCACGTTTGTAAAAATGAATTTATTTTTATAGTATAATTCCACTCTTCAAGCAGCCAATCAATCAGACAGTTCTACTGATAAATAAAATATAACCACTATAAAACCTCAAACACACAGCCAGTAGTCATTTTTTCCTATATACACAAAGAAATAAAATAGTAATGTCATTCTTTACCAACAGGAAAATTGATTAAAAAGTATAATTTTTATTCTATACATTTTACTGAATTGTGATTTTTTTTTTTAAATTACAAAACAGACATGAAGGGTAGAAAATAAACTGGAAATAAAAAATAAACTCAGCTCAGATCAGCAGGACATGTACAAATGAAACTAAAACACTAAGTGGAAATGGTGGTACAGTCTTTATTGGCTGAGAGTACAGTGCTTTTTGAGTCATCAGAGCTCATCATGATGTAAGGGTTCAGTACTGGGAAGAATAAAAACCCCCTCCATCACCTTCCAGTAGTTGTTGGGGTTGGGTGAGGGCATCCCGTGGACCTCGCGCTGACCCCTGATCGGATGGCCGTACTGCTCTCCGGTCACGCTGAGGAAGGCGCTGGTGCCGAGATGTTTGAACCGGACGGCGTCTTCGCGCTCCCAGTAGGTCCCGCTGCACTGGACCGTCCACACATCTAAATCATCGCCTTCACCGTTCTCTCCAAACGCACTCACCTCCTGCATTCAAAAACACCTTTTTCTTTTTTTTGCAACCAAAGAGCGTAATTATTAATGTGAAGGTCAGGAAGCTTTCATAGAAAGTCAGTGAAAAGGATCCACACATATGGAACAAGGTGTGTGTGTTATTTTACTAGTGCATTTTGAACATGGCAAAATGACAGGATTTGTATAATCCATCCTGGACATCTACAAGCTAGATATTCTGAAAATACTCAGTTAGGTTTCTTCTTAACAGACATTATGCCTCTCAACAAAGGCCCAGAGTACACCCGTGTTTCTCCAAAGTTTGTGGGAATACTGGAATCTGCGATAAATAATCAAATGAAATCTGACCTGCATTTACACAATCCTTCATGAAAAACTTCAGAGAATAAAAAAATACTACTAGTCTCCCTAGACCTTATGAAAAGATAATTAGTGGTGAGCGTGTGTTCAGTGTGTTGAGTGTTCGAATGGTAAAATTGTCACAGGTATGTCTTTGCTGCAGAAAAAAACAAAAAAGAAAATGAACCTATCATTGAGGTTAGTACTGAACACGTGACAGACATTACTGCATCAAAATATATAAGAGCCAATCATATCCCAATATGCAAACGCAGCGCATATAACATACCAGATTTACCTCGGAAATGGGGTGGGGCATAAAAATATACTTTTCAATTTGCATATTCATAGAATCAAGTTGTCTTGATAAGCGAAAAAGCGTGGGAGAGACAATTATGTAACATATGGAAAGTTGCATGGCCTTCAGATGAGTTCAAAATGAGGGCAGCTTGCAGAGAAATGCAGCCCTGTAGTTTTTCATAAGACTACATGCTCCTAAAAGGAAAGTAGAAATCTAAAATTTTACATTAAAAAAAACCAAACTGCTGTCCTCATATAAGGACAAGACCGTCTTCTTCCACTGCGCGACACTTTAATGAAACGAAGCGCAGTATCAGTCTGTTACACAACGAACAAAGTCAGGTGATGAATATCTAATACAAGAATCTACTCTTGGTTAAAATGATATCTAATGATATCTTCGCTCTTTCCTGGTTAGATCCTACTAGTAAGGGGGAAACATCTCATGAACAGTGAGCTGAGCATGTGTGCATCTGTGCGTGTGTGTGTGTGGGTGTGTGTGGGTGTGTGTGTTTCGTTTTTTCCCCCAGTTCCTTTTTTTATTAACATGCTGAAGCATGTGCAATTTCACCTTGCTCTAAATCCAAAAAAATGATGCCAAAACTACTTGATTTAAGTAGATTTAGAGTCCGTGTGTGTAGAAGTTCATCGAAAATAATAAATAAACCTGAGTTACCTGTTTACAGACCACTCAACTTATAGAAACATGATGCGTATTACTGGTCTACGTATCATTTGATATTATAAACAAGCTATTGAGTGGGTGTAAACATGTATTTAGTTATTTCCTGGTTTTGTAGGTATTAGATGCTAGTGCCTATAAATAGCAAGGAGGAATTAAAACCACGCTGCTCTGGTTTAGGTCTTGCATGCTCTGGGGGAAGAAATGATACACAGTGGGTGGATACAGGTGAAAATATGATGAGGTTGTCAAATTTTCACCGAATGAACAAATTACCTGGTTGTTCGATAGAGGAGAGCTGAAATGGTGGCTGTGGAGGTTGCGTCCTGTCTTCATATGCGTAAAACGGATAGCCTGACCACATTTAATGGGCACGCCACGCTGGCATATCTCATTTGGTTTGCCACGGATACGCCAGTAACTGTTTGCATCGTCCGCTGAATCCACACCTGTTACCGACTGCTGCCCACTACCTAGGGGGGTTATTACAAAATAAAAGTCAAATGCATAAATCCATATTAGGATGTTATAGCAGTCTCAGTGTGGCACAGTGGTACAGCAGATAGCGTTGCTGCTTTACAATTCCATGGTCTTGAGTTCGATCCTGAGCTCGGGTTACTGTCTGTGTAGAGTTTTGCATGTTCTTCTTTCCTTCAGCTTCCTCACACCTCCACCTGTCAGTAGGTGGATGAGCTATGCTAAACTCACCCCTATGATGGTGTGACTGTGTGTGTGTGTGTGTGTGTGTGTGTGTGTGTGTACATGATGCCTGGCATCCCATTCAGGATGTATTCTCACTCCTTGTGTTCCTGAGATAGACTCCAGATCCACTGCAACCCTGACCAGGATAAAGCACTTACTTAAGATAGATGGATGGATGGATGGATGAATAAATGATCATGGTCTCATAAATGCTATATAAGGAACTGTTATGTTGCATTTTACTCTGACATGGCCAAGAAATGAAAATTGGAACAAAACCGGAAGTCTGAAAAATGAGCTGCTAAGCAACAAGAATGATCAATATGCAAGGTGACAATTTATCTAAACCGTTCCTAAGCTCGCTCTGTATGTTGTATGAACCCTGTAGTATTTTATTTTTTAGCACTAGCAATCAGTTAACTGTGAATTAAATCTGCAGTGCATTCAGAAGGAAAACAGACTAGCATAATACATGATTATTATTGTTTGGTGGTATTAGCATCATGGCTAATAAGCTAACCGGCTGGGTTACAACATGAGCAAGAAGTAACAATTTATGAGCGTAAACCTATATTAATAATAATAATAATAATAATTCGTGTTCCAGGTGTTTATCTCTGGTACAGCTGTATGTGTAGGATATGAAATGAATTTCCTGTAGCCAGTTTACCTGAGCCGTATTTCACATCATGCGAATGGAGTCTAACGTTGTGCCTTGTGTTCAGCAGTTTCACTAAAGATCCACATGTAACATAATCAGCGTCTGAGTCTCGACCCTGACATTTCGCGAAGATGAAAAACAATAAAAAGAAATCTAAATAGACGCGTAGAGCTTTCAACGGATCCATTGCGCAGATGTAGTAGTAGGATACCTACATCACACCGCGAGGTCGAAAAGCTCCATTCAAAACACCGGAGCTGCTGCTGACCAATCACAGCGTGACAAGTCCGAAAACCAGGAAGTACTGTGAACACCCGGTAATCAACGATTGGTCGAGGACGTTATGACGCGTCACGTAGCCGTAGCTACGTTGAATCAAAACGCTAGATTTGCATGGTTTTTAGATTACTACTGAAAGTCTGTCATAACTTAAAGGAAAATTAGACCCTACACATTAAATATGTTTATACTGAAATATTTGTGATTAGTAATCTGTTGCTGTATTTTGGCTATTCTCATAATTAACAAGTTAGTGGTTGTTTTCTGTGCTGACTTTATTGCTAGCACAGTTACAATGGTGTTTAATAAGAGAAAAACATTCAGCAATCTCAAAATAAAATCACAAGAACTTGTTTCTTCTTGACTTAACATATCCCAGCCACTTTCACCGTAATATTAATGAGAAACCAAACACAGAAATAGTAAACTCAGCTCGGCTAGTCAGCGATCGACGAGATGACGAGCATTGTTAGTTTGATGATGGTATTAGCGTGAAGGTTGAAGCTTTGCAACCTGATCTATTTAGGCACAGTGTACAGATGAGAAGGTGAGAGTGCTGGAAAGAGTTAAGGACTAAAGCGCTGCTGCATCGATCTCTTTAAGTAGAGATGACGCGCATGCTAAGTCCCACTGCCCCGCTATCTGCAGGTAGTCGAACAGCGTTGTGGGTATCATAGGAAACTGTTAAACAAATTGATGAAGTTTAAACAAAAATCAACTCAAATTTGATTTATAAAATAAATCTTTTGCACCATTATAAATCAGATATTGATTATTAAGTCATTTTGGGTTTGGGTCCGTTAAATAGCAGGTTTAGCAGCTTATCCTACTTACTGTGAGTAAATACTGTATAAATATGAGTTAATATGAGATCATGGTGCCTTGAATGGGCATTTAAATATACACTCAAGCATATTTATAACTTATATATAAGATGATTGTTTATTGTTGTTACATTTCTTAAATAACCATTAGGTACCAGGCCACAACAGTGAGGGCATAAGACTTCCTGAGAGGTGCAGCAACTGTACTTATTAAATTGGCTAAGTAAGTGAAATAAAACTATATTGATAAATGTCATGTCATGTCAAAGTCAAAATGCAGAACGCTGCCGAACAGGCTGAGCCAGTCAAACCTGTAGACTATCTTTAACTATTGTTTTACTGTGCATAGATTAAACTGGACCAGTGTCAATGAAAAGAGTTACCACTGGTGAAGCTCTTCGGGATGTTCACGAAGCACAAAGGCAAAGTTGTTTGCTGCTGGACCTGTTTCTTCTTTACTAAAGTTCAAGTATGTTAGTGTGTGAAAGAACCACACTGTTTTTGGGAGTAGTCTACTTAAGTGTGCCCACAAATACTGTCCAGACTGGCTATATCAGCCATGTTAGGTATTGCCTACATGGCATAGTAGCTGAGTGACTGAGTGGGCCTCTAATTCTACAGTTTACTGTCAAGTAATGTTGAAGATCGTAATTTCACTCAGTGTATCAGTTGTGATTAACTCTGTGAAGGAAAAAGTAATGTGTGAATACTGTATGTAATAAAGGGAAGGTGCTATCATCTCTGATTGTTGTTATTTAACATGGCGTTTGGTTCTGCAGTTTCCTGTCTCAGCTGTGATGTGTTTTTATAAATCACTTTTTAAAATTGTTTTTAGACTTCTAGTTTTTTGAGAGAGCTTTAGGTCCTTTCTGAAGCCTGTGTTGCTAGGATTTGTAAACACCCTAATGTCCATAAACTATTTTTTATAAATATAAAACTATAAAACTATAAAACTATTCACCCAACAGTGTTTCTGTGGTCATATAATGATGCTGATGATGGGGAGAGATGATGATTAACACACACTGGTTATGTAAAAGAAATATGAGATTTAGTCTACAAAGTGCACCAACAAGGTAGGTGTGTTTAATAAAATGATTAGTAAGAATACAGAAATAGACAAACTTGCCCAAGAATTTTTGTATTATTATTTTTTAAAATCTCTATCAAAGTTGACCCCGTTTTGGGCTTTGTGATGATATGAAGTCTTGGTCACATCCTATCCCAGGTCAGTGCCATCACCAAGTCTTGTGGATCTTTCTTATCACTCGTTTAGATCCATCAGCTCAGTTAATACTCATAGATGAGTGCTGGCAATTAACTAATAAAATGGCACTGTATCTTTTACATGCTTCCGTTATAAAGGCGACTATATTACAGGAATTAAAGTGCATCTAAGACACGTTTATTGGATTTCATTACATTTAATTGCTGATCAGTTGTTGTGTAACAGACAAAACATGCATTAGTTCTTGCCCATGTTCTTTTACTGCATATACCACCACACTTTGTGATACGAGGAACTACAGTTACTTGTCTTGTAGAAGTTCCACGTTAAATATATCTATTCTCTGACATGACATTATTATAATATTTATTTTGTTGTTGGCAAATCACTAATAATAATAATAGACTTGATTTACAGCATAAGAAATGAGTGTCACACAGGTGCACGATGTAGGACAGTAAAAAAAAGTACACCATACACATTCTGCACACTTGTTATGAAAAATATGAATAATCTCCAGGATCTTTGGATCTTCGTAGACAGGAAACAGCTATAAATCTAGCACAATCTAATTTGTGAATTCAACTCCCTAAACAAGGTACGATTATGGAAAAAGAAGCCCTCATAGCTCATACATTTCAGCATGATGGCAAAATCTCAAAAATTCCATGACAGCAAAAACTACGGGGCTGAACGTGTGGAGCTGAGGGTTCATCTGAACGCGTCCGAACTTTTATAAACAAGGCAAAGCAAATGTATTATAATACATTAAAATATATTATTAGAATATTTTTCATACACAAGACAGTTCAGTGTGCTTTATAAATTATATGATACATGACACATTTTATATTAAAATATTATCATTATAATATTAATAAATATAAATGATGAACAAATATAAAGACATATAAAGAAAAGTTTTAAGACACACTGAGGATTTTGCTGGAATTGACTATAATTGAAAGACAGCTCAGTGTGCTTTATAAATTATATGATATATAATTTATATAATATTAAAATATTATCATTATAATATTAATAAATATAAATAATGAACAAATATAAAGGCATATAAATAAAAGAGAGAAAAAAATGTAAAAAGCTGTGTGGGTTTTATGTGACACTGAGGATTTTGCTGGAATTGACTATATGGCCCATCAGTTTTAAGTGTAACATCTTAAATTTGATTATATTTCTTTTTTTTTTTTACACATTTCAGTGCAACGCCACTGAGCAGCAGATTGCCTACATGATAGCAGGAATGGAAAACGTTTAAATAGATAATAATTAATGATATTTAAAAAAAAGAAAAAAGCACAAGAGAAAGTCATTAAGCATTGCCAGGCATCTCCAGTAGAGGGAATCAAAACCTCCCCGGAAAAGGAAGCAGCTTATTTACGACTAAGGCTAATTTCCAAATATCTCTGTACTCTCTATATTAGTGCACTACATAGGGCGTGACGTAATAAAGACTAGCTATGCAATGCACTACATAAGGGTGCAAATAGAGATGGATTTGGGATCAAACCCAAATATTTTATGACTGCTGGTTCAGTTGGAGTAGGAGACACACAAGCTAGTGATCAGAGAGAACCGGCATAAATGGCACAGACCTTGTAATGGGTAAAAATGGGTAAGTAAATATTTGATCTGTCCATTTCATAAACACTATAGTGTATATTAAGAGTCTTTGGCTTGGCATCGAGCTAAACTGGTTTGAATGGTTCTGGGAATAAACATCTATTAATAGATCCAAAGCAATAATGTGTCTTTGTAACGAAATGTAGGCTAGAGAAGCCTGGGTAAGGCATCCGGGGTGCGTTCAATGTAACAGGCGTGTTAATTAGTTGTTCACTGCCATTAGGGAGTAGGTGCTCTATTTTCTGGAAGAATAGTTCATGGGAAGGTGATATCCTAGTGTAATCCGAAGCCGAACACACTGTCATTTCACTAGCAGCATAGAAATGAATTATTCAGGAGGTTGGAGTTTATAGGCTACTCTAAATGCATCCGCATCTGAGTTGAATGTTGCGGTTCCGCCTCATCCTGACTCACAGGCAGAGAGCCACGTGAAAATGTAGGCTAAGCCGGACAGGGTTGCTAAACTGGCGACATTTACCGCTCCTGTTCAGCTTGTCATAGTCATGACCTGGTGTTTGAGGAAGTTAATTTAACCTTTGTATCCGCTTAAAGGAAATTAGTCACCCTAGAACATGATCATAAGCTGATGGGTGAAAAACAGCAGCTGATTTATGTGCCGTCAGAGCCAGGTATTGAACATGCCTCAGCCCAGAGTCAAGCTGGTGGTGACCGGGGATGATTTTGGGATGACGCGCGCCTCCTTGGCCCCGTAGCGGCTCCGAAAGGACCGGCCACCGTAGAGGTTGCGCAGTCACGACCACTTCGGAGCTTCTGCGGAACATGCGGCCCAGCTAGCCAAGAGGTACAGATCACCAAACAATTCATTTAAAAATTTTATGGAATAATTATGGAAACTGTACAGAGTGTATGATTGAGTCAGTGTCTGAAATGGCTCGGCAATGTTGCCAGCTCTTCAGGGGAAATAGCTAGCACGGTCAAAAAGTCGCCAGGTGACATCATATAGCCTACTCATTTGTATATTTATCAAACCATAGCAATCATTTGCATTGCAAAACATGTTACATGAAGAATGCAGTCCCCCCCCCCAAGACACTCAAGAGTGGATTTATCATAATAATAATAATAATAATAATAATAATACACTATTTCTTGTAGAAAGTTGTTGTTTTTTTGGTTATTTACAAAATATTATCAAGAATGCAAACAAAAAGAAGCAGTGTTAGTGAGTAGTCAGGAAATAACTCACATTTTTTTCTCTTTTTTTTTTGCTTGTAAATACCAAGAATAAGAGTGTGAAGTGGGACAAACGATGGTGATCAGTGGTTGGTTTTTTTGGGAACAATGAGTAGTTTGTCATTGGGGAAAATTTATATATATACACACTCCTGAACAAAATCTTAAGACCGGGGGAAACATTCCAAGTATTCACACTTCGCACTGGTGGATCGATTGGTCCAACATTCACACACACACAACACCTAGACGGTACAATTTAAGGACCCATGAACAAGTAAACCATTTCTTTGTGATTCTGATTCTGATGTTGATCAGTTGATTGGTCTGCTCAAAAATGTACTGCTGCAAGGGTGTCATTGTCACCAGTGCTATCATCACAAGCTTGTTTTTAAATAATTCAATTCTTAGGATGTTGCCCTCACTAATAAGTACTCTACTCATTAAAAGTGAGTTTTGTGGTATTTTCACAGTGCAGGGAAATTCGCTGTGGGAATCACACATAAGCCACAGCTATGGCAGGTTGAAAAACACTTTTTTTTAAAATATTTTTTTTAACCTGGCGTGTCCTGTTTTTCCGTTTTTTCCTCCCTTCTTTAGACATTGCATTCCCATTGGGCTCCATGCGAACCTGTCTGAAGGGGCTCCAGTGTGTCAGGAGCTGAGAAGGTCCACGCTCCTGAATAAAGATGGCTTCTTTCATGGGAAGATGGGTTTCCGCGAAGTTCTGCGGAGTGGAAAAATGAGCATGATGGATGTATGTATATTCACAGCCAGGCATAAATCTCAGTACGATTGTCAGCTACTGTCTTAAAAACAGACAGATTATAGAGTAAAGGTTATAGCAAGTTGTGTGTGTTATTGCTTTTTACAGGGGTTGATTGGTGAGATGTTAAGACTTGTCATTTAGACAGCGGGTATACTTAGTTCAGCCTTTTTAACATATTGCATANATCAACATGTGCTGACAGATTCAAGAATTCATCAGCGCTGTGGTATAAAATGACATTAATCCAGGCTGTGTAACTTTGAACACTATACAGTAGAAAGGTGGAATATGTAAACAAAGTGTAAACAAAATTCTCCATCTGAATTGCAAACAAGAGATCTTTGACATAGAGCACATACGCAAAATTGCCTTTGTTTCCTGTTCAGCTCAAACTGAGTTGCTACTGAGTGTTACGCCAAACGCAAACCATCTGAAGCAGGATTTACCTAGGTGTTGACCTTAAATGTTGAAAGTTTAAATCAATATTGTTTCATTGCCATTGCCTGGGGCCTTCTTTAACAGCTTTTCCATCTCAAGCTTTGAACAGTGGACAAAGGAAACATATTATAATTATACATATTTACTTACAATATCAAAGCTCACACGACATTACAGATTTTCCGAAGTCCAAATATGTTGTCTAGGCCACCTTTATAAATATAAATGCTGATAAGTATTTATAAACATTGGATTACATCTTCAATTCCATGAAGGCTTGCTTTTCTCTGATTGACAGGTGGAGGTGGAGCTTAGGGCCCAGGTGAAGCATTTTTGCGAGCTCACTGGTCGCCTGCCCAATCACATGGATGGCCATCAGCATGTGCATGTGCTGCCAGGTAACAGCGGCTCATGGTTCATCTGAATAACAACTGTCGCATACAGTTTGGGATGTAACTCAGTGGGTGAGGTATGTGTGTGTGTTTTGTGTTTGCAGAGGTGCGAGAAGTGTTTGCGCGGGTTCTCTCTGATTTTGGCATTCCTTACACACGTGTCCCAGTGGAGCCTGGTTTGCACTCCTGTCATTTCCTACCTCCAAACCTCAGAGACTTCTACCTGCAGGTTGAGAAAGATGCACTCCAGTCTGTGGAAGTCTTCCATCGCCATGGTATCAGGTGTGTGAGGCCAAAAAGAAGGCATGAGCTTTAATCAAGGATCAGAAAGCTGTACATTACTTGTAATTAGGTAAACCAGTGTTCTAGCGCTACGCATGAGTGCTGTGTGTAATTATGGGAAGCTACAATTACATGAACAATGTGTGAATGGAGTGTGAACTCTAGGGGTGGAAAGATTAACAGTAGGCTGGTGTAAACATTTATGACACGACTAGTGACTGGTGTTTTATCGTCATATCGTACGTAAAAATTAAACTAAAGCCCAGTAGTACGTTTCAAAGGTCGTTCCCTGGTTTACAGGCCTGGCCTGTAGGGGATATATATTTTTAAATCCAGACATACATAAAGTACACAAGTGAGTATGTGAACAATTCTGTTCATGCACATGTATCTGTCATACCTTGGACATCAGTGTGGATCTTGCTTTAAAAAGGTCATTTTAAATGAGGCTTATTTAAGATCATCTAGTGAAGTGAAGTGACTTGTGGCCAAGTGTGGTGACCCATACTCGGAATTTGCGCTCTGTATTTAACCCATCCAAGTGCACACACACCCGTGAACACACACCCGGAGCGGTGGGCAGCCATTTTAGCTGCAGCACCCGGGGAGCAGTTGGGGGATCGGTGCCTTGCTCAAGGGTCTCACCTCAGTCNTGGCAGAGAGCGCTGGTCATTCACTCCCCCACCTACAATCCCTGCTGGACCCGAGACTCGAACCCACGACCTTCAGGGTCACCTTCAGGTTACAAGTCCGACTCTCAGACCATTAAGCCACAACTGCCCCCAGTGACTTTTGTGCACACACACAGTAGTGAACACACACACCCGGAGCAGTGGGCAGCCATTTTAGCTGCGGCGCCCGGGGAGCAGTTGGTATGCTATCTAGAATAGCAACAGTGTGAGAAAACACTTAAATCTATACAGGATAACAATGCAGAATCCTTATTACATACATACTGCAGGAGATTTAAAGTACTCCTGTGTCTATCAACCTGATGTCGTTCTTGTGCGTCTGTAGTAGCGCATGTGTGACCACCGACAAGGCTTGATATGTTTCCCTGGCTATAGTGAGAAAAGAACAAACCTGTTTGCCTGAAACTCATTTATTAATGAAATCTAAATAGTTCATGCCATGTGATTAAATTAACACACATTTTTAAACTACAATCTTCATGCTCTGTTCAGAAAAGTCTAAATCACTACAATCCTGTAGACAAGGGGGTTCTGTCTATTGGCAGACCGTGGTCCAGCTGTACTTCAGCAACTCCAGTTTTCGAAAAACATGAACTACCACTGCCCACTTTTATAGCAGATCCTCTGTTGTGATTTAGTCAATCACATGCATTTATGTAAATTTAGCTGAAGGCAGCTCCTCAGACCAGAGACTAGCTACAGGGCTAGAGATGTTAGTTCAAAAAAGTTTTCACAGATTTTTCATTTTATTTTACCATTTATGGTCTTCGTGAACTGACAACATGGCTTCTTTTAAAGAAAAGTCAATTAAAAAAAAAACCCAATGTTTAAAGACAAATAGACAGAAGTATGCGACTATTCTCCCCATGTCAGACGTGTCTCATCTGTTCAGAGTGTGTGCCACTAGTCAAAAGTGGTAACTTGAACTGCCGCTACGAAACAAAACATAACCACTTTAATAGAGTTATTTATGGCCATAAACTAATCCTTAATGGTTAAGCATTAAAATGTAACTTTTTATTCAGTCATGTTTATAAGCAAAGAATTTTATGTAGCTGGATGTGTGTAATTTTCTCTCTCAGTCTCTGAATCATGATTTTGTGTTTCTGCAGATGGCCAGATGTATACTTGGGCCTCAGCACGATGGGGCAGAACATGTCCTTTTCCAACCTCAAAAGAGTCCTGAACTTTGCTCTGGAGGCACGGACATCTATAGCCGCCCAGGTTGATGGGCTTTGTGCATCTGAATCGTATCGGCCAATCACAGCAGAGCTGATGGTACACCCTGGATATCCGAGTTTTCCTCTGCAGGGCGGGTGCGGGGAAGGACCAGATGACTTCTCTCAGTCGTCTGATCGTCTTCATGAGCTTAACACACTCAGAGACCCGGTGCTGCTTAGTTACTATCAGCAGCAGGGAATCCTGCTCTGTGCTTTTAATGACTTTTAAACATTAAGGGCCACTTAACCAGGTCCTCAGGTGCTGCACGTCTCAACGGGATTTCTAACAGACAACACCTGACTTCACTAATAAGCTTTTCTTCCAGTCCTCATGGGATAAATTAATTACCCGGTCAGGCGTCAAGCAGCTGTGAGATTGTTTTTCAGATCACTGGAACGATCGAGTTCTTAGCAGCTTTTAAACTGGATCATCAAACCATACACCTTACACTGTGACACTGTGTGAGGCCCGGGGACATGCTTCCGATAACCGTTATTATAGTGTTTTAGGTGTTTGTCTTATATGAAGAACAAGTGCAAAATACAGAAATTTGGGCTGCTCTCTCAAATCTTAGCGATAACTGCAACATATTCTACGTTGTTTTAACCAAAAGCAGACGGTTCAAAAATGTCTGAACTGTGACATTTGCAATAGTGTTGCATATGAAGTTTTTAGTGTCTTACTGAGCATGTGGCAGTGATTATATCTTTTAAAATTATATATAATATATATTATCTTTTAAAATTATAATGTATAAATACATACATAATGTATATTTTTCTTACATCTATTGTAAAAAATGTATGATATTTTTATGACATTAACTGAATTAAAACTATAAGCATTTTACTCCATATGAACATTCTGAAGTCTTTTTTTTTTTTTCCCCTCCTTTTTTATCTAGATTTAGAAAAAGACATCGAAGTAATGTGAATCGAAGTAATGGAAACCATTAACAAAATCTCCATCTGTTTGTGTAACTAATGGAGCTAATGACCTGTAAAAGAGAGCTGAGGATAAACAGTGTGGCGCTATAGGCTCCTCAGAGTGATTACTACGCAGACTGTAATAGTATCAGCACTGACTCTTGCTCCTGACTGTGCATTAGCTAGTCGATATCATTACACACAGCAGACCTGCACTGGCATAAACGATGACTGTCACTCACTCACAGAATTCATCAGCCTATCCCAGGAACTCTGGGTGTGTGGCAGGAATAAACCCCGGATGGGATGCCAGTCTACCACAGGGGCCCATGGACGCACGCACACATTCACACCTAGGGGTAAGTTAGTTTCCAATCTACATATTTGACGGATTTTGGAAGATGGGAGATAACCAGATAACCCAGAGGAAACCCACAAGGACACAGAGAGAACAAAACGTCAGACAGTAACCTGAGCTCAGGATCACACAATACTACCCACAGTGCCACTGTACACAAATCAGCTGTGACCTATAAATTAAAGAATACCGTTTCCTTTCAGACACGCCTGTAAGACTTCTATCTTCTCTACTACTTTTGTCTTTTCTTTCTTTTGCGTTTTTTCTGTAGGTGATTTATAATTTATTGTTATGTATCGGGTCTCTGAGCCGCCACCTACATGCATCCGGTTTTGGTGCTCTGCTCCTTGGCATATTTGGCATTTTCATTTAGATATTATAGTAAATATTATACACACGCATACACACTGTATATATAGTTGAGAAATTGTTTCTATTTTGACTTGATTGAGAGTCTAAACAATCACACCCTACCACATGGTTTCCCTTTCAGAAAGGTTCCAAGTATAACCCTTTTAGGAAGCCAGGAACCTAAATATCCAAAGAACTCTTGAGGAAACCTGTCAGCTGAGAAAAGACCTACTTAATTATTCTATCTCGGATTAATAGCTGTAAAGCCTTACTTTCCAAGGAGTTAATATTTAACCCATTTAATTTATTTTCTCATTTTGCAGATATTTATAATCTCCATAATTTCTAAACCTCCATGTTACATAATAAATGGTTCCTGATTTGTCCCTCTGGGGGAACCCTTAAAAACCCCACAGAGACCTCCAACAGATCTTCAGATGAAGCTGCACCTTCATCTTGTTAGTGTGGGTCAGGCCTTAATCTTGGGTTTAGTTTGCGATCCCAATATTTCGGTCAATGCTGCCATCTAATGGAATTCCACGGAAAGCACATGATGGACTTAATCATACTTTTAAAAAAATGATGCTGTTTAATGCCAATAGTCTTTTCTGTGTGTATATAAATGTCTGAATTATTTCTTCTATTATAAGGTGTATGAATTGATAGCATATCTGAGGTTTCACTATTTCAGGTTGATTTTTTGTTGTTTTTTTCTGCACTGGAGAATCCCACACAGTCAGTTTTGTTGTTAGCTGGATTTATTAGGAAACCATTGACCAATCAGAGAGTCAGCACACTCAGAGTGACCAATCAGAGTCAGCCGCTACTTGAGTATATAACGTCATTCCCATGACTGTGCCAGTTTATTCTATTTCCACACACAAAATATATAGTGGATGTAAAAGAATGAAGGTATGGATATCTTACTCGGATATTACTTACTGTATGAAGTGGGTAAAGTGACTTAAAGGGACAAGAGACGAGATTTCCAAACACATCACCAATCACCAATATTTTTCCTCATAGGCCTTTTTACGAATAAAAAAAAAAAAAGTGCCAAAGCACACCTCATCATCAACATCTACTTCACTACTGAGTGTAATATACAGTATCTTGGCAAGAAATATGAAAGAGATGAATCCCAACATTGATAATGTCAATATGATTCTAAAGAGGTGCCGACTAATCTTTATTCTGAATAAACAAAAATAAACGCTCTCAGTCTGGAGGCACCGTTTCCTTTTTTTTGTTTGTTTAAAAATATATATACCCTAAACCCAAATAATGAACAAAACACAAGATCTCTCTGTGAAATATTTAAAATAAAGGGTGGTTTTAAAATTAGACATCACCATAAAACTTTGATTCACAAGAATTGTATTCCTTCCTTTCTTCCCGTGTGGAAAAAGTAGATGATTACAACACCCATGTCTAGATTTCCATTGTTGTTGATTAAATCAGTGCATCTGCAAATCTATGGTGTGTTAGGAGCAGATAAGGACACCGTCCCACAGAACACAGTGCAACTCAATACGTGAAAATAAAAAGAGCAGATGAAAAATGACCAACACACTCCTCCAGGATCAAGCTGTGTAACCTCCGTCACCTCGTTCATCGCTTTAAACATCAAACATTCTGGGCAGGGGTTTTTTTTTTCTTCTTTTTTTTTTGTGTAAATCAGAGAACATAAATGTACGAATTGGACACAACGAAATATTACACAAGATAAATTACATTTAACACATTTCTTTAGAATTCTTTTCGAATAAACTGTTAAACTTTACTCCAGATTAAAGATATTAAAGAAGTGCGTACTGATCTTTTCGCTCAGAACAGCATCACACGGGACTCAGTACTGAGATACCATGTTACAATTTCTTGACCACTTTTCCTTAACAAATGTTAAAAAAAAAAAAAAAAAAAGACCAAATCCAGAATTTTCCTAAAGGCTTCAAGCTAACACCAGGGAGAGACACTTGTGACGGATCCACACGGAGTCCCGCTTTATGACGGAGGCTGCAGCGGCGGTGCGATTCTCCAGCTCGACTAGAAAGATACGTGTAGTGAGAAAGAGAAGGAGGAAGAAAGTGAGGAAAGGGAGGAGAGAGGAGGGTGTAGAGGAGGATTCATGTTTTGAAGGAGTGGGGCTACACACTTGTCAGGTGTCATTAGTCCACTGGCCGCTTTTCACCGTGTTTCTTTGTAAACTCTTCTGCGTTCTTAAAGAATTTTTTACGGTCCTTTGAGTATTCTTCTGCTAAGTCGGCCCTCAGGGGATGTTCTGGCTGTGGGTCGTTCACAAGTGCGATGAGAGACTGAATAACTGGGGAGGAGGGGAGAAAAAAAACCCAAAACAAACAAAAAGCAAAAACACAAATTTAGGCATGCCATATGAAAAGGCAAACAATCATTTACAATTCCTAAGCACCTTATTTATTTAGGAATTTATAACATTTCTAAATCCCTTAATTATTATTCCTTATTAGAGGAAATACTAGAATGTAAACACAAAAATATGTATATATAAACAACTCATTTTTCTCTCCTTTTCAGCATTAAATAGTTTCCTTTATTTTCTATAAATATATATATTTTTAATTCTGTAGACGTTAAATAAAGGATAATTTATCAAGTTTATCTTTTTTAATGCAACACTATTGTATTGTTGGAGAATTGTTCATGAACCTATCTATTGTGAAGCACCTCATGTAAGCCCTGATTACAAGACATTCATGACATTAACAGTAAATACTGCCTCCTAGTAAACACCTCTAAAACCAAGGAGATGGTAGTGGGTTTTCGAAGGGCTAAACCCCTTCCTTATCCAGTCAGCATCTATGGAGCGGACATTGACGTGGTGCCAGCCTGCAGATATCTGGGTGTGCACCTGGACAATAAGTCGGACTGGTCAGTTCACACAGATATACACTATAAAAAAAAGGGGGGGGGGGCAGAGACGGCTTTTCCTCCTAAGACGGCTTAGGTCCTTCGACATCTGCAGGAAGATGCTACATATGTTCTACCAAACTACAGGAGCAAGTGTGCTGTTTTATGCTGCAGTCTGCTGGGGAGGCAGCAGCATAAAGCAGAAGGATGCAAGGCGGGTGGACAAACTGGTGCAGAAAGCTTCTTCAGTGACTGGAATGAGGTTTGAATCACTGGTGGTGGAGAGATGCACACAGAAAAAAGCTAGAGGCCATTGTGGAATAACCTGACCATCCCCTACACAACATCCTGATGGAGCAGAGAAGCAGCTGCAGTGGACGAGTCCAATCCATACAGGAGATCCTTCAACCCCATTGCCATCAGCCTCTACAACACCTTAGCCAGATGACTAATCACTACTCTCATTACCTTACTACTCTCACTAATTTCTAATCCTCTTACTACTTTCTTTCTTACTTATCTACAAGACTACCTGAATTTCCCCTCGGGATTAATAAGGTTTATCTTATCTTATCACGACACGCATGAGTGTGTCTGCTACGTTACTAGTACGAGGTCCATGAAGTCAGTTCAGACAAGACAAGCATCACTGACGGAGCTCTATGTTTTGAAGATAACTTTTTTTAAAATTATTATTTTTCAGAAATTACAAAATACAGCATCTTTTCACTAATCACGCAGAGTTGAAAAAACTAATTATGCAACTGGCTAAAAGCAGGTTAAAGATTAACCCCTGAGAAAGCACAGTTATAAAGCTATTAAGCTGGCTCTTCATTTTTGCATGCTGTAATCTCACTTTGTAAAAAAAAAAAAAAAAAAAAACAGGCTTTATATCCTGTTACCGATCACTCAGCAGTTAAATTCTACACTACAGAAGGGAAGGTTCAAAGTTCACAGGCTTCAATAGTACAGCTTTAATTGCATTCTGACTCACTTGTAAAGCCCTGTTTGTGCTGGATTAGTTTCACCCCAGGTAGGTGCTATAGTTTAAGTGATTGCAGTCGAGACTCAAGATCTCACACACAATGCAAACGACACACTGTATTTCAAACACATGACTAGATGTGCGTATTCGGACACGGAGCCCGCAAAACTCAACGAATAAACTCAATCGAATAAAATCAACAGGAAGCAGAAGTACCGTCTGCTCCTGCTTTTTTATACCTTAAATGTGAGATGGTATTGTTCTTAAATTGAAACCAATTAATGCGTTTCTTCTGTTTTGTTTTAAAAACAGAAAAAAAATTGCAGCATTCAAATGACTTATTTGACAGCATATAGGGGAAATGGACAAAGTTTCTTGGTACATATTTTTATATAAAACAGCACCATGTTCATGTGATGTTCGGTGCTGTGTAGCTTCACCTACCTTGGTCGGTTTTGGTGGCTGGTTTCCAGTTCTCAGCGCTAATTACAGGCAGACAGACCTGCCCTTTCTCGTCAATGTTGGGGTGGTAGATCTTCGTCTTGAACGTGATCTTTGGGGGTTTGAAAGGGTATTCTGCAGGGAAAATGATCTCGATCCTGAATGCCCCTTTGTCATATGGAGGGTTGTCCTAAAGAAGGGTGAATTTGATTTTTAAATAAATAAATAAATAAATAAAAGAATTCACCATTACACACCATTATAGACTCTGCATATGCCATCAGAGAAGCACAAACTAAAAGTGAAGTGTTTAGTAAAGCTAATGGCATGCAAGCATGCATACAGCAGTAGACAATGACCATTCAAATGAAAAAGCAGAAAAGAAAAAGGGACTTACTGGAACAATAAGGCCTTGCCATGTCAGTATATTCGATTCATCGACTTGAATGTTCCGGAAGTTTTTCATTCCAGATTTGCGAATTTCTTCAAGCTCCTGTCAAAACGTATAAACACGGGTGTTTCAATATGACGTGCTCCTGAATTTTCAACATTCAAGCTTGCCCTTAATGAGTCAATCTCTGAACATTGCACTATCTGGGGCAATGGGCGCTTCCCATTTTTTCAGCTGCACTTTCATGTTTCCTTTCCTTACTTCCTTTTCGCACGTCTAAGCTCTCTCTGACGACAAAAGGAACAGGCACAAGAAAAGAAAACGAGGCCAAAAAACAAAGGAAAAAAAAGAATGGCAAATGGATTTGGAAAAGATGGAGATGTCCTTGCTCACTTCGAAGTGACATACTTAAATGTTTATGGGAACCCATCATGTCCGCTTGATTTCTCTGAGTATACTTAAAAATCAATATGTCCCTAAAATTGCTGGTCTACCAGGTTATGAACTGAAGGACGTAGGATCGAGGTTTCAAACAAACTTCATTTATAGTCCTGGAAGGCACACAATGTATTTCCAATATGTTCTTGTTTAAAAAAAATCAACAATCTGAGAGTTTGCATTATTTACCTTTTTTTAAAATTACACACACTCATTGCCAACTTTAACAGGAACACCTGTACACCTACATTTACATAATTCAATGAATAAATCACTTGTCAGCAGCACAATGAATGAAATCATTCATATAATAATGAAAATGAGAAAATAAGTGATCCCAGTGACTTTGACCGTGGCTTAACTGCTGGTGCCAGAGGGGTTGGGTTGAGTATTTCAGAAACAGATGATCTCCTGGGATTTTCACACACACACACACACACACACACACACACACCAGTCTATACAGTGTGGTATTTGCAGGCGGGAATGCCTCATTGATGAGAGGCCACAAGGGAATGGCCAGACCAGTTCAAGGTGACAGGAAGGTTACAGTAAATAATCAAATAATCACTCTTTACAACCGAGGTGAGCAGAAAAGCATCTCGGAACACACAGTATGCTGAACTATGAGGTGGTTGTGTTACAACAGCAGAAGACTACATCGGGCTCCACCCGTGTCAGCCAAGAACAGGAATCTGAGGCTTAACAATAAAACAAACAAACAAAAAAAAAAACAAACAAACTCAGGATCAACCTGTTTCCAAAAAACGAACTGAATTCAATGACACATCGATGACTCATCTCTACTTGATCCACTAGCACATACGCAAGTCATACATACCATACCATACCATCAGTAAACCCATAAATACATCAAAGCACATTTTAGTAATGAATGAGCTGCCCGCAAATAGTTACGCTCCCACATGGGAAATCTTATGATTAGAAATTTCCCTGTCTGTTAACAAAGATGTAATTGAGCAGTCACCATGTTTATCAGATGAGGAAGTGTCCTCCTTACGAGTACACTTTATGGCATTGCTCACTGCAGTGTGTCAGTGTGTTAATCACTGAAAGCATGATGGTACATATGAATGCTTTGATAGTCAGCTAATCTATAGGGGAAGGCTTAAGTAAAATATGCCACTCATTTCTGAGAAGTATAGCAAACACACAGGCTAGACAGCTTTCAGGCATCTGACTAGCTGACGTACAGAAACTGATCTGTGCTCCTGGAATAAAAACTACTTACAGTTTCGTTTCTTCAGGGCCTTATTAACTAGCTTGCTAAAAGCTATGAATACACAAATGTCTAACTAGAAGGGGGGGGGAGAAAAAAAAAACAAAAAACAAAAAAAAACCCAGTATGTCAGTAAAGGTACTCATTCTATTACCTTAACAACCAACACAGTCAGTTATCTAGCTAGCAATCTACACTGCCGTTTTAGGTTAATAGCCACAGCTAGTCTAAGGTTACTTCTGTTTATTCTGATTGCTAGTTGTCACATCCAACATCTTTATGTATAATAAAACGATGAACAGACCCCATTTTAGAGCGCTAAATGTTACGGTTAGCTTAAGCAAGACATAATGACCCGTTTTTTGTTTTTTTTTATTTCCACAAAATAGCTCTCGGCCAACTAGCACGCCTTATCCGAGACATAACTTTTATTTGACCAGATTACTGAATGCCCTTATTATTAAGCTTTCACACCATTTCTTGATAAAATCTAACAAAAAAAAGACACTTATTTAGTTAACAATGGGGCTGTGCTGTCTATTTTCACCCACAAAACCCGGCTTCTGTAATAAAGCTAACCGAGACTCGCCGGCTACAGCCTAAACCGCATACTACCGTACTAGATAGTATGTCAAAACGTTACACCGCCGCTGCTTGCGTACTATTCTTTACACACTATTTAGTATAGTAGTAGGCTGTTTCGGACCTAGCTACCGCCTGAGCGATACAGTGACTTTAAACGAAACTTAACCACAAACGGATGTGGATGAACTGATCACTCATTCAGTTCCAGTAATAATCGATTTAAAAAAAACCCTCATTCGGCCATCACCTATGAAAGCGATATAAAAACAAAAAACAGGGAAATAAAGACATCCTACCTTGTGCAGTCTCCTGCTCGCCGCCATCTTGAATCATTGGACAACTCCCAGAATGCACCGCGTTAACAAGACCCAACAGAAACTAATTAAACTCGTTTAAAAGTGTTAAAAGTAACCTAAAAATAAATGTGATTAAAAAGAAGTGCACAAAAAGTTAGGTTCTCAGTTTTATGTCACACAACTGAAATTTCTATGTTTGTTCTCCAAAAGACAAATAATAGAAGTGTTTAAATATTGGGCGTAGCCAGCGCTTTTACAGTGGGGTGGCCAGGTTAGACCCAGTGACCTTATTGGGGTGGCAATGTACTGATCTGCTTCCATAGAAAATGACACATTCTGATTAGAATCCCCATTCCCCAGCAACACTGTCTGTCACCTAGCAAGCTAGAACTGTCGTAAACAAAACAGTCAAACCTAACATAACCTTAGACTACATCTTATCATGTATGCCTTCATAAGAGCTCGTTAGCGTTAACTTTAGCTGATATGCCTACAAATAATGTGGTCGTGGGGCTAGGGACTTGTTCGCTTCTGTGTTCTGTGCTAGCTAAAGTTGCTTGTTCCTACACAACATTACAGTTGTTGACAATCCTCACCACTGGACGAAATTATCTTCCCAGAGACATAGTAGTGACCATTCCATTAGAATTCAAACTGTCACAGTGAGATTTGCCAAGTTGTTCAGTTTCACATAATATGACATTGGTAAAAGCACTGACAAAATACTACTACTACTACTACTACTACTAATAATAATAATAATGTCCATGAAAGGTACACCAGTGGTCCTTAACATCCTATTTACCCTTAATTATGTTTCTCTAGTTATGTTCATTTAACCAAAGATACAAAAGGCTCACCTCCTCAGTCAAATGTATCTTTAAACCCCAGTTTTGTAAGCTACCTTCTCCTAAGTGCTAATTTGTTTGGGGGGTATAGTGGCTTAGTGGTTAGTTCGTTTGCCTCACACCTTCAGGGTTGGGGGCTTGATTCCTGCCTCCACCCTGTGCGTGTGGAGCTTGCATGCTCCCCTCCAGGTTTCCTCCAGGCACTCCAGTTTCCTACCCAAGTCCAAAGACATACACTGTATGCTGATTGGCATCTCTAAATTGTCCGTGGTGTGTGTGTGTGTGGGTGTGATTTTGTCCTGTGATGGGTTGGCTGTCCCCCATCTTGTGCCCAGAGTCCCCAGGGATAGGCTTCAGGTTCCCTGTGACCCTGTGTAGGATAAGTGGTACAGAAAATGGATGGCTGTTGTACCTTGAATTAAGACTGTTTTCTGTAGAGTTTCCCCAGAAATATTGTATAGATTTGGCAAGATATTGTGGTTTTAATGTCATAGATTTTAAGGGATGGAGTTGAGCACATTTTCTATGTATTTTAAAAGACAAGGTTGTGTAATGACAACTGGAGTCAAGTCCAGTTATTTAACAGATGAAGGGTTAGCTAACTACTAATTTGGATGAACTCTGTTGACTAACATTGATTCTAGGAAGCACTGTTTTGTTGACTGTCCATTCATAGTCGGTGTAACTCAATGTCCTTTATAAATTAAATTTTAAGTCAGGTGTGCATCAAGGCTTTGTAATGGACAATACCTACAATATTTAAATTTAAATAAATTTGAAATAGAAGGCCTTAGACATACCATGCATTTGCCACTAGAGTGCCTAATAACAACAGTGATTCTATGTAGGCTACATAACATCTTTTCCTCAGCATTACTAACTAAACAGTCTTTGAGATCTGAGCTCTTTAAGTTCTTCCTGTGACCAAAAGATGTCACTCTAGTGTCAGAATTCAGCTTTCAGTAAACTGCATAATGCTGTAATATGGCACATTTTGCTTGGAGTATGTCTGTGTTGGCAACAATAAAATGTCCAACACTAAGTTATAGTCACTGCATTGCTTTAATTATCAAACCTACTGATATGAATTTGTTGACACAGAAATGATCCAATCTTTAAAGCAACCAGATGAATTTAGGATATCAGTACTATAGAAGACCTAAAGAATATGTTAGCATATAACCTAGTTAGTCATGGTATGGTGTACTAGCCATTTCTTGAATTAGTGGTGATGCCAATAACTTCTTATATAGCAGCATTTTTCTCCCCTAATTCAACTTGGGTAAGAGCAAAGCTGCTAAACGTTTTAAGAAACATAATATTTTACAATCTATTATGTGGTGTTTCTTATCAAACCACAATTTCCCCTAACATTTGCATCTCGAAAATACCAAGGGAATCACAACAGATGATCTATGTCATAGAGAATTTTGCCCGGACCAGACTGTATCTAACTGGCGTTTCGTGGATCATAGTATCAGAAGCCCTGATCTTTTTGTCTGTGTATGTTCCTGACTTTCCCAGTCTGATTAGTGGTTTGATACACATGCACGTGAGTGTAGGATCAAACAACTACTTCTCTGTTTCCTATAAACCGTGTGAGTGAATAGACCTGCCTCTTTCGGTAGGCAGTGTTATTTTGCCAAGGTAAAATGTAGTTGATTGGTGAAATGGAATTTGCTCTGGGTTCTGACATGTGGCCACTACCATGCTACTTGCCTACCATCTCAATGATGCAGACACCTTAGATAAGCTGGGAATTTTTTAAATTTTACACTAGCATGACACTATCTCTGCTGGAATGCTGCACTTATACTACACACTAGACCTTCTATTCACAATTACACTTTCCCAGTCTGTTAAAATCACCATACTGTGTACACTCAGAAAAAATACTGAGCTTCTTCAAGTGCATGTTGGATAGTTTGCTTCACTTCCATGGGACCCTCTCTAATAGGGCAACCCTCTGTTGTAGAGTTCCACATAAAACCTTCAGTGGTCAAAAAAAAGGAAGGAAGAAAGAAAAAGGAAGAATCCACTGGTGTACTAAAACAGATATATAGAAGTCAAATCACAAGATGCAAAAAACTCATCAGCAGTAAGAATCAGAAGGCCAGATTGGAATTTGCAAAGAAATACAGAGATTAGCCACAAAATTCTAGATGAACCTCTACCGAAGTGATGGAAAGGCCAAAGGGTGGAGACAGAAAGGATCTGCTCATGACCCGAAACATACAAGCTAAGGTAAAGCACAGTAGCAGTAGTGTTGAGGAGACTGAAGGGAAAAACATCACAAAAGAAAATGCAACAGTTTGGTGATTTAATTACAGTTTGGCTTGATGCATTTATTGCAAGCAAGGGAAATGCAACCAAATATTAAGTGTTATTTATGTTAATTTACATTAAGACTAAAAATTGGGTGGTCTGCCACCAAAGGTGCCATGTTCAACACATCTAGATATAAATAGGAAGGAAATGAATGCTGATCATCTCATCGTCATCTTTTGATCTTTTGATTTGCTGTTCCAATACACTGTTTCTTGCAGTAGGTAGAAAATACACTATATACAATTTGAATAATGACAATATGACAAACACTTCACAGAGACTGCCCTTTTGGCCATTACTGAGAAACTACATGCTGCTAGATCAGCCAAACTGTCTTCAGTCCTCATCCTCCTTGACCTTTCAGCAGCATTTGACACAGTGAACCATAAGACTCTCTTGTCCACCCTCATGAGTCTAGGTGCAGCATGGCAATGGTTTGCTTCCTACCTGGAAGTTCAGTTATATCAGGTGACATGGAGGGGATCCACATCTGCTCTCCGCAGACTCTTCACTAGTATCCCACAAGGCTCAGTACTTGTTCCTCTTCTGTTCTTCCTCTCTTGGTGCGGTCATATCCTCACATGGGCTTTCATACCACTGCTATGCGGATGACACTCAACTCACCCTCTCCTTCCCTCCCTCAGACACTCAGATATCAGCATGTCTGGCAGACATTTCATCATGGATGACAGCTCATCAGCTGAAACTTAATCCCAGCAAAACTGATCTGCTGTTCATACCAGGTCATTCAGCCCCATGTCAGGATCTTGCAATCTCCCTGGACAACTCTCTGATCTCACCTTCGGTTACTGTATTCCTCTCACATTGCTAATCTGACACGATCATGATGATTTCTCCTTTATAATATCAGAAGGATTCCTCTATTTTTTTCCACACAGGCCACACAGGTGCTTGTTCAGTCCTTTGTAATTTCGAGACTGGACTACTGCAACTCGCTCCTGGTAGGTCTTCCTCTGAGTGCCATTCAACCTCTGCAACTGATCCAGAATGCAGCTGTATGGTGGAATGAACTTCTTCTAGATGTCTGAACAGCTGAGTCACTGGCAGTCTTCAAAAGACGACTAAAAACTTACCTCTTCATAAAGTACTAAAATAGCACTAAAAAAAAACTTTGTATTGTCTGAGTGCTTGTTACTATATTACCTCCCCAACCGAGCTTTTGGACTGATGGTATTGTTAGCTTGTGACCTCTGGATATGTTGCTCTGGAGAAGGACATCTGCCAAATGCCGTAAATGTAAATGTAAATGTTGTATTGGCTATGCCCAATGCTTGTACAACGGCTCTGATCGATTGTCCCTCTTTTCTCAGCTTCAAAATGGCTTGCTTGTCTCCTATAGACATCTTCAGTGTAAAGCAAAAACAAAAGAATTGGCCTTGCTGTTCCAATACTTTCAAAAGGCATTGTATTTAATACCTGCACGTTTTCTCTTCCATATTTTCTCTTTCTACTCTCTTTTTAGTCTTGTGAGAGTGTTTGTGTGAAAGTGAAAGAATACCAAGTCACATTTCTCATAAACTAATCTTAGTTGTACAATGAAACTGATCCTGATTCACAGCTTATTCACAGCCCTTTCTCATAGAGACATGGAGCATTTATGTTTTTCATCAAGTCTCATACATGCCAGAATTACACAAAAAACACAGGTATTCTTCAATCTCAAGCTGTTCATTCATTTTATTTCAGTTCAGAAGTTTTAGGAATCTAAACCATATAGTAAGGCTTTCCTGTCTTCTTTAATCTCAAAGCTAAAGTATTGATTTGGCTATGCAGGTGACTAAATTGAGTCTTTCAAAGAAAGAATGTGCCTTATACAGGCCTACAATAATTCATATAAGCAAATAATGATGTCTATAGTGTAGCATATATCAATGATGAATTGAGTATAGTAAAAGTCCATAAAAGATTTCAACGTACAAAAGAAATGCAGCATGTCTTTGCTTGTAAAGGCCTCACACCCAAACTCTTATTGAGATTTAATGTGTGTGTGGGATGTAACTTGAATGCAATGACAATGGCAGGCATGTAGACAGTAACAGTAAATATTGTGCGTAGGACGTCTAATTGTTGCTGAGGTTCCAATTCCTGTCCAATTCCCATAAGTTTCATTTCACGAGTGCCAGCTGAGGTGATTTTTTAGTTTTATTTTTGGTGTATAAAACCTGTGGGGAAACACATGAGATCACGCTCTGCCAGCTCGTCAAAGATGAAAAGCATATTACTAATGATAATACTTAACTCCAAACACAGGGTATTTTTTTATACGTGCAGAGCTTCAGACAAGCCTAGGGACACTTATAAGAAATCCACAGGGGACTATTCCAGGTAGAATTATCGTTAAAACAAAAAGTATATGCGTGTCAGAATTGATTTTTACATAATAAATGTAAAGTTTTATGTAGGTTGCGTGGGTTGTGCAGCTACTGGGGTTGCGTGTAACAGTGCGTTCTCAGTGCCGGTCCCAAGCCCAGATAAAAATTGGGGAGAGTTTAGCATAAAACTGTGCCAAATCAAACGCGCAGGCCATTGATCCACTGTGGCGACCCTTAATGAGAGCTGCAGAAAGAGGAACAACAAATGTAAAGTTTTATATAAAAAAACAAGTTTTAATATGTAGGTGCTGCTGCTGCCTTGAAAAGAAAAAAATCTTAAAAAAAAGTTTTCAAAAGTTTCAGAAGCAATAATATTCCACCATGTTTTGCAGCATGGTGGAAATAGACCGTAAATTCAGTGTAAGTAAGCTTACCAAGAAATTTGCATAGGGTAAGTACCAACTTTGTCCAGCACCTCTTGTTTAACATGTTGTTTATTCAAAGTGGTGTGATATAAGCTAGAATATATACTTTATATTGGTTGATGGATCATTTAAACCACAATTTAAACCCTGCAGTGAGTCCTGGGATGCTAAAAATGAAATTTCTCTTACATCCATTTGCTGGAAAGGAGAAATACTGTGTGAGTAAGAAATGCTACAAACATCAGAGAGAGGATTGGGAAATTTTCTCCCTCCCATAGACAGAAGTATCACACTGAGCTCAAAGCGTGAATGTATACAAGCATGTGTTTAGTTTCTAGGGTCTGTGTTACATAATACAGATGGGTCATCTTACAGGCTGACATTACAGATGAGGGGGTGGATTTTCCTCTGTTGAAATTCCTCTGGTTTCCAAAGGAAAACGAAACCTTTGAACACCACAAACACTGCACAAGATAGTAGTATAGACACTGGACTGAGAAGAAGGTCATGGAATTTCATCTTTGAAAGTTATTAGTGAGTTTTGTGTTGTGAGTAAACAGGATAGACTCACGTTTGCTGACAAAAGATCTGTGGCTGGTTGTCTGCCAGGTCTGTCACAGATGTTCCGTCAGTATAAAAACTTCCAATATTATATGTTAAGATGTTTTTTATATATTAATTTGTAAAATAGTGGAACTTTTTGTTTAAGCAGAAACCATGGGAGATGCAAATTTGTGAACTCATCTTGCTAGTTTTTTACCATGCCAAATTTATATTCCTTAAATTTAACCTAAACTCATCTAAAATGCACATTTACATCAAGAAACTAGCTATCAAATGCAAGATCGCCAGGTCATGTTCTTAATGAGGAGTTGCTTATAATGGACACATTTGACTAGCTAAAACTCTCTTCATCTTACAAATGAGTTTATGGCAAATGTTTGGGTAGCACCTCGGCCTTCAGTGCCATGATGACGTCCTTAATCATAAAACATTACATCTCAAACATGCTCACAAACAACAAAGTTGTAAGCATCAAGAGATTTGCATGCCTTAAATTTCTCTCTAGTATGAATGCTCTGAATTTCTACGAGATATTGTAGGTATAGTATCCTCTGAAAATATGGGAGCGGCAAGGCCAATTCTTTTGTTTTGCTATGCACTGAATTTATTTGGGTTTGAGATTAAAGATTAATATGAGTCGATAGATCAGAATTTCAGGTTTCATTTCCTGATATGTACAGCTGTATGTGTTAAACAACTTAGAACATGGCACCTTTTGTTTGAATACACCCAGTGAACAAGTGGAAGGTTTTAGACTGGCCAAGTCAATCACCAAACCTCAACCAAGCTGAGCATGTGTTAAACTTCCTGAAGAGGAAGCTGAAAAGACTAACAAAAATATTAAATGTTATTTACTTTCATTTACTTCTTTAATTTACTTCCTTAATTTACTGTCTGTTCCTGTACTTTTGCTTTCCTGAGAATTGGGTGGTCTAGCATCAATGTTGCCATATTCTAAGTTGCGTAATACAAAAAAAATATGTAGTCAACACTACCAAAAACCAAAAAAAAAGTGTCAAATGTAATAAATTTTCAGCTCAGTATTAGATTTGCCTGCTAATCGCATTGTTTTAACATTAACAGTGACATTTTTGTACATTGACATGTAATTTTACCCATCAATGTTAAACTTGAAATTAAAAAAAAATATGAAAAATAATTTTATGAATAAGAGACATTTTGTAGAAACGATCCCATGGACGCCACTGACCACATGACCAGACCACATAGCAATGCTTAGCATCATTTAGCCACTGGTAGGATGCCAAACCAGACATAAGGATCTTCTTGTGTGACATCAGTAGAAGTTTAGTTTAGCCAAATAGCACTCCCTGTCTTTTAGTGCTAATCTATAATAATAAGTCAGACTCAGTCAGACTATAAATGTGCTGTTCTTTGCTTTTATGGGAGGATTTAGAATTAATGTTTATGCTGCAAAACATAAATGACAGTGTATTTCACCTAAGTACAAACTATTGTCTAGAGGTGCATGTCAGGCAGAAATGAAGGCACACTGCCACTGGACTCTGGAGCAGTGGAAACATGTACTCTGTAGTGGGATCATGTTTCACTAACTGTCAGTCTGATGGATGATTCTGTGTTTGGAGAATGACAGGAAAACACTATATACCAGCATGCCTGGTGCCAACAGTAAAGTTTGATAGAGGACGGATAATGTTTTCAGTGAAGGGTAATGTTAATGTTAATGCTACAGCATACAAACACATTTCAGACAACTTTGTGGCAACAGTTTGGAGAAGGCCTTTGCCTGTTCCAGTATGTCAGTTCCCCTGTGCATAACACAAGGTCTATAAAGATGGTTTGACAAGTTTGGTGTGGAGGAAGTACAGTGGCCTTCACAGAGGCCTGAACTCAACCCCACTGAATACCTTTGGGATTATTAGAACTCTGATTGCAAGCCAGGCTGTCTCATCCAACATCCATGCCTGACCTCACTAATGCTGTTTTGACTGAATTGGCACGAGTTTCTCACAGACATACTCCAAAATCCTGCGGGAAGCATTCCCAGAAGAGTGGAGGCTGTTGAAGCTGCTAGCGGGGGAGGCTATACTACATATTAATGGCCATAGATTTGGAATAGGATGTTCAGCAAGCTCATATAGGTGTGATGGTCAGGTTTTGGCCATATAGTCTATCTATAATTACATTTCATTCACACACACAAACACAAAAACTTTGCACGGTAGCATTTGTAGCCTTGCCAGTTTTATTGAGCAACATCTAATACACACTGCACAGAGTAGCAGTTCCTGGAACGTTTGTTTACTGCTGAGGAACCAGTGCCAAACTCCTTACTGTTTCTCATCTAACGCTCATCATTCCTGATTTACCACTCAAAACAAGAAATATGCTGTGCAGTGAAAGTCCCTAATTCTAGGCCTTACAGTAAGTGGTGAGAAGGACCGCCTCCTGAGATATTATCTTCCAGGCATTATCCTGTTAACATAAGAGATTAAGCATTACAAGTTCTTATGGATCACTCACTATATAAATGGTTAGGATAAGATAAATCACCTGTGTGCTGAACTGTTATTTATGTGTCAACACTACTGTGTCATCGCTACTGAACTATGTGATGATGATAAATAAAATAAAGAAGTAATATGAGTCAGTGTATCTTTTTTTTTTTTTTAAGAAAACATTCGAAGTTTTCTGCACTGCAAAAATTTAAATTGTAAGACATATCACGTGAGCTACGGTTCAGCATAAGGTTGGTAAACATTAGGGTAAGTACAGTTCAAACCCTGAGGGGATTTTTTTTTGGGATTTTTTTTCTGATAGCCCTATTGTAACTCACTTATGTTGTACAAACCATTCATTTATAATATGGCATCTATTGTAGACTTACCATATCATATTTCTTAAAGCTTTGGCGGTCTTTTCTTTGTCCAGATCCTTTCTTATTGCACTATTTAGCTTAGGTTTACTTTCGTTTCCACATCTGTCTAGGGTTCATATCATCAACAATTCCAGGTAGAGTAACGGAACTAAAAAGACCTGTGAATGAAATGTTGAGCCAGAGAGCTTTTGCGGTCTTGTTTGAGGCATTGTTCTTTCAGACTGCATTTGGGTTTAGTTTGCATTTCAATACTCAGTGCTTTGCTTGTTTGCTTAATGCAGTCAAAGCTCCACCTGCAGTCTTTCATGACCAAGCCAGTGGCTTGACCTCAGAAGGGGGATTTTTATTTCATAGGTTTCTCTTCTCATTCTGTTCAGTTCTAGAGTATGTGAACATGCACTTTCAGAACCTCTGGTCTATTCTTGTGTAGTCCTCCCTCTGAAAACCACATTATACTGTAACTTTAGAACAAATCTGATCTGTCACGATAAGCATCAGTAGATTGTAGTATTGTGCAACTGTGCAACTCCATATTATACACATGCACACATGCAGCGACACATTCGGTGTGTGGAGATGGTGGTAGAATAGACGGTAGTAAAATATGTAAAATGTCACACAACATGCATAAATACATACTTGGACAGGTGAACAATGATGTCTCTTATCTCCACTCGATTTATGATTTATGGCTTTTACACTTGCTAATAAGCAGGATTCGTTGGCAAGTTCACTTTTTCTCTTTGCACAACAGTTCATTTCATGCCCAAAATGGACTACTGTAGAACTACACCTCAAAATAGATTCATTATGTAGAACTACATTTCTTCTAACACTTCTTCCATAGAAATGGTAGCAATTGGTGCATTACAGTAGGTACGCTATTTGTAGGGTAGTACTTAAGTTTTGGAGTTACAAAAAATAAAGGTATTGTAATCATTGGTAATTGTTTGGCTGTTGATGTAATCAGATATTTTACAACCTTAACATTACAAACAGAAAGAACTGCACATCTTTATTGTCTACATCTGCATTTATTTATTGCTATTTTCTGTACTATTCTTAGCATTTACATTCATTCATTCATTTATTCATTCATTCATTCATTCAGCTTCAGTAACCACTTTATCCAGGTCTGGATTGTGGTGCATTTGGAACCTATCCATCACATACTCGTTCACCCCCAGGGGCAGTTTAGAGTAATCAATCTACCTGTTGGAAAAAACTGGAGAACCCGGTTGGGTGGATTGTGTTAACAATACACTCAACAATTACAAACAAAATGTACAAAAAGCAATCATAGTAATATTGTACCAGAAACATGTTTATTACTGACAGGTACTGTACATATTTGTCTACACTAATCATCTCACCTTAAAAAACTTATGTTTACAAGTGAAAAAAAAATGATCAAAGCTTGATTAATCTTAAGTTGAGGACTCCATTTGATCATGTGGATGATGAGCACAAACGTTTCATGTCTTCTATGGGGCTAAGGTAGGAAGAAAAGTGACACCATTTTTGGATGGACTGCAAGTCGGGGATTATCTCTGATATGAGGCGAGTAAAATGACTTGTTCTGTAATGCATCACTTCAGCTTCATTTAGTTTCAGCTTAATCTGTAATGCATCACATCAGCTTCATTTAAGTCACCTGAAAATTGAAATTATACACTCTCATGTTATTGCATGGCCAGATTTGGGATTCATTACTGGATGACACTGTTACATGTATAATAATATTAGCACAGAACATTTTTCTTTCTTCCCATTTTTAGTCTCTGCTATCTATTTGTTATCCAAACTGGGATCTCCTGTATTTAGTTTGGACTTGAGTCTTTGAGACACTGAGTCTAATCAGTTTTCAAACACAGTGTCACATTTGCAGGTGGTGGGGATTGAATGTCAAACAGCAATGAATGTAATTCATTATGTGTCAAAGCAATGTAAACTTAGTGACCTAGAGTGAATGGAATGCGCCACTGTCCATGAAATCATCAGAACAGGCATGGTCATTTGTATTCACAGTATAACCAGCGCCACTGCTCTGAAGTGCCATTGCTCTTGGCTCTGTGGCACAATCTTCTTGGAAACACACACCCCTGTCCTGATGCCAGAAGTCAAGTGTGTGGCGGCTGATCATAGATCAAGATAATGGCAAATATAATCAAGGCTACACCTTGCAACCGTTTGACCAGAGCACAAGCTTTATATTGACTCCACTTGTCCAATTTAAAGAGAGGAAGCTGGAAATTCTACAGAATGCAAAAAGAGAAGAAATTGTTGCTCTATCAGGCTGAGAGCAGCGATAAAGTGCATACTAGTGCAAAAAAACAGTGAAACAGGGAAACAGCAGCACTTCTTTGGAATGTCTTGCTTTTTCCTGAGAATATAACTGTCATTGTTCACACAGCAATAATAGTGTCTTTCATGAAATCGTGGACTTTTCCAATATAACAATTTATCAGCTACTAACCATAGAGAAGTGAAAACAATCATGGTTAGAAAAAGTGCACAATATGGCCTATTTTACCCCTGCTTGCCTTTCTTTGCTTGCAACTGAATTCATAAAGCATTGGGAAAGCATTACGAAATGATGCCTTCATTCACATGATAAAAAAAAGCTCATTTGGAGAGCGTGAGACTCTGTCAAACAGTAAAAGCAAAGGTGGGGGATGTGCCGGGAAGCATCTGGGAAAAGCAGTTGGGGGGCGGAGAGTGACGGGACCTCGAAACTGAGTTTACAAGCTAATGAAAGTGAAAGTTGATGTTGAATGCAGGCAAGCGGCTCAGCAGGTGTATAAATAATGCCATGTGATGGTACCTGTGCACACACCTTGCACACACCGAAGGTACCACACATTTCCATCTGATGCTCAGAAAGCTGCAGAACACAGACGCAAGCATGCTGAATTCAGTAGTTGCTCTTCTGGTCTTCAGTGCACTTCTGTGGAACAATGCACAAGGTAAGATGCACATGCACATGCACATGCATGTAGATCTATTGCTGTTTCTGTTGCTTCAGAACAAAAAAGAATGTAGGTCTTTCACTACGATGTAGACTCAGGGTCAATGACCGCCTGAACTAAAGTCTTTTAAAACTGCAGGCCTATTGTGTGCCATAAGAACTTGATACAGTGTGTGGGCTAAAAATGCCGTTATTCATTTTTCTCCTCTCAAGGGGTCTTTCCATTTTCCTCAAATGACCAGCTTTCTTGTAAACCATGCACAAAAAATATATGGAGCAAAAGCATGCAAAGAAATCCACTCCAATCCTCCAATTCATATCACTTTATGTGCTAAATTACAGATCGTCTGTTTTTGCATTCGTTGGTTATCTATCACTATCATTATCATAATGAGTTGTTTCTCTTTTTTCTAGCATTCTCCAATAACGCCGCTGACTGCTGTCTGTCCACCACTGATGCTTTTGTTCCACGCCGCATTGTTGAATCCTACATCATTCAAAACGCGGACAGTGGATGCTCCATTCCAGCTACTGTGTAAGTATTTTATAGTATAGTAAAATATTATAGTAAAACATACATGAATCTTCATCCTTCTGCAACCTTGTTAACACCTTAGAAAACTTAGCATAATGAGATGCTGGAGCAAACCTTTAAATCCTCACCTTTCTTTCCCTTCTGACTCGCTGTCATATAGGTTCATCACAAAGAAGAACAGGAAGCTGTGCTCTCCACCTGCAAATGACACGAGATATCCATGGGTGCTGAAGCTCATCGAGTATGTGGACAATCGTAGCAGCAAAGGCAAAGGTAACAAACGAAATCTACTTAATTATCAGTGTTACAGAGCTGTACGGAGGTTAATTCTATCTTGTCTTTACTGATTTACTCTTTCTCTTTTTTTAGGCACTCAGTGATATACAGGGTGAATATGTCCAGGCCTGTCAAGTCATCACGCCTGGATTTTCTGTGACAGTCAATAAGCTACTTCACCTGTGTATTTGTGTGTTTTTTTTATATATATATCTTGTTTGAACATTTCAAAAATCACACACATGCTCTTGTATTATGCTTCTCATACAAAAAATGAACAAACCAAAAAAATGAATGCACGTGTGTCAACACTGTTTTATACACACTGATGAATTGTATTTTTTTTTCTTATGAATATGTGCATAGCTTTTTTAAGAGGAGTGAATTCAAATAAAACTTTTAGTAAATAAAACCGGAGTTTGTTGCACTTCTTCTCAGTCTAATATCGATATTGATGCAGCATATAATAGTGGTATTGTGATAAATTGTACTTTTACACAATACTAAAATATCACAGGCATTGTCAGGACTTTTATAACACTGACTGACGCTATAGTTACTCACAGCCGATTGGATTTTAAAATATTTTTGTACCAAATGTGTCATTATTTCTCCTTCATGTTAAGTATATTGAGCTCATGGCGGTTTTTTACAGGTTTGTAAATGCAACACAGCAGTTTTTCTGTCAAAACCAAACCTAAATATTGTGATATAATTTCTTGACTGTGATCATTTACTGTATGCACTAACATAGCTCAGTCATTTTAATAGATCTCCTCATTTGTATGAAAATGAGCTTGGTAACCATGGAAACTGTAAATGCTAACTATGAAAAGTAGCTTGATACCTATGGGAACTAATCAATGGTTTCCAACAGAAATTAGTCTGAAGGCAAAGATATACTCTCTCTAATACATAATCATAAAGCTGGAAATTTTTCTCACGTGGGACAGTGATTTCTGGTTTCTCAGTAACTTGACAAGCTGCAATTTTATGGTTTACCAACTTCAAAAGAGAAAAAAAAGAGAAGATAGTGAGGGAATGACACATAGTAATGTCGCTGAATACAGGAACTAACTTATTGTCTGGATGTTACACAACTTTTTATAAACGTGATATAAAAATTTGGACATGTTGTTTAAAATAATGAAATAAAAAGTGTTAATGTTGGCAAATTGCTGTGGTATAAGAGGAATAACACACTTCAGGATGTACCATTATTGGAAAATAATAAATTTCCTGGTGGTAACCGTAACTACGCTTCGTGTCGGGCCACATCACACCACTCTGTTGTTGATTATTTTCCTATAACAGCATGCTCTGTCTTAGTCTATTGCTTTTATATATTTTATTATAGTATTGTAGTATTTTAAAAATGTTTTCAAGTATTGTGATATAATATTTGCTGTATTTCCTACTTCTGTTGTATATTAATAAAGACCCAATAGACTAAACGAGCATTATTTTCCATTTATTGTTCCTCCTGTTTTGCACTTTTGGTTTTAGTGAGCCTGTGACAGTTTTATTGCACTCACACCCCCTCAGCACATTAGATAAGCACATTGTGTCATCCGTGGAATCCACAAAGGCAACCGAGAATAAGTTACAAAGAAAAACTGATGCTGGTTTTTTCATTACAGTATCAGTGAAATCAAGATAGTGAGTGATATTTACAAAGAAGATATACACTGTCCGGAACTTACGCACCAGCCCTGCGTCTAGATTTGAAGAGAAACAAAAGCATTCTTACTGGAGTGGTTCCAGCTGAATTTGGGAAAAAGCACAGAGATGATAAAAATCCAGACAGGACCACCATCACAGTGTGTGAGAAAATGTGAAACTGGCACAAATTTAGAAAAGATATTCTGTGAACAAAAAACTGTGAAAAAAAACCCTTTTACTGTAATGTCTGTCTTTTGCAAAGCAAGCATGTCCTCAGTAAGTCCTCACTGCAGATGATTAATGCAAATCTTTCTATTTTATATACTACATTAGGAATTTGTGCTCTGCATTTAACCTATCCAAGTGCACACACACACACACACACACACACACACACACACACACACACACACACACCCGGAGCAGTGGGCAGCCATTTTAGGTCTCACCTCAGTGGTGGTATTGAGGGTGGCAGAGAGCGCTGGTCATTCACTCCCCCACCTACAATCCCTGCCGGACCCGAGACTCGAACCCACGACCTTCAGGTTCACCTTCGGGTTACAAGTCAGACTCTCTAATAATTAGGAGAGAGAGAGAGAGAGAGAGAGAGAGAGACTGGAAATAAATTATACAACACCAAAGATGAAAGTTTAGTGTTTGCATGTATTGTACTCTTTAAAAGGCAGCCAAGAACAAACATTCACTCAAACACTTGACCCTTGCTCACCAAAGGCCTGGGAATCCCCAGGGCATGGCCTTACGCTGAAGGGAGGGACTGTTCCTTAAAATTTTACTATAAAATGAGTCAAGCAGAAATGCAACAGGAAGGAGGAGATTTAACATCCTTAAGAGCAGCAGTAGCAAGTGATATCAGTGCAGAAAGAGGGCCTGTGTAACTCACACTGTGACCGCAATGGCTCGCTGTGGCTTCTTCAGTCTGTGTGTGGGCGTGTGGATCACTGCAGTCATCATGAGCATCAACATGGATGGTTAGTTTTTATTATCTATTCTCCTGTAGTATCTGGTTTTTAGATGAATCAAGTGTGTGTGTGTGTGTGTGTGTGTGTGTGTGTGTGTGTTTTGACTGTATGGCAAACTTAGACTGTAATATGCATAATGTTTATGCCAATTTTGGACAATGCTTTTGCTTCATTCAGACAAATCTTCCTAATCTCTGCATGTTCCTCTCTGTCATTTAGTGTCTCTTGGAGAACAAGCGTTGGACTGCTGTTTGAAGGTCAGCCATCATAAGATCCCGAAACGCATTGTCTCCTGCTACCGTGAGCAACGCAAAAGCGAAGGCTGCCTCCTCGATGCTGTTGTGTGAGTATCGCAGGCACGTTGACATTTAAAGTTTCGCTCGGTGACTCTGACAGTCAGTACACCTTTTTTAATATTATAAAAAAGCTCATAATCATTTAGGAGTTTAGTCTAGGCACATGTTTTGCAAGGAACAATGAAGGACGTGCTGTATTTGTTTGAATTTTGAGTTTTCCAAAATCACTGACTATACCTTTAATGAGAATGATATTACTGTACTTTATGAAGAATGCATTTTTAAATTTGAGTGCTTCTGTCAGTCCAGTCATGGAAGTAGCAGTAAATGGTGACTATTTTTATTTGTACTTTCAGCTTCCGTACTCGAAAAGGCCGTGATCTTTGCGCTCCCCCTGAAGCCGACTGGGTCAAAGAGCTGATGGATGTAGTGGACAGCAGGCCAGTGAAGAAAACCAAGGTATATAAGTGCATCTGAAGTGATAGCAGTATATGAGATTATAGCTTTTGCATATCATAGTCATGAATCATTTTTATTTTTACTTTTATTGCTTGTATTTAAAGTTAAAGTTTGTATTTGTTTCATTATAGAGGAATAAATATATTAATTGCTAGTTTATAAAATCCAGGTCAATAAGAACACACATTATCATGAGCTCAGGGCAACGATTTCAAACGGAGTAGCAACTTAACTTAATGTAGAACCGAAATTCTCGCAACCATGATTAAACTGAGTCGATGTAAGTAACAGAAACCATTACACTTAAAACCACAGACCACAAACCAGATTCACAGCTGATTCTGTTCTCTTTCTCTGTTTTGGTATTGCAGGATGAGGTCTGTCAAAGCAAGAGAGCCTAGGCTGCTTGGTCTGGTGAATAAAAGGAAGTTGACGTTTTAGAAATCATGGCAGCTAAAAAGTGCAATTGTAATTCTACACCGTTTCCTGTGACCGCATGCTTTGAAATGATCTTTTATTCTCTGCACTGTAATGCATCTGTACCTTTTTTTTTTTTTACTACCTATAAGCTTAAAAATACTTTGAAAAAAAAAAAAACCAAACTGTGATGACTTGGAATCTTCTTTCCACCAAAAATCTTGACCATGTCTGTGTTACTGTTGCTTTAATTGTATGTATATTAATAAATGATTTCAATGATTAAAAACAGGATTAGGGCATTTCTCAGCTGTCTGTCTATACAGTAGATTATTACAAACTAAATGAAATAAAGTAACACGCAGAAGTAAATGATGTCCGTTTTTGTTGTTTCTGTGTTACTGTATAACTCGATTTTAATGTCGGAAAAAGTGGTGATGTAGAAGATAGTTTGGTCAAAAAGCTTACCTTGAGCCTTATAGCCTTGTAGCACACATTGTTAATGACATGTCTTGTGTATTTTGGGCTACAAAATAATTTTATTTATGTTTAAAGATTGTTTATGTATCTTTGTCAAATGATCATTTGTATTTATTTAATCATAATCAATAATTAGTGTCCTTGTGGTATGGAACATGAACTGTTATGAAAAAAAAATCGCATGGATAATCACAAAATAAACGTTATTAGTTACAAACATATTGTTTGCATAACTGTATGCTTATTCTTTCTAAAGAAATATTACCTTAACAATATCAATTGCTCTTAAAAACACTATTAATATAGTTTAGCTATATATTAATTAATATATAGAAGAGGAAGCCTTTATTTGTGTCATATACTTTACAGTGAAATTATTTTTCCACATATTCCAGCTTGTTATAAAGCTGGGGCCAGTCACGTCCCAGTCTGTACTATGATGTGGGGACAATTCCCAATTCCCGGAAAGAGTTCCCGGGTCGTCACGCCCGAACGTAATGCTGCGGCTTGAACCCCTGACCTTCTGATCAGTAACCCAGAGCCTTAAGTGTTGCACCAATTAATGTAATTATTCATATCTAATGAATGACTATTGTATAATAATATTAACATATAAAGAATAATGAATTAATAGATAATCAATAATGAAAATGTGAGTAAAATTGAATAAAAGTGAGTGAGTAGAGCTGCAGAAATGGACTTGCACTCGTCCTCCAGGACACCAGGTGGCGCTGATGCAGCGACGCTGTTTGTCTCGCTGCTGAAGTTTAAAAGTTTCTTCTTGTATTTAGAGGTTTGAGGAATGACTTGCTACGACTTTTGTGCCTCTCCTCACACAAACTATTTTCTGTCTCAGACGTTAATCTTGTTTGTTTTGCTCGTAAAAGAAGATGCTAGATGTGATGTCGGTAAGCTGTGTTTCATTTATTACTATCATCATTATTATTGTTATTATTATTATTATTATGAAGGTCAGATTAGTTATATTAGTGAAGTGGGTGACAAATGTGTCTCGTTGCCAGGGAACGGTGAAAGCTTTGGGCTGTGTTTCAAATGGCCTACTCTCTGTGTTTAAGTGCACTACACAAGCATGAACTCTAAAGACTATACAGTGCATCATGTGTGCTATAGGCAGCCATTTGGGATGGAGCCAGCTATAAACTTAAAGAGGAGGTTAAGATCCTCACATCCTATGTGTACTAATATCTATCTATCTATCTATCTATCTATCTATCTATCTATCTATATAAAAAGCATTTCATCTTATGATTAACTTGAAGGTGAATAGTCTGCTATCTGAGCATTAACTCATTTGGCTCAATCCCAAATGACTCCCTACACTACTTACAATATAAATGCACTTTTTTTAATGCATGTGTATAAATAAATGCAACTACAAGCATTAACTTGCTATTGTTCAACTGATTTTCACAAAAACTCAGTAGAAATAATGTCTA